>JAJHZJ010000552.1:1722813-1952813 GCA_023548195.1 Bettongia penicillata ogilbyi | reverse complement strand
ATATATGTATAAAAATCAGAGAAATTCATTGAGAATGAGAAGATCCATGTTCTAAACTTAGCTTTGACATTTACTAGCTGTGTGACCCTAGGCAAGTCACTTGACCATTTTGTGCCTTAATTTCTTCATCTAGAAATACATCAGTCCCAGAAATACCTTGGCAACTTGATGAATTCAAGTGCTACTCTGATTTTGGGGGGAATGAACACCCCTTTTCTTAGTAAGTTTATAACCCCTTCTAGCCTTAGTTTTATAATTTCAGGCTTTAAAAAAAACCATCACCCTATGACAAACCATGTGGCAATGAAAATTTTTCAAACTTGGACAATAGACATGCCAACCATCTCTGTTCCATGAATATAGCTACCTGAAAAATGGACTTCTGGCCTCCCAACTTTCAGCCTCATTATCTTTACACAGCACCACAGATAAGGAGCTAAAAAATTCGGGTTAGTCAAGTATGGCCTTCTACTATGTTTGTGACAGCAGCTCACCTTTCTCCACAGTGCTTTTGTCAACTGCAAAGTTTTAAAGAAAGATGAGTTGCCTTTATAAGCGTGGCAGAAGGAAATACTTGGCTACAATGATTTTTTTACTTTTCGTTATTTCTGTTGAAAACCACCTCTGAGTGTTTCCCAGGTAACCTTCCAGGACTGTAGGCAAAAAGTGTGGAACTTGGTAAATAAAGAGCTGCCTAATAGGAGTTATTAGTTACTCTAATGAATACTTAAGAATCTTGTTAAATTAATGTATTTCATACACAGCCCCATTATGACCCAGGGTTTTTGTGAGTTTCTTGCCTCTGTCTTGCCAAAAAGTAGCAAGGAATAACAAGTTGTGCATAGCAGATTGGGCAGTTTTACGTGTAATCATCTTGTTATTGTACTGTTATAGAAATGCTTGGTTTATTCCATAAATTAAAATACAATTTAATAATAATAAATAATAAAATAATACTATACTATGATAAAATAAAATACTACTACTAATAAAAATAATACTAATCTTCAGATGATTTGCATTTCTGAATTTAGCTAGACAAGTCCTTAGACAAAAGACACGCAGTCTCTCTAGGCTTGTACTAAAGTTTTTTCCAGTTTATTAGGACTTACAAGTACTTCTATGTATTGTCTTCCCCATTAGAATATAAGCTTCTTGAGGGAAGAGACTGTATATCTGTTTGTATTTGCATTCCTACTGCTTAAAATAGTGTCTGACATATAGCAAATCCTTAATAAATGCTTGTCGACTGGCTGTCACCCAGTTCAAAGAGCCTAAGAGTCCAAGGTCATCTCTTTGGCACAGTAGGGTATTGGAGGAGTAAACACTTAGAGGAAGAATGGTGACACAGAAAGAACAAAAGTTAGAAGCCTGAGTTCGATTCCTGCCCCTGCTGGTTACCTCTGTTTCAAGTCTTACTGAAAATTGAAACCAAAATAAGAATCATAGCAATAGCAACAAATCGAAGGCTTCATGGATCACAGGTTTCAACGGACCTTACAGGTCAACCAGTCCAACTCCTTAATTTTACAGAAGAGGAAACTGAGGCCTAGAGTTGATCTGCCAGGGTCATGTAGAGAGTGTCAGAAGTGGAATTTGAATCCAAGTGATCAGAGTCTAGATGTACTCCTCTTTTCACTGCACTACAGGGTACCTTGATCAAGTCACTTAATTTCCCTGAGTTTCAAGTTCCTTTCATTTTTATAAAATGAGATCACACTAGATAATCTCTAAAACCTCTTCTAGCTCTAAATCCTATTATACTATGAATTAGTAAACCACTTGATATGGAAGACTGAATGTTTTCATTATCTACAATCCATCCCATGAAGACTTGAGATTTTAAGTAGAGGCCTTTACCTCATGGATTCTCATACAACTCTTCCATCATTGTACTTGTATGTCTAGCACCTTAGCACAGGGTCTGACACATGGCACACACTTAATAAAACATCTGTTGATTGGCTGACTGATTCCTTAGGATTGATGACACCTTAGTACGAATCAGTGGCAATATTGCTTGCTTCAATCTTTAGAGCATTTTGTAGATAGGACCCAGCTTCAGGATGGGTGATGGTCTAAAAGAGAGTTTGCAAATCCCTTGTTTAGTTTTTGGCATTTTTCCATACAAGTTGGATTAAAGGATTTAAACCTGGAAAGGGGCTATGTTTAGATTATTTAATTCACCTTCTTGACTCAATAAATGAAACAACAGAGGTCCAAAGTAAAGGAGCTAATAGAGTGCCCAGCACATAGTAGGTGCTGTATAAAGGCTAACTGTCATCATCACCTTCATTAAACTTTTCCAAAGTCACCCAGGCCATTAAATAGAAGAAGCAGAATTAAATCTAGATGCCCTCACTCCAGATCAAGGGTCCTTCCTACTGAATTCTCACACTGAGTCACCCAAGTCTTTTTAACTTATAACTCATTTGAGCTATCGTCCTATTCTTGGCATTTCAGCTATACCTAATCAATATCTATGACATGGTTCCTGTGGGGAAATGCAGTTTGAGCTCCAATTTAAGGTGCTAGGAATGGCATTCAAAGTTCAGCTGGTATCACTCCCTACTTAAGACCTTTCTGGTGGCAAGTGCCTCTCTGAAATTACTTCATATTTACTTTCTCTATTTTTATTTCCTTATAAATAAATGTACCAGAAGTATCATTCTTTCCAATAAAATGTAAGCTCTTTGAAGTCAGGGAGTGTTATTTCATGTCTTGGTACATCCAGCACCTAGCCCAGGGCCTGAAATAAGAATGATAATAAATGATTGTTGATTAATTTAACAGAGGCCCTTGGACTAGAAAGCAGTTTTCTTTAGCTAGAACAGCTCCTTGAGCATAGGGGCAATGTTTTTGCCTTTTGTTGTGTTTTTAGCACTTGTCACAGTGCCAGGCCCAGAACGGGTCATTGATAAATGCTTGTTGATTGAAAGACTGCAGGATTTGAGAGCTCTTGTGCCATTTTGTTTTTGTCTCTGTACCCTAGTACCTGGAACATGGTGGACACTTAATAATGAATGTAGTGGACACTAGGTGACCCCATGCACAGAGCACTGGACTTGGAGTCAGGAAGATCAGAGTTCAGCTTGTGTCTTTTATGCTTATAAGTTGCATATCTTCACCATTCTGTACCTCAATTCCTCATCTGTAAAGTAGAGATAATAACAGCACCTACTTCCCAGGGCATTATGAGTCAAATGAGATAACTTATGCAAAGTGCTTTACAATACATAATTGCATATGTATATGTGTGTATAAATTATTATTGTAAGATTTCATCAAATTGAGTATTTTAGAGTAGAAAGAGTCCTTGAAGGTCATCTAGTCCAGTGATGTCAAATAGGAATGGAATACTAAATGAAAACATATATAAGGATCCCTGATGGCCACATATTGACTATAAACCACAAATTAACATTATTTGATATGTTCTATTTTTATGTAATTTGTTAAATATTTCCCAATAATATTTTAATTGGTTTCAGGTAGCTTTGCAAAGTATTGCCAACTTGCTCTTTGATATCTCTGAACTAGTAACCTTACCCCCCCCCCCCCCACTACCACCATTTTTTTTACACATGAGGGTGCTAAAATCCAAGGTCACAGAAGTAGTCAGTAATAAAGCCAGGATTTCATCAGTGCCTCTGATGCCAAATAGGAAGTGTTTTCTGCTAACTAGATTTTAACGTTTTTGTTTATTTTTTTTTGTCATGAACCCATTTGGAAGACTAGGAACCCCTTCTGAGAATAATATTTTCAGACTCATAAAATAAAAGAATGAGTACAAAGAAGACCAAATATATTCAAATATAGCTACCAAAATAATTTTTAAACAAGTTAATAGACCCCAGGCTAAGAACTCTTGCACTATACCATATATACCACATCCCTCATTCTTAGCTCTCCCAAAAGCAGATAGGGAAATTAGTTGAAGGATGGGGACTCCTTTGAGAAGCCAAAATATTAAAAGAGAGGCACCAATAATTCATTAACTCTAAATCTGTATAAAGAGCAGCTCTACAAAATTATTGTAGTGCTCCATTGGTATTCATACAATGTTGACATTGCATGGGCTTTACCAGAGGAAATGGACAGGTGTTTTGGAGGATGAGAAGGGAAGGATGGATGGACAGGTGGCAGTTTGTATTATTGTTGGGAGTACCCAAATTCACAAGATCACAGATCCATTATACTCTTGAAATATTAATTTTTAAGCCCCTGAAAATTTGGTAACCATGTTCAAATATGAGAAAGTACTTTCAAAAAAGGTGGAAACTCCTGATCATTCATCTTCCCCTCCCCACCTTGACCCCATATTATAATTTGGAAAACAAAAGATAGTTTCTCTCTTTTGGAAAGAATATTCTCCACTTTGGTCTACCTTTAGAAACTTTATGGGTTCCCTAAATCATTCATAAATTGAGTCTCCCTAAGTCAGAACTGCTTGTACTGCGTATCTGGTGGTCTGGCTACAACTTTAGTTTTAATTAATCATCCCCTTGACTGATGAGCACCTCTGGGCAGAAAGTATAATAGCTGTTAGTTATATACAGATGCATGTGAATGGATCCTGTGTTTATGTTGTCTTCTGTGTTGTTTGTAAGCTATAATGGGAATGCTAATTATTAAACTCCCGCAAATGTGCCCAGAGGCTACTGGGAGAGATGCATCCAATAGATCTAAAAATAACCAAGTCATAAATAACTATTTGCAGATGGGAATTGTTCTTGCCATCTTCTAAACAACAGCAGGTTTCCCCTTAAGATGTGATAAGTGTTTTAAGATTTGCCAGGAGGTGCCCACAACACACTAAAAGGTAGATCATCTAAACAAGATGTGTATTAAATAGGCCAGACCAGCTTCTTTTAAAGGTAGAATCACCCACTGGTTTGGTCTTAGAACAAACTCAGGTGCACTCGATCTCCAAAGGGAGTTACACACACTAAGTGGATTCGTTTGTTCATTTGAACTATCCCACCGATATATTTTTGAAGAACATTTTTATTTGTAACTAACATGTCAAGGACATTTTTTTCAAAATGAAAACTTTATTCATTCTTAATGGATTAATGCCCTATTTATCCAGGTTGTAGAACAAACTGTTTCCAAATAAATTGTTTGCTTTGAAATGTTCATGAAGCCTCTTTATTTCTTGATTTTCTGTTACACATGCATGTGGGTTTAGAAGCCAGGATGTTAGCAGGGAAAGATGTCTCCCCAACTCCCACCCCACCTTTCCCAGCAGGAAAGGAGAATTAGAAACACTCAGTAGAGGTGAAATAACAACTGTTACTGAAGAGCGTTGGAGAGGGCAGGGCAATATCATAGATCTAGAAGCAGGAGAGACCCCCTGAGATTAAGGGAGGTGAGAGTTGCCCAAGGTCACATATATGATATGGATCAGAAATGGATGGGGAGTGTCCTCTCACTCGCAACTCTTTAGAATGCCAGGTCTTTCTAACTCTAAGACCTCCTGACATCCTCTGTTCACAAAACTACCTCTAACTGAGATGCTGTGATTCATAATAATATTTAATTGCCAGACTGAAGGAGGTGTTATTTCTGTCTAGCAATGGATGGAATTTGGCCTGGGGCTCAAACAGGAAAATCAGAGACTATGTCCCCCAGCATTGCAAGAGGCACTGAATATTTTATTCTTAAATAAATGGAATGTGATTATTTCAGGCAGTAATAATAGGTTCTAATTAAACATGTCTTTAGAAGGGAATAAATGTAATAAAGGAATTGGTAAATATTCTATTTCAAAAAATGGGACTGGAGAAATTATTTTTGTATTTTGCAAGGTACAGAGATAGTTTTCTTACTTGGAAGATTATGGAGGAGGAGGGGAATTTTCCTAGAGGCTTTTAATAATTCTTCACCATGTGTAGCTACTCACTCTTGTGCTGCTTTGGAATAATGGAAGGAAATTGCATTGATTTTTCATAGGAACCTAAATTCCCCAATGAGGTGCAAGGGCTATATCTGTGCCTATAGCCATATCTTGGTGTAAATGTACCATTCAATGGATGCAGAACACAACCAAACTCAGCAGAGTGTGGTAGAGGTCACTTAATGTAAAAAAAAGTAACCAAATAAATAAATATGGAAACTTGTTTTCTAGACCTTCAGATGTAATAAAGTAACCAGATTGTCTGAAAAGGTTAGAGCAATGGGGATGGGAAAGAGGGAACGTGGAAGGAGAGACAGAGACAGATCAAGACAGACAGAGACAGAGGGGGGAGAAAGAGGAGAGAGACAGACAGACAGAGACGGAGAGACAGAGGGAGAGACAGAGAGAAAGAGACAAAGAAGGAGACAGAGACAGAGAGACACACAGACAGAGAGATAGAGACAGAGGAGACAGAGAGACACACAGACAGAGAGAGAGAGACATAAAGACAGAGATAGACACACAGAGACAGAAGGAGAGACAGAAAGGGAAACAGAAAGACACACACAGAGACAAAAACACTCAGAAACAGACAGAGACAGAAAGAGAGAGAGAGACAGACAGAGGCAGAGAAACAGAGAGACAGAGAGACAGAGACAGAGACAGAAGCAGACCAGACTTGTTTTCACTTACATAAGAAACTCCCACTGTAAATCTACCATTGCAAAAAAGTGTGTCTGTTGTATTAGAGAACTGAATACGACATTGAAAAGTTAAGCGATTTGCCTAGGGTCATATGGGAAACTAAGCCTGTCTGTCTGTCTGTCTATCTATCTATCTATCTGTTTCCCTCTATCTCTTCCTCTCTGTCACTCTCTCTGTCTCTGTGTGTCTCTCTGTCTCTGTCTCTTCCTCTCTGTCACTCCCTTTGTCTCTCTGTCTCTCTGTCTCTCTTGCCCTCTCCCCCCACTTCCCGTTTTCCTTAACTATCCTTGTTAGAAGGGAAAATCTGGTAAGTGAGGAAGGGGCATATCAGGAAACAAATGTAATATTTAAAAAAAACATCAGCAAAACATTGAGAGTGTTTATATTCATATACATCCAGTTCTAGATGTATATGAATATATAGAGAAAAATATACACATATATCCCTATGTGCACCTGTGTATACACCCATTTTTTGTTGATGCCTCTTATTTTTATGGCACATTTGTCTTCTGCTAGACTTCCCATAGAACTCTTCTTTCTTTTTTTTCTTGAATCATTTTATTTGTTTTCAGTGTTCAACAATCACTTCCATAGATCTTAGATTTTTTCCATTCCCCCCTCTCATTCCTCCCCTGCCTCCCTGAGATGGTGTACAGTCATACATAGATTCTACACATACATTCCTATTAAATGCACGTTGCTTAGAAGAATTAAAATGAATGTGGGAAATCATAAAACAAAACAAACATAACATAATAGAAAAGAAAATGGTCTGTTTCTGTCTGCAATCAAATTCCATAGTTCTTTCTCTGGATGTGGAAAGTGTTTTGCCTCAAGAGTCCATTGGAAATTTTTTAAGTCCATGCACTTCAATGAAGTTCTAAGTCAACCAGAAAAATTCCTCACACACTGTGGTTGTTGCTGTGTACAAAGTTGTCCTGGTTCTGCTCCATTCACTCAGCCTAAGTTCATATAAGTCTTCCCAGACTTCTAGAACTTTTCTTCCTAACAAAGAAATAGAGTTGAACCAAATAACCAACACAGAAATCATATCTGCAGGCATATGCCACATTTTGGATCTGCAGTCCCCCACATCTCTAGCAAAGGAATCATCACCTTTTAGACAGAAAAGGAAAAGGCTTTGGAAGCCATCTAGTCTAACACCCTCAGTTTATATCCAGGATGCCCAGGAAAGTGACTGGTGCTAGCCTCTAAGTACTTTAAGAGCCAGAGTCATTGTAATCTGTTTTTGTGCCAGGCACAGCAGCTGGCACATTGACAGGGAGGCACAAAGGTTAATTCACTGATTTATTGATTGGCCTAAAGTCAATCAAATAGTAAGTGCTAGAGCAGGGATTTGAACCCAGGTCCTAACATTGAATCTAGTGCCTTTGACACTCTACCATGTAAGAGGGATATGTCTCCATTTGTCTTCACAAAGGTCTGAAAAATACATACAATGAAAACAATTGATTTCTTTTTTTCTTCTTTCATGAGTAAAATGTGTGGCTGGAAAGTAGGAGGAACTGTGGGATAGTGGAAAGGATGGTCAATTGGAAGTTGGAAAACTTGGGTTTGAACCCAGGTCACTTTCTGCCCAGGTGACGTCATGTAAATTCTTGGAGTCCCAGTTTCCTCAAGCGTAAAACATGAGTGGAGAAGGATTGGACTGAATGATCTCCAAAGTCATTTCCAGCTCTAAATCAATGATTCCAAATCTTTCTGATCTATTGTTTCAAATCAAAATAAATCCTTTCCAGGTCAGTTCATCTTTGCCTAAGAATATCAAAGAAATGTTCCTTCAAACTGATCCTTCTGTTACTCTAAACTGCTGCTAGAGCATCTGCCTGGCAGCAGAGGACCTGGATCTGAGAGCCATCCTCAGTTTCTCATCGATGCTAGGAAGGGGGACTCATTGGTTGGTCATTAGGACGAGCAACAATTATATAGGCATACGTCAGAGATATTTGTGGGTTTGGCTCCAGACTACCACAACAAAGCCAATATCACAAGAAGACAAGTCACACAAGATTAGTCTATCACGTGTACAATAGTATTAGGTCTAAAAAAAGTGTATTACCTTACTTAGAAACACATTATTGCTAAAAAATTAAAAATGCTACATGTCATCTAAGTCTTCAATGAATTGTTATCTTTTTTGCTGATGGAAGTTCTTGCCTCAGTGTTGATGGCTGCTGACTGCTCAAGGCAGTAGTTGTTGAAGTTGGGAGTGGCTGTGGCAATTTCTTAAAATAAGACAATGAAGTTTGTCACATTGATTAACTCTTCCTTTTACTTGAACACTAAGAGGCCATTGCAGGGTTATTATTTGACTTAATTTCAATAGTAAGAGCAGCTAGGTGGTGCAGTGGTTCACCACTGGCGTGAGGAAGACCAGCATTCAAATCCAGTCTCAGACATATAATTACATGTTGTATGACCCTGGACAAGTCACTTCACCCCGTTTGCCTGAGTTCCTCATCTATAAATGAGCTGGAGAAGGAAATAATAAACCACTCCAGTATCTTATCACCAAGAAAAACCCAAATGGAATGACAAAGAGCCAGACACAATTGAAATGACTGCACAAGAAAAAGAAAACTTCAATATTGTTGTTTCATATGGAAATAGGAAGGCTCCAAAGAGAGGGAGAGAAATTTAGGAATGGCTAGTTGGTGGAACAGTCAGAACACACACATTTATCAAATGAACTCACCATCTGATATGGACACCGTTTGTGGTACCTCCAAATAATTACAATAGTAACATCCAAGCTCATTGATCACTGATCACAAAGTGCAATCACAGATACAAAAATAATGAAAAAGTTTGATATATTGGGAAAATTACCAAAATGGGACACAGAGACATGATGGGATCATGGGGTATTGGGAAAAATGGTGCCAATAGACTTGCCCAATGTAAAGTTGTCATATATCTTCAATTTGTAAAAAATAAAAATAAAGCAATATTTGCAAAGTACAAGACAGGACTGAATGAAACAGCAACAGCAACAAAGGCTCTTCCAGCTGTAAATCATGTGATTTCATAAATGGAGGTTTTGAGTTGTAATAGCCAACAAATAAACGAATAAATGAATCCTTTCTTGGTGGCCAACTCATCGGTGATGTGATGATATCTGGCTTTCATTGGGATACTTTTTGGATAGGTGTCATACAGTCCATCTTTAGATTCCATTTTAGAAGCTTTTTTAGTCTAATAGGAACTAGCAGAGCTTTCAAGAACTCAGGGTCACATGATGAATTATACTTTCTACTCCCAGAGATAGATCTGATGAACTCTGAGTATGGAACAAAGGATTTTCTTCTCACTTTCTTTATGTTTTTTGCTTTTATTGTCATTTTTGTTGTTATTTTGCAACATGGTTCATATGCAGATATGTTTTGCATAATTTCACAAGTATAATTGCTATCAATGCCTTTTCAATGACTAGGAAAGGGACAGGAGGGAGGGAGAGAATTTTGAACTCAAATTTTCTTAAAAATAAATGTTAAATATAAATAGACAATTATTAATTTAAAATAAAGATTTAATTTAATAATTTAAAATTTTAATTTCATAGTTTAATATTTAATTACATAATTTAATAATTTAGGAAATAACTCAGGATTACCTCCATGCCATGGAAAAGCTACAGAAAAAGATCTTTTGTAGGTAGGAAGGTTATTGGACCTGTGATTTCATTGATATAGAGAGCTCTCAGGAAACTCCCTCTACCATTGTGGGTTTGGCACCTGATCTGTTACCTTTAATTTTAGAAAACTGGTCTGGAATACTGAGAGATTAAGTGATTTGCCCACAGTAACACAGTATGTTTTGGAGTTAAGACTTGAACACAGGTCTTTATGGATCTTAGGCTGTTTAGCACTCAATCTACTATTCCCTATTACCTAATGAAAATTAGCACTAGCTAAAACAAAAAAAAAACCATATTTTTTTGCATACCTCATTAAATATAAAATACATTATCTGTATCACATAGTATCTGAAACAGAGAACATGGAATCTTCCTGGGACTCAAAGGTTCAAGAGAAATGACTGTGTCATATTAATCCATCCAGGAATAGCACACTGAGAGGTTCAGAAATTTTTATCCTTTTAAAACATGGAGTTGTGACAGTTCACTGAGAGTACTCCCTCTCTGCACCATGGAGAGCTGTCTTCAAAGTTCCCTTTGGAAAAAAATGGAAATTCTATCCATGAAGGTAGAAATTGAAGGAGGAAGGGTCTAAAGAACACTGATTTCCCTTGAGGAAAAAAGCCAATGAACTACAGAATGAGGAGAGAGTGCATTGCATAGAACACTATAAAAAATCCCTCTTAATCATATTGTAATATCATCTGCATGAACTCTATCATGAAGTTACAAAGGATAATTTTTTTACTCACATTTCTAGAGGGTTTTTTTTTTCCATAGTATAACAAGAACACCAAAATGTAAGGCATCATGCAAGTGGCTGACATCCATCCAGCCTTTTTGCCTTTTACAAACAACCTTACATGTATTTTTTTTTCATTTGATCCTCACACTGAACCCTCCAAGGTAGGGTAGGTAGGTAGTATGGGGATTACCATTCCTTGAGAAAGACCTAGAACAAGGCATTTGAGTCTTTGCTCTTTTTATGAACATCTAGTTAAGGCAATACCCCCTCCTACCTGCCACCTCCTCCTAAAGGCTATCCTGCCTGTTTCCCCAGATGGCTCACTTGCTTGTCATCCCCCTCTCCCTGTCCTTCCCTTTTCTCTTCTGGGCCTACCTTCCCAATGAATATGATTGTCCTGAGGCATCACCTAGAGATCCACATGATGTCTATGATCACCGGAGAGTCAGTAGTGAAGAAATCCTGCTTCTCATTTTTAATGACTGTGTATGACCATAAATAGGCCACTGTACCTCTTTGAATCTCAGTTTCCTAATCTGAAAAATGAGAGTGTTGGACTAGATGGCCTCTCTGTTCCCTTACAGTTTTAAGCCTGTGTTGCAATGATCCTATAATTAGCAAAGACTCACTTAAAATCTTGTGCCAGGCAGTTAACAACAGAGGGCCCTGCGCCTGTCCAAACTAGGTACCTATCAAAACAAAAAAATTGAAAAAAAGCTGAGCTGGAGCTCTAGATCACAACCAGCAAAATAATTCAGGCTCATCTGGACACTGGCATTATTAACATGACCTATTCTTGACATTTGCACTGCTTTCTTTACAGAGCTCATTACAATCACATTTTCCACCTAAGTGAAAGGGGAAGGGGAAAAAAGGACTCTTAAGCAAACAATTCCATTAGAAACAAACAGATTCTCGAGCTTTTAGCCTTCTTACAAGGAAAAGTCAGCTAAACTCCTGAGTAAGCTCTTGGATCTCTTTTCCCAGCAGGACATGGAGTTACATGTAACCAGGTGCCTTGGCAAATGAAGTCCATTGGCATGCCAATGGAATCACCTTTTCCCCCAAACCCCTCCACAGCACCTTCTATATGAAACCATTCCTTATCCTCTCCAGTACTGGTCGACCATCTCTCAAACCACCTTAATTTCTTTGTATTTATTCTATTTATATTTCTTCTGTCTAGATGTATATTCCTTGTGGTCTCTTGCGGTAGAAGGCAAGATTTTTGAGAGTAGGAATTGCTTCATTCATTGTTCTTGCATCCCCATTGTCTAGCACATAATAGATACTTAATAAATACTAATTGCTTGACTAAGTCATTCCCCAAATTTGTTTTTGCCGGTTCTCTGTCTCTACCAGCAGACTTTCTATTGCTTTCCTTCAAGCACCCTTTTCTCATTCTGCTTTGTGTACCGATCCAGGTTGGCAGATATTCTCTGTTACTGCCCTCCCACTATCGTTGTGGTTGGATCTCAGTGTAACTTCAGACATAGGGAAGGAGGATCTAGGTATTCCTTTAGAATCAGATATCTGGTACAGGAAAGAAAATGCAAAAATCATATTTCTGACTGATCCTTGTTAATTATTTTTGTTTTGTTTTACAAACTCAGGGAGAGTTGAACAGTTAATGGGAGGCACATGACAAGCAGAGGGACCCCTTAATGGTTACCATATGCATAGGAAGAATGTATGGATTAAATATGAACGAAGAAAGGTGTAAGATTCAATCTAAAAGTAGATGCAACAAAAGACTTAGATGAGCAAAGAACTGAGTCTCCTCTGGTTCCCCAGCCTCAGTGCTGGCTGGAATATGGGATTCACAAAGGGAGAAGACAGAAAGATTCTCATTAAGTCAAATTGCTGAACTCAATGAAATTTTACAATCCTATGTTTCCTGGGGTTTTGTGGTCTCTGTTTACAATGCTTATGACATCCTGTGATGGAATGAGACATACACAGAGAAAGGAAGGTTCACTAGGATTCAAAAGGCATTGGGGGTGGCAGGGGAAGGAAATTAAATGGAGGAAGAAAGTCCAACTTCTCTCAAAATGTGGAAGGTATTTTGTTCATTAGAATAAATAACTTCCTAAATATAGAATCATAATTTAAAGCTCAAAGGGAACACAGAGGCCATTTGGCCCAATATACATTTTACAGATTAGGAAACAGAGGCACTCATCTCATGACTCCATATCTTTATTCATAGCTAACTCTCTCTGTCTGTCTTTCTGTGTGTATATGTGTGTCGCTTATTCCTCTACTCTATCCTCATCTGCTAAAATCCCTGACTAATGACTTACCTAAGGTCATTCATGTAGGTAGTTTCAGAGGTAGGGTTCTTTATACAGGTCCTCTGATAGCAACATGGCTGGCCTTTCCACTGTTATTAGACTTTTAACCCTTTCAGTTGGCAAAGGGCACCATAGAGATGCAGTCATGAATTTGAGGGATAGTAGAATCATAGTTTTATATCTAGAAGGCACCTCAGAGTTCATTTAGTCCAAGTTTCTCATTTTACAGATGGGGAAACTGAAGTCCAGGGAAGTGAAGTACTTTGCCCAAGACCACACAGATAGGAAGTAAAAAAAACCAGACTTTGAACCCAGGTGCTCAAGCCAAAATTGTACCAAAACCCTTGAACTTACCAGCTAAAATTGAGCCAGAATCAATGGATGGAATTGCAACAACTATGAGAGAGCTGAATTTGTACCAGTAGGAAGGAAAAGAAGTTCTTGATAGTGAGGACATGAATAACAAGGCAAAGAACTTTCATTTAAATATTGGGAAATGATGAGAAGGATCTATTTCCATGAGTATTATAGATACTCCATTATTTAAAACCTTATTGTAAAGATGAAGTTTTTAAAGATCACCTTGGAGACCAATTCTCTATTATAAAGATGAGGGAGCTGAACAGAAGGGAAGGGAAATTACTTTACCAAGATCAATTCTCTATTAAATAGCAAAACTTGGCCTCAAGTTAAGATCTGCTCAAGCACCTGCTCAGGGTCAGGGTTAGACACAGACCAGAGAGTCCTATATGAAGAAGTGATGAGTTCACTGGAAGGAAGCAACCAGATTATAAGATCCTTGAAGGGAAATCTATTCCTCACCCTTCCTTGAATCCCAGGAAGCCTGAGGGTCTTCTCCTCCCAGTTTGATTTTGTTTTTTTATTAAAGGGGCCATCCCTTGAGCAACTACTTAAAGAAGTCTACTCATTGAATGGGTATATTGCACTCAAAGTGAGAATGTGATAAGACCTTAGCCTGAAAGGGCCAGGGTCTCCCATTGCATCCTGGGCCATCTGGACCCAGGTGGCTCAGGAGAAGAAAGTGAGGTTGGTGACCTTGCAATCTTCCCTCACTCAAATCAAAGTCAACTTCAAGTCATGGCACCATCTTGATGTCATGGTCTTCTTCAAGAAAAAAGGACAAAACACAACAACAATAACCATTCCTTACCCTTCCTTGTATCCCTGGAAGTGGTTGGCCTGGAGTAAATAGCAATGACCAACATTCTATAGCATTCCAAAGTGCTTTTCATGTATGATCTCATTCAATTCCCTCAACCATCCTATAAGATAAGGGTTATTATCACCATTTTACAGATATAGAAAGAGATTGAGAGAGGTTAAATGAATGACCCAGGATCACACAGCAAGAGAGTAATTGAGGCAGGATTATGGTCTTCTTAACTCAAAGTTCATAATTATGCTCACCAGGACAGATAGTTGCCTATATATGTCTGAGAAAGAAAGGAGGGTAGGAAGGAGGGAAGAAGACAGTGGGATAGAGAGGGAGAGAGGAAGGAAGGAAGGAAGGAAGGAAGGAAGGAAGGAAGGAAGGAAGGAAGGAAGGAAGGAAGGAAGGAAGGAAGGGAGGGAGGGAGGGAGGAAGGAAGGAAGGAAGGAAGGAAGGAAGGAAGGAAGGAAGGAAGGAAGGAAGGAAGGAAGGGAGGGAGGAAGGAGGAAGGGAGGGAGGAAGGAAGGAAGGAAGGAAGGAAGGAAGGAAGGAAGGAAGGAAGGAAGGAAGGAAGGAAGGAAGGAAGGAAGGAAGGAAGGAAGGAAGGAAGGAAGGAAAAACACTTATTTAAAAGCCTGTTGAAAGATTTCTGAGACCAGCATACAAAAGAGCAAAGAAGCAAGGAAGTAAATAACTCTGGGTGTCAGGCAACTTTAGAGAGACATTTTTCCTCTCTGCAAATAGTATGTACCCTGAGATTTCTCACACTATAGTAAAATAAATTTTGCAGTCCGCATGGATGGCAGGAAGCATGATAATCTGGATGATGGATGTGTACCAAAGATTTGGAGTATGTTTCAGTCTCAAGATTGTGGCCGATCTAAAAAGAAAAGAATTCTTTTTAACCTCCTCAACTAATGATCACAGAACCACAGAGAATATGGTAATCATCCCATCTGAGGGTGTCTAGTAGTTTCATCATTCATGTATGATACCAATTTGACAGTCCATTTTATATCTTAGATGGACTGACATCTCATGGGTACAAAGCAATGAAACCCAAGAGATCCAGTGATAAGACATAGCTACAAATCCTGCCTTTGTCCTCCCCTACCCATGTGGCCTTGGGAATCCTATCCATCTATGTCTTAGACTCTTCATCTATAAGATCTGTAAAGGGATTACATGACCTCTGTTGCGCCCTTCTCATTCCACATCTATGATCCTATAAATCAAGCTTGGCTACAAATAATTCTTTTGCCTTGACTAGGGCAGAAATTTCCCAGAGTTCCATGGTCTCTCTCCCATCCATCCCCTTTTCTCTACACACACCTAGTACACTAATTCAGTCCCTTATCACCTCTTTTCCTGGAAAATTATAGTGAATTCCTCCTTGCTTTACTTACCTTGAGTCTCTCATTCTTTCCAATCTATCCTCTAAAAGCTGCCTGAATGTTTTTGTTTTTTTTCTAAAATGTGGCTCTCATCATGTCACTCGTCTATTTTTTATGCTTTGCATGTTCCCTATCATCTTTAGGATCAAACACAATGTCTTCTGGTTGGTATTCAAAAAGTCTTGAAATATAGTGCTAACTTCCAGCCATTTTATACGTTTCTCTCCTTCAGCCACTCAATGGTTCGATCAATCTGGCCTTCTTCCTGTTCCCCATAAGTTATATTCTCTCTCTTTTCTTTGTGCATCTGTACTGGTCATGGTTCCTGCCTAGAACACATTTCCATTCTCAACCTTTAGAATCCTTTATTTCCTTCAAGACTCAGATCAGGCACCATATTCTCCATGAAGCTTTCATGACACGCTCTCCTAGCTGCTGGTTGCCTTCCCCTAATTACCTTATGTTTATTTTATATGTATATTTCATATAGCTACATACATGTATGTTATCTCCCACAATAAAACTTAAACTCCTTAAGGGCAGGGACTATTTCAGTTTGGGTTTTTGTATTTTCTATGCCAGGCATATGATTGGTATTTATTTGTTGAGTAGTACATCTGCCCCCATCTCTACCACATTAAAAGGTTTGGACTAGGTGAGCTCAAATACTTCATCTAGATCCAGCATTCTGTGAGTTTGTCTCTTGATTTTTACACAGCTTTACAGCTCCTCTGGAAAACTCCTATCCATCAATCATCTCTCCCAATCCTCCTCGCCCCCCCAAGAATTAAGTGCATGAGATATTAAAGAATAACGTGCTGTTTCACCTAAGCAGGCCCCCTTCTGACTCATCAGTACCTTTAAAAGAGCATCAGCTTTGAGGGAGTACATGAGCTCACCTTCATGAGCTCTCTAACTCTTGAAAAAGTAATGACCTGTCAATGTAGTTCCTCCAAAGAAATAGTAAAGGCACCTATTCCACCAATCTATAGAAGGGAGGAATGGGACTATTATAAGGAGATGGTATATATAGACTCATGACGTTGCTTTAGCTGAAAAGATAGAGAAATGAGCTAAATGTTTCTTTCTGAGGCACAAGGCTCGGAAGTATTTACCATTTTTGATCTATAAGAACAAAGCAGCCTCTCATCACCCCAGCTTATTGCACTGTTAGATAATATTCCATGACTTAACAAGTGGCATGTCTCACTGACAAGAGCATCTTCTCATCACAGATGTAAACTGTTATATAGCTAATAACATCTCCAAAGTCATTGGAGCTTATTTTCATTCTTCATGGAAATAATGCCATGTTATAGCATAGTCCAATTCACAGAATAGGAAAAGAGCAAAGCACCATCCCACCCCCATTTCTCCTCTCAAAGGACAGACACTGGTTGCTTTTATAAGTCAAGAAGGCTTGGAGGTGGCCCCAAGAGGAAGAGGGAGTTAGAGGACCAGTGACATCATGGGGTGATGACTTGACTTACTTGTGTTGGATTTAATTGAGGCAGAGTTCCACAGTCATCAGCCTCACTCTCTCTTCCAGTGGGAAGACAAAAGTCATGATGATTGGCAATATCCCAGGATACCATGGGTGCCAATGGTTTCTTCAATATCTGGCCAAGCTTTAGCTCTCCACAGTGAATGATCACTGTTCTCATTTGTTCAAATTGTTCTCATTTGCCCATTCTACCAGGAAAGGTTTTCACATGCTTGTGGTAGCCATCCCCCTAATTCACCAATGGAGTTGAGGCCTGTCAGTTACCCTCAACCTGGTTTAGTTTATATGCCAAGATGGTTTTACTAGGGTGTGGCCACAGGGCATGCTACAGCTTCCTGGAGCCATAGATGAGAGTTGGGTGAATCAGATGGACATCAAAAGCAGAAAAGCAGCCCTGACAGTGTTTTGGCAAGCCCCCACAGTGGAAGTGCTAGTCTTCCTTGGACAGTAGAAGTCTCACAAAAGAACTCTTTGAATGAAGACAGCTGGACCACTGATGGATTAAAATTTTGAATTTATCATTTCAAAATGGCAAAAAAAGAATTTACTTTGGTATCATAACTAGTTCAATTGGTTGGCAAATGCCACTCAATTGAGCTAGCAGGCTCATTCAATAAAACTCATGGCTATGGTAGAAATCAGGAGTTTTCAAGTCTTGTATTCAGTTCTGGGTATCACAGCCTAGGAAGAACATTAAGAATCTAGAGAAACTCTAGTGAATATCAACCAGGAAAGTAAAGGGTCTCAAGTCCAGTTCATTGAAATGGATTAAAAGGAACAAAAAATACTTGTTCTAGAAATGAGACTTAGGGAGGACCTGGCTAGCTGTCCTTAAGTATCAGAAGGGTTGTAAGGCATTAAACTTGACTTCTTTGATTCCAGGAGGCAGAACTAGAAGAGAAGCTTAGAAGTTGTTAAGAGTCAGATTAATACTTGATATCATGGAGAAAAACTTCCCAATAATTTGAATTATCTGAAAATAGAATGGATAACTTCAAGATTGAGTAGATTTGCTGGAGGTCTTCAATCTGGATAACTATTTGTGTTTTATAGAGAATCGTTTTCATGTATGGATTGATCCACATGGTCACTAGTGGGAAGGGGCCACCAAGGTACCTTTCAACTCTGAAATGTGTGGGTCTATTTTAAAATAATGTTGGATAATAGTTTAAAATTTTAAATAGTTTAAAGAGTTTAAAATCTTAGGCTCCTAAAAGCTTAGAGATAATGAGTCCAAATTCTCACTAATGAAGGAGTTCATTCTTCAACATGCCAGACATAACCAACGTTTCCTTGAATACCTCCAGTGGCAGGGAAGTCATTATTTCATATGGAAGCCTATTCATTGTTGGACATCTCTAGTGGATGCCTGGGCCAAATCTATTTCCTTGTAAATTTGACCCATTGTCCCCAGTTCTGCCTTTTATAACATTGAAATAAAGTATTTAAAGACAAAGATGATGATGCTGAATATCAGTGATTTGAAGAAGCCTTAAAGGATATCTCATACAACCTATACCCAAACAAGAATGTCATCTCCAGCATCCCTGACAAATGGCTACCCAATTTTTGCTTGAAGACCTCCCCTGAAGGGAATCCAACCCTAGGGCAGTCTATTTCACTGTTGGAAAGCTATACTTGTTAGCAAATCTTTCCTTGAATCAAGCTGAAATTTCACTATTGGCAACTTCCATTCATAACATCATTGCTCTGCCCTGTGGAGCCAGACAGAACAAATTTATTCCATCTTCTAACTTAACAGCCTTTTAAAGTACTTGAAGAGAATTATTATGTTCCCTACATTGTCTTCATCTTTTCAGGCTAAATATTCCCAGTTCCTGCACCCATCACTTTAATAATACGATTTTCAAACCTTTGGCCACCTAGACTGTTCTTGCCTTCCTGTTCACTAGTTCATCAATGCCCCTCCTAAAAATGAGATGCTTAGGACTGCACACAATACTCCAAAGATGGTCTGATGATCCGACTGCAATGAGAAGATTACATGATTCAGATCAAGGATATGTCTTTTCTTATGATGCACTTGAAGATTTCACTAAATATAATGATACCATTCCTTTGCCTAGTTGAGTTACAGTTTCAGGAGTTTTGTTCTGGTGAGTCTTCATTTAACAGTTCCTTAGAAATATATTCTGTTTTCTTTGGAATATGCTTATGTTGGAGGTCTCCCATTATAAATGTCTGTCATTTGTCTTTCCAACAGTTCTCTCTTATTACTAGATATACAAACTTAGGTAAGTCACCTAATTCCTCTGAAACTTGGATTGTTTTTAATCTGCAAAATATACAATATGAATATAATGCAATACAAATACTTGCACTATTTACCTGATGCAGGGAAGCACCAGAATTTGGGGGATTTGGAAGCCCAGTTGTCTCTGGGAACAGCAGAGCAGTCATACTGACAAAGTCCATAAAAGAGGTGGGGGCAGGGGGGAAACATCACATGCACCAGCCAATCCTTCAGATTCTGCAAGACTTTGAAACCTGGGGTTAAAGTAAAGGAAGTGAGCATTTTCATGGACATTGTCTTCTAGGCTGTTGGGAGCACTATAGGACAGTGTGGGGTTTTTGCCACATCTGGCCAAAACTCTCCTGGGAAGCAGTAAGATCTAAGTTCAAGTCATACCTTTATGTGAAGCTGAGCAAGTCATTCAAATTCTCTGTACCCTAGGCAAATTAATACCTGAGGCACCCATTCTAAGAGTATAGTTGCCATTTGAATTGATGGAGGGAGTTTCCTCATTTGGAGTTCCCTACACAGATGAGATCACAGGTTCAAACACTGATGACCTAAAAGTATATACTCACCATAGAGACAACTCTTCTGCCTTTTACTTGTTAACTGCTTAGGTGTTGTGGAAGAACAGCTAACATTTATATAGCACCTACTATGTGCCAGATACCATGAAAAGCATTTTACAAATATTATCTCACTTGTTTTTCACAACAATCCTATAAGGTGCTACTATTATTCCCATTTTACAGAAGAGAAAACTATGCAAACTGAGGTGAAGTGACACCCAAGTGCCTGACGCTGAATCGGAACTTAGATTTTCTCATCTCAGGCCTGTCCAACAGCCCCAACTGGTAGTGATCTTGCCTCTCTTTGAAAACCTCTTGTGAGGAGAATGACAGATCACTTGGAAACTGATCTCTTTTTGAGAAAGTTTTTCTCTCCCTTAACCATAAATCTCAGCCTCCTCTAGAGCAGCGTCCCTGGCACAGTTGCAATAACTTTCTGGTTGTTATCTGGGCCTCAGATCTGAGTATCCCTCCACCCAGCTGCAAAAGTAATTTTCCTGACCATGTCACCCCCAACATATACACATTCACACCCACTTAATAAACTCTATTGGCTCCCTTTTATTTCCAGGATCAATTATATAGTTCTTTGGCATTTACAGCCCTCGACAACCTGGCCCTTTCCAACTTTTCCATTTGTCTTCCTCTTTACTGCCCTCCACACACTATGACCCAGCCATACTGGTCTCCTTAAGTTTCCCCACCTACCACACTCCATGGGCTAGCTGTACCTCATGTTTATAACTCATTGCTCCCTTCACTTCTGCCTCTCTGTTTCTCTGGATTCCTTCAGTATTTAACCTAGATATAATCTTTTGCAAAAGGATTTCCCTAACGTCTCCCCTAGGTGATGGTGCCTTCCTCTCTATCTATTTACTCTGTATATATCTGGTTTTTACCTATGTATGTGTTGTTTTTCCATCATATCTGACTCTTTGTGACCCCATTTGAGGTTTTCTTGGCAAAGATATTGGAATAGTTTGCCATTTCCTTCTACTCATTTTACAGATGAGTAAACTGAGGCAAACAGGGATAAATGGCTTGCCTAAGGTCACACAGCTAGTAGGTGGCTGAAGGAAGATTTGAACTCAGGTCTTCCTGACTCCAGGTCAGGCACTCTATCCACTGAACCACCTATGTATGTATCTTATACATATTGTCTTTCATATTAGAATGATGTCAGCTCCTTGATGTCAGGGAGGGACCCCAGAACTCTCTCCCCAGAACTTAGCCAATGTCTGGTATATAAAAAGTACTTAATAAATGTTCTCCAATTAATTCTATACTAAATCCTTATATATATATATATATATATATATATATATATATATATATATATATATATAAAACATGCATATGACTTGTTTCCCCACTGGGTCATATATTTAGAGCTAAATTGGAGCTTAGAAAACATCTGACCCAACTTTTTCATTTTATTGAAGAGGGAACAAGCCCAGAGAGGGTGAGTTATTTGTCTGAAGTTGCATAAGTAACAAACAACAGACTCACTTTAAAAAAGGCTACTGGCCATTTGGAAATATGGACTTGGGTACATAAAAGGAACTCAGTATTATCAATTATATCCTTCTGGGAGCCAGATACAACAAGGAGCCAGAGGCCTCTAGGTAGCACAGCAGAGACAGTGACCAAGTGTTGATGAGTTTGTGGGCTAGCTGGAGGCCTTAGGTGGATAGGATTAGAGAAGTATCTATGTTAGAATGATAGAGGAATTCTCAAAGAGGATTTCCTAGACCACAGTGGCCAAGCCTTTGACCAATGACCATTAGCTAGAAGGGGCCTCAGTACTAGATCCCTTCAATCCCATCTCGAAAGTCCTCTGTTTCATTGAAAGACCATATTTTCCCCTGAAGTATTATACTCAGTTTTGCTGGGTAGGTGATTCTTGATTTTAGTCCTAGTTCCTTTGACTTCTGGAATATCCTATTCCACTCCCTTTGATCCCTTAATGTAGAAGCTGCTAGATCTTGTGTTATCCTGATTGTATTTCCACAATCCTGGAATTGTTTCTTTCTAGCTGCTTGCAATATTTTCTCCTTGACCTGGGAACTCTGGAATTTGGCCATAATGTTCCTAGGAGTTTCTCTTTTTGGATCTCTTTCAGGCGGTGATTGATGGAATCCTTCAATACTTATTTTGCTCTCTGGTTCTAGAATCTCTGGGCAGTTTTCTTAATAATTTCATGAAAGATGATGTCCAGGCTCTTTTTTTGATCATGGCTTTCAGGTAGTCCCATAATTTTTAAATTGTCTCTCCTGGATCTATTTTCCAGGGTAGTTGTTTTTCCCATGGGATATTTCACATTCTCTTCCATTTTTTCATTCTTTTGGTTTTGTTTGGTGATTTCTTGGTTTCTCATAAAGTCATTAGCCTCCATCTGTTCCATTCTAATTTTGAGAGAACTATTTTCTTCAGTGAGCTTTTGAACCTCTTTTTCCATTTGGCTAATTCTGCCTTTGAAAGCATTCTTCTCCTCATTGGCTTTTTGAACCTCTTTTGCCAATTGAGTTAGCCTATTTGTCAAGGTGTTATTTTCTTCAACATTTTCTGGGGTCTCCTTTACCAAGGTATTGACCCTTTCTTCATGCTTTTCTTGCATCTCTCTCATTTCTCTTCCCAGTTTTTCCTCCACTTGTCTAACTTGATTTTCAAAATCCATTTTGAGCTCTTCCATGGCCTGAGCCCATTGGATATCTATTTCAGATGTTTGGGTTATAGAGGCCTTGACTTCTATGTCTTTCCCTGATGGTAAGCATTGTACTTCTTCATCAGAAATGAAAGGGGGAAACATCTGTTGCCCAAGAAAGTAGCCTTCTATGGTCTTATTTTTCTTCCCTTTTCTGGGCATTTTCCCAGCCAATTACTTGACTTCTGAGATTCCTCTCCACCCCTGCCTAGATCTGCCCAGCTAGTGCTTGGGGTCTGAGATTCAAATGCTGCTCCCCAGCCTCAGGGCTTTCAGTGGCAGGCATGGCTACTATTCAATGTGAGCTTAAGTTCTGGTGCTAGGGTGGGGGCAGGGCTTCCTCCCAGTTTCAGTTCCCTCAGAGGGTTTATGCAGAGATCTTCAGTAATGGAGCGGAGTTCCTGTCTGCTCCGGGAGTCCCAAGCCACCTCTGCTGCTGCCTCCCGAGGGGGCCCGAGTCATGGAGACACCCTGCTCCCCTCTCGGCCAGCCCAGAAGTCTCTCTCACTGACCTGTGCACCTGTGGGTGGAGGGACCTTTGTGGCCGCCAGAGATTCCGTCCCTGAAGCCTGCTCGGATCTGCTCCTCTGGGGGCATGCGGACAGGGCAGTGTCAGGGTGGGCTCCGCTGTCTGGTGCACCACGGACCTTTGGGGTCAGTTTTTCAGGGCTCTCTGGAATGGAAATCTCCTCCACTGCGTTGATGCGCGGCTTGCACTGCTCCAGAATTTGTGGGGCATTCTTTTTCCAGGAAATTTATGGGCTGTGGGTTTGGAGCTAGCATATGTGAGTCTTTCTACTCCACCATCTTGGCTCCTCCCCCGCTTCAATCCCATCTCAAGGCTCTTTCTACTCCACCATTTTGGTCTCCTATAGTTCATTGACTACAATGTTCTACCTGCTCTTCATAAATATGACCTACTTTAAACCCCAAGCTTTTATCATCACAGCTGAACTAGATCTGGGTAGTCATAAAATATTATTCTTACTGTGCTTACTTTGTAGTTTTTTTCTCCAATGCCTTCTTGGAGGGTTGGAAACAGGCCCGAGAATCCTTATTTCACTGACCCCTGATTTGCATTTTATGAAACCAAGAAAATGTTTGAGACAATCAATCCAGAGACACTTCCCAGCATTTGGCCAAGTGAGTTATAACCTGTACTTGCCAGGGAAAACATAAAAAGCCCCATTTCTGAGAACTGTATAGGTCCAATTGCAGATGCCATCTTGGCTGCTAGTCATGGGGGTCACAGGAAAGGAAAACATTAGCAAACTTCAAGGAAAGTTTGATGTATTCCAAAATAAAGAGGCCCTGGATTTTAAATCTTTATCCTTACTCTAACCACTGGTGTCCAATTTGATTTTCTAATGAAGTCATGCATTTACCAGGACTATTTACTTTGCCTTCATTTGGAAGGTAAGTTCAGAATTTTGCAACAGTTATAGAAATAGATAAATTTGTTAAGTGTTAGCCAGACACCACCCTGAAATTAGAAAGCCGGCCTGACAGGAACCCCTTCTCCTCTTGGGGTAAGGGAAGAATTTACTAATTCAAAGAAACATACATTGAGTCCCTACTGTGTACAAAATAGTGGGGTCGGCACTGGAAGAGACATGAATTGTATAAAGTAAATTGAAAGAATTTACAGTCTAGTACAGGAATATGGCACATAGGAAAATAACTATAAGACAGAATAATACATAATCTGACAATTATAGAATTACAAAGCAAAATGCTTTGTGAAGGCTCAAGTTGGAAAAAACTTAACCAATTGGAGGATAAAGGAAAGTTTCATAAGATCATCAAAATAAGAACAATAGCATTTCCATAGCACTTTAAGGTTCTCAAAACCCTTTGCAAATACTATCTCATTTTATCCTCACAACAGCGCTGAAAGGTAGGGGCTAATATTACTCCCATTTTATAGATAAGAAAACTGAGGCAGATAGTACTTAAGTGTTTCTCTCAGGGCGACAAAGCCAATAGACTTTTGAGACATGATTTGAACTCATAACTTCTCAACTTCAGGACTGACGTACTACCCATTACTCAGCCTTCAGAGGTCATTTAGTTCAACTTGCAAATTTTACAGTTGGGGAAACTGAGGTACAGGAACATTGAATGATTGTCCCAGATTACACTGAATGAAGTGAGATCTGAACCCAGATCCTGTGACTATTCACTCTCCTTGCTGAAGAAGGTGGAATGGACAGCATAGGTAGAAATTCAGAAGGTCAAGAAGGAAAGCCAGGGTATTTGGGGCATTGCAATAGTGTTGAGTAGAAATGTGGAGGTGAGAGACTCACATTCAAGATCAAAAGACAGAGGGAAGTAAAATACAGCAACACTAGAAAGGTTGGGTTCAGTGAAGCAGTGGTCATCCTTAAATGCCAAGTCAAGGAATTTGAACTTTCCTGGGCATCTAGGTGGCACAGTATAGCCCTGGCCCTGGAGTCAAGAAGGTCAGTGTTCAAATCCAGCCTCATACTCTTACTAGCTGGGTGATCCCAGGGAAGTCACTTTACCTTTTGCCTCAGTTTCCTCAACTGGGAATAATAGTAGCACCTGCCTTCCAAGATTATTGTGAGGAGCAAATGAGATAATAATTACAAAGCACAGGCACATAGTAGGTACTTTAAAAAAGTAGGTACTTTAAAAAAGTAGGTACTTTAAAAAAGCTTGTTCCCTTCCCCCTTTACTCAATAGGTAAGAGCCGCTGAAAGACTGAGTCTTTTGAGTGACATCCATGTCTGACAGTTGTTTCCTATACCTTCTATCTTCCACCTCTGCCTGTTTAAATACTCCCCATTCTTCAAAACTCAGTTAAAATACTTTCTCCTTTGTTTAGCTTCTATGATTACCTTCTCCACACCATACTATGACAACTGCCACCATTGGATCATGTATATACTTTTGTTTCCATTTATTTTGTGTTAATTGTGTGTGTGTGTGTTTACTGGATCTATGATGTCATTGATGTAGGGAACTCCCTCTACCAATGCAGTATTGGCACCTGCCCTTGTAACCGATAGTCTCTGAGTCACCTGGGTCTCTGAGAGGCTCAATGTCTTGCTGAAGACATTCTGAATGTGTCAGAGGCATGACTTCAACCCCAGTTTAACTGGACTTAAATTCTCTGTCCACCACAATCCATGACCCTCATGTCCTTTATCCTGCTGTATCGTGTGTCAGAGCTATCTGTGTATGGACTAAAAGTTCTTTAAGGACAGGTACTGCTTCATTTATCCTTATATCTTCCCCAGCATTGAGCATAATATTTTATACATGGTTGGCCCTTTCAAAGAAGAGCTTACTGAAGTAAATTATTCTTCCCCACAAAAGAAGCTGATGAGACTATCCTGCAATGATTCTTAAGGGTCCTTAGGAATGACCTGCATTCTTTGTGAGGTCCTGGTAGATAATAGCAAGCAAAAATTTTCTGTTCCTCAGGTAATCTCACCCCTACAATTCCTACTCATCCCACAAAAGTTTAAATAAAACCTGATCATGTAACATTTAATAGTACGTCTTGTGCCTTCAGTGACCAAGGGCCTCCCCAACAGAGAGAGGATGATGTCATGAAACTCCAACTCAAACCACTTGGATCCTCTGAGGACTAACTAAATAAGTCACTTCATCAGACTGAGTCTATATGGTCCTAATCAGGAATCCAGGGAACTTAGAGGTTTATATGGATCTATTCCAACTTCTCTTTATATAGATGAGGAAACTGAGTCTCAAATAGATTAAGGGACTTCCCCAGGGTAACAAAAATGGTGTCGGAAACTGGATATGAACCCACATTTCTCTGATTCTAGTCTTTACTCTCCGGTCCCTAGATCAGGTTGTTAAATACATGCCTACCTAGCAACACTCCCAAGTGCAGCTGAAACAGATTGAAAGGCAATTAGAAAATATTTGACAAAATACAAATACAATAGAACACAGACAATATGAATATATGTTGTTTTCTAAGTCAATATAAAACCTGCATAGCTCTTTACAAAGTATTTAGTGTCCCCTGTTTTATTTAAGTTACACCCCACTCCCTAGACCAAATTTGCCTCTCAGGGAGCAAGACAAGCCAGAGCAGAATCAAGCACTTCATTGTATGGGTCAGTCTACACATTCTACAGGCACATCTATGCTTACTTTCAAGTACCTAAGTTCTGTAATTTCCTCAGTGTGCTGTTTCTTCACCAATGCAAATCCTTTCTAACTTAGTTATTGAGAGTAGCTATGCCTGAAAAATTCATTAGCCTTTAGCCAACATGGTCATGAGCCTTTCTAAATATTGCCCTTAGGTAACAGACAAATAGTCCAACACTGGGTCCATTTCCCAGTTAAGTAGAACCTGTCAGAATTTTCACTACACTAGTATTACCTTTAAGAACTTAAACTGGCTTTCCTTGCTGTGTGTGAAAGGGCATTAGAATATAACTACGGTGGAAGTTGTAATCTGTAAAATGGGAATAACAGCACATACACTCCCTACTTCTTAGAGGTATTGTGAGGTATAAGTAAGATAGTATTACGTAGTACAAATATATATATATATATATATATATATGTATATATATATATATGATAGATAATATATATGTGCAAACTCATCTGTCACTCTCAAAACACCATTCCACAATTGGCCCTTCTCCAAAGGGAATGGAACAAACTGAAGACTTGGAGTTAGAGAAATAGGATCCAAATCCTGTATCTGCCACTTCCTACCTATGTATTTTTGTTCAGTCATTTCAGCTGTGTCCAACTCTTCGTTTGGGGTCTTCTTGGTAAAGATACTGTAGTGACTTTTCATTTCCTTCTCTAGTTCATTTTACAGATGAGGAAACTAAGGCAAAGAGGGTTAAGTGACTTGCCCAGGTTTACACAGCTAATAAGTGTCTGAGGCCAGATTTGAACTTGCAAAGAAGAGTTTTCTTAACTCCTGACCGAAGATTCTATCCTCTCCACCACCTAGCTGCTTTATGCCTTCCTGATCTTTAGATCTATTTTATCATTTGTAAAATGAAGGGGTTGGACCAAATGACCTCTAAATTCTCTTCCAACTCTAAAATCCTATGATGTTGTGATCCTGTAAAATTGAAAATGAGATAGACTCCCACTGTATTTGGTACTACCATCTAAAGATGATAGGGTGATAGGAAAAGGGTACAAAAAGTGATTTCCCTTTTCTGGATCTGAGTACTTTACAATCTGATTTGTCAGTGGTAAGTTGCTTGTATAGATGATTATGAGAAGTTGACTTGAATTATTGCAATTAAGTAAGGCTCTGGGCAGTGTGCTTAGCCACCTCAGTAATGGGGGTTACATGACTTAAAGACACTGAAGAGGAAAGGCCAGGTCGATATATTCAGCAACATGATTCCTCTTACTTGACTGGGTATTTTAGGACTATCTGTCTTATTACCCTTTTTTGCTAAGCTTTGCTGGAGATCATAGAAAGCCCACATCATGGCATTCCTGTAATTAAGAGTCTGACTTGATAGCAACAGGAACATGTTATTCATCACCTTTTTTGAACAGATGTATGTTTGTCTAAATTCCAACTGATTTCTTCCTTTTTGTCAGACTCCCATCAGTGTAGTCAGGGCCCCTCAGGTTACCCACCCTTAGTCACATGGGAGAAGCTCCAGTTCAAAAGAAGCCTGTAAGCTTTGTTCCTTCCCAGAGGAGAACAGAAATAGAAACATTCTGGGCTGGATTCTGGGCTCCAATAGGTGTGTGGTACTCTTTGAGTTCCACACATAACAGAGGGTAAAACTGTGCTGAGCATGTAGAGAAGAATATGTTCTTCTCTATGGGGATGTATTGTGTAGGAAAAGATGCAGTAAGATACCACTGCTGAACTGTCTGGCCATCAATAACACAGAGCATTAACTCAAAAGAATTTTTAAAAGATGCTCTTTTCCTTGTGCAGAAAAATGGAGAGCCTGGAAATTCACATCACCTCTCCATTATCAATAGAAAATAAGGAAGCTTATATAAAGTAGCTATATATAGTAGCTCATATAGTAGCTTGTGGGGGAAATAGAAGGCACAGCTCTTTAATGTTTGCAAAGTTCTTTACACATGTTATTTCATTGGATCTTTAAAACAATCTTGAGAAGTAGGGTCTATTACTTTCCCCATTTTCCAAATTGGAAAACTGAGGCTAAAAGGCTTGCTCAGAATCACACAGTTAGAAAATATTCATAATAAACACATTAAGAAGATGTGAAACAAAATACTTTAGGAAACCTGGGTGATTAAGCAAGGCCATTACTATGATAGGTGTGATTTTTTTTATGGAGACAGGGAGAAACATCATGACTAAAAGTAGCATTTGAAGTAAACCATAAAAGTATGGAAAGAATTTACTAGTTCTATGGCCTTGGGCAAGTGTCTTGAGTTTTCTGGGTCTCCATTTCTTCACCTATCAAATGAAAGAATCAGACTAGATAAAGTCTAAGATCCCCTTCAATTCTGAATATATGATCCTGTCAGTTATCAGGAAGTTCATCCTCGAGTGACAGCTAGAAAGGAGCTTAAAGTTTATCTAGTATCTTCATTTCACAAAATTGAGGAATTTCATCATGGTAGCCTAGCGGGTAGGGCAGCTAGGTTGTTCAGTAGATAAAGTGAAGATCCAGGAGAAGGAAAGACATCTTCCTGAGTTCAAATTCACCTTCAGACATCTACAATCTTATGACCCTGGACAAGTCATTTAACATTGTTTCAGTTTCCTCATCTGTAAAATGAACTGGAGGTGGAAATGTCAAACCACTTCTGTATCTTTGCCAAGAAAAGCTCAAATGGGATCACAAAAAGATGGACATAACTAAACAGCAACAGTATAGCTAGTAAGTGTCCAAACAGAAATTATCAGAATCAAACCTATATTTTCTTATCTTCTAGTTGAAGGCCAGGGCTATTTCCACTAGACCTGGGATTATTTTCACCCCAAGAATGACATCCTTTGTGCTGCTATCCCAATTAAAAGTTTCACTTTGAGAACGACAGCACACTTGAACATGGCCTGACTCACCCTATAGTGGTGTGCACACACCAGCGTGGGTGCTAAGTAAAAATAAATGTTTGTTGACTAACTATCCTTCTGAAAAAGAAGCACATAATAATTATCTTCTCCCCTTTTAAAAATAGAAGAGTAGTCATAGCTTGTCTATCCTAAGTGCCTTCTGAGCTCACAGCACTTGTTTAATCTGCATCTCTGCGATCAGTTCCAGTTATATTCAGAAGCCTAAATTGGTGGTATTCCCATTTTACAGATGGGATGAAATGCAACAAGGAAAGGACATAGAGTCATATATGGAAAATAAGCAGTAGAGACAGGGTCAGATCCTGAATCTCATGCTGTTTGACAGTTTTACATGGATCAATGACTCACTGCTTTTTTTGTGAAAAATGAAATAAAAATTACACTTCAACAACAAAATTGGAGTATTGATCCAAGAGGCTCCATCAAGGCTTTGAATTTGCTCATAATCTGGCTTTGGGCTGTTTTGCAACATGTCCTGGGTTTGACAGTTCCTCTTTATAAGATGGAAAATGTAAAAAATATTGGTGATTCAAATATGCCAGACATAGTCAATGCTGCTTTATTCAGGAGATTATTCATCAGAGAAAGAACTTTTGTATTTCTTTGTGGGAGCTACCACCAGCCTCTTTTAGGAAATGTACTTGTCTCTGACAAATAAAGCACATTAAATAGCAGTAGTTAGATATCAGAAAGCCTTTCCTGGGTTGCACAGTTGTTGGTGCCCCACCCCAATTATCTCTATTTTATGTACCTTTTTAAGTATTTATAGTATATGTGAGCATACCTGAAATGGATATAAGTATATATGAGCATTCCTGGAAAGAATATAAGATCCTTGAGGGTAGGGATTGCTTCAGTTTTCTCTTCTTATTCCAGGTGCCTATCATAGCACCTGGCACACAGTGAACATTTAATGAATGTATGCTGATATTTCCTATTTATTGAATCTTACTTAAGCTGGAGAAACTTCCAAGGTCAAGCCATTGAAAACCAATGGGGATGTCAATATATTCTGAAAACTGGGCTATTTGTGATATGAATGCGAAGTTATCTCTTACTGTAAGGCTCTGAATAAATAAATCAAAGGCCTTATTAGAAGGTACCTGTGAGATATCAAGGTATCAAGCAAAGATTCTGAATGGCAAAGAAAGGTAACCTAACTTGTTCCCATTTGATCATAGTCAAAGCCTTGTTTAATCTGTTTAACTCAAGTCAGAGCTAATTATCCTCATGGTTTTGCAAGGCCTCAAAGAATACCTCAGTCAGTCAATAGTTAATAAATATTTATTAAGCACCTACTATGTGTCAGGCTCTCTGTTGAGTACTGAAATATTAGGATCTGTATCTTAATTACAGAGCAAAATAGCCTGAGTATGTTCAGTATTGTAGCAATTGAAGCTAGAAAAGTTTCATTCATTAACATCATCAGTAAACATTTATTAAAAGCCTACAATGTAAAATATTCTATTCTTCACACTGGGAAAAATACAAAGATAATGAAAGCATGGTACTCACATATAAGTATCTTCTAATATTATAGGGAGATGAGAGGTACATTCATAGTAGTTATATAAATTGTAATGTGATTAATGTCTCCTTTCAAAAGCAATTTATAGCATAATATAAATATGTTCTTTTGTTATTTCTCCAAGACTTTTGCATTTAAAAACCTACACCTTCATTGTGGAAGGAAAAGGTCTATCCTCTATTAAAGAATCAATAAGCAAATGAGAGAGGGAATGACATGGGAGACATATCCCTGGTGCTTCTGAATCAATTCAACACATGTGTAACATATGAACTTAAAAGTTCTAATTGTTATCATAACTGGGACTTCCAAATCATCCAAAAATTTAATGGGACTAAGACTCAAACACATGCCCAAGCAGAGATAAAATCCTAGACTGTGCCAGGAAGGACTTATCATCACAGTATCACAGATTGCCTGAAGACTGAACCAACTAGTAAGTGGTAAGTGCCACACTTAACCAAAGCATGAGAGACACCAAGTGGGAAGGAACACATAGCGCACGCGCGCGCGCACACACACACACACACACACACACACTATTCCTAGATGTGAGAGTTCTGGGTAAGCTATTCAGTCTCATTTATGGATATCAGAAAGTCATAGGAATCCTCATAGTGCAGCCCCAGTGTTCCCCAACCACTGCAAAGGCAACCAAAATCATATCCTCTTCTGTAAGCCCTTAACTATGTGTCTACAATGGGATTGCAGTGCAATTCACCAACCATTGGCAAGGAACTATCCCCTTCAAGGGTGCTGAGATAGTTCACAGTTCTTAACCATCCTTTTGCCCCTGTCCAGGGTGCTGAGAATTAAAAGCTATCATACCATGAGTGCATTTTGGTGCTTCAATGACTAGAGGAAAATACTAGGTCCCAGTTCTCTTCTGATAACTTGAGCTGCACACTTTTCTCTGAACTTCAGTTTTCATATATGTAGAAGGAGCAGTTGGGGGGGAAATAATAATTGTAAGGTCTATTTCACAGAATCATTGGCTCAAATGAGATAAAGCTTGCAAAATGCTTTATTTTATATGTTGTTATGCATAACTAAATTATGTTATCCTATATTGTAAAATGTTACATGTAGAAAGCAATTACTATTACTAGAGATAGGAAAGTATATTTTCAAGGAAACAATGTAAACAAAGCTAGTTATGATTACCAAACAAATGTACTTGGGAACAAAAGATCAAATCCAAGAATAAGTGCCTTTTAATACTCTCTTTTGAAATAATTAGTAACTATAATTCTAGAGAATATTAAAATGTAATATCTCTTGCTAGTTGCTATAGCAAAACTAATAGACATTTGGAATAAAATGGAAATCATTAATCATAGTAAAGAAATCAATTATCTTGAGACATCTCAGTGTTTGATGTACTGAAAATTAACTATCATTTTAAATTTTAGAAATTTATTTAGAAGCTCATAAAAGTTTATAAGATATTCATTGAGCTGGGTGCTTTATCAGTCACCCTGTCTGAAGAACCACATTTTTTACGGATAAAGCAATAGAAGCCCAGACGGGTTAGTTAAATTACTTTGCCCAGAGTGACACAGCATTTCAAATACATACATGTATTAGATTGTATTCTGTGCAAGCCTAATCTGCTCTCTGATGATACAGAAGCCACTTTTAGATGCTTACTTTTGTTAGGTAACCATTATCTTGCATAAATAAAATTATTTTTAAAATCAATTTTATTGATTTTTTTCAATAATTTACCCTTCCTGATACATCCCCATCCCAGGAACCATACCTATAACAAAGGATAAAGAAGAAAAATTCCAATAAAATGAACCAATACATTGGAAAAGTCTGACATTATATTTAGCATTACATACTCATATCCTCTCACCTTACGAAAAAAGTGTGTTGTTGGGAGCATATCTTAATATCTCTTTTTCAGACCTAAATTTAGTCATTATAATTGCACCACATTTGGTCTCAACTATTTTCATTTCTGTTTTTGTTCTCATCAACAATTATTGTGCATATCATATCTATTGTTCTCCGGATTCTGCTTTCTTCCCTTTGCATGGGTTAATTTAAGTCTTCCTATCCTTGTTCATATTCATTGTTTTGTTAGAGAGTAATATCATTTCATTACATACCTTACCATAACATGTTTGTCATTTCTCCCAGTTGATGGGTATCTGCTTCAGTTGTGTTCCATGCTATGGCTTCTCTACTCAGGGCATCACTCCCATTTCCTCCCCACCACTAAATTAGACTCCATTCTGGATCGCTTGGTTGGTCCATGACAATTACAACTTCCCCCTTTTTTAGAGCTCACATTTATGTGCTGTTGTCATCCAGCTGAGTAAGAATTCCTAGGCATCTGAAATATCTTACTTGCTTATATTTATGTCTTCGGCATTTCACACAGGGTCTAATGTATGATGATCGCTTGCTCTATCTATCTACCTACCTACCTTCTTTGTTTTCAATCATACTTTTTGCCCCATTTATGTCCCTAGGGTATATACCTATCAGTATGCTTTCTGGGTCAAAGGGTACAGATATTTTAGTTCTTTGTATTGTACTATCCCATAGTGCTTTCCAGAAAGTTGACCAACTCACAATCTCAATAGTAGTTTATTAAAATATTTATCTTTCTACAACTCCTTACATTAGTTGCAAGTCTTGTTATTTTTATCTCTTCCACAGCTCTGATTATGTCTCCTTATTTTTATTCACACAACTACCACCTTAGTTCAGGTATTCATCACCTCTCACCCTATTCCCTGCCTCAAGCCTCTTCCCCCTCTGACCCATGTCCCACACAGTTGTCAAAGTGGTTTTCCTAAAGCACAGGTCTGACCATGAAATCCTTCTTTTCAATGTATTCCATTGTCTTCCTATTGTCTCAAGGATCAAATGTAGACTTCTCTCTTTGGCCCTGTAAATTCATCACAATCTTGCCCCATTATAATTTTCTAGAATTATTCTATTTATTTTCAGCCTTAAATTCATCTCTTCTATGCAGTCTATGGACCATCCATGTCGGCCTATTTGCTTTTCCTCATACACAATGTTTCATCTCCTACCTCCATGCCTTCATAGTAGACTCTCAGTGCCCCATGCCTGGAAAGTCCTGGTTTCCCATGCCCTACCTTTTGGAATCCCTGGTTTCTTTATAATTCAAATCATAAGCCAGATTGTGGTTCCACCATCTATAAGATGTCTTTCTGGATTCTCTCAGGTTCTAGAGACCTGTTTTCTAAAATTTATATTTTAATGTATTCTGAATATGTTTGCATATGTAATTATTGTCTCCCTTATTAGAAAATATATTTCCTGAAGTGAGGGGTCATTTCATTTTTTATCTTATATCCTATGATATCTTTCATATAGTAGATTTCTCAGTGATTTGTATCTAATTCAATAATTGTTTGTTAGTTACACAGATGGAACTTGGCTTTACTTATAGAAACAACATATTCCAATATTAGAAAAGAGAAATAAAAAAATGTACATTGATTCACTGTTATTAGTAAACAGTACACCTCCTCATTCCACTTGGACCAGAATACAGTCACACAGATTCAGGATTTCAAAGTGCTGAGATCATCCAGTTCAAATTAAGAAGCCATCCTCTCAATGACACACCCACCAAGTGGCCATCTACATTTACCTTGAAGGTCAGAGTAATGGAAAGCTCACTAAATCCCAAAACAGTTCATTCTACCTTTGGACAGCTTGAAGAGCTCAGATTTTTTTTTTTTACATTATACCTAAACCTACATCTCTGCAATTTCCATCCATTTTTCTACTTTTGCCCTCTGGGGCCAAAAAGAATCATGTACTCCTTCTACGATATGACAATTCTTTGAGTAGTTAAGCCAGTTAGCATATGACCTCCCAGGAAATATCTTCTCAAGTCCATACATTCCCAGTTCTTCCAACTAATTCTTAAACAGCATAGCCTCAAAGCCCTTGCTCATTCTGGTACTTCTTCCTCTCCCACATTTCCAATGACCCTACTAAAATGTGGTAGCCACAAAAATGCTACATTTCAGATGAAGTTTGATCAGGGAATAAAGTGGCATGTCTACTACCCCCCTCACTCAGAATCCTGTACTCATATCAAAGTAGACTTATGTTACTCTGGCTTTTCTGGTTGCCATATCAAACTGATGACGCATTGAGCTTGCAGTTTCTGTCAATAAAACATTTTTTTCATCTTTGTCAGGTATAATCAGTACATTCAGTGATTCTTAAATGAAGACATGTCAATACTTCTTTATCACATGCATATCTTAAAGCCCAAAATATATTGGAGAAACTGATAAGAATTGTCAAGTCCATGTACTGTCATAAAGCTGATCTAGCATTTCCACTAATAAAATGAAACCATGGGATTCCAACCAATTATAGGTAACTTTATAAAGCAGAATAATAGGAAGGAAAAGATTAAGTTTTTCTCTTTAATTTATTAGAGTAATAGGTTGCTGGAATCACTGACTTCCATATTCTGGCAAGACTGAACCCACGTATGAATGCAGCTTTGTCAAGAGATATTTTTTAACAAAAATAGTATCTTGAACTATAACTTATGAAAGAAGAAACAGTTTTTCACAATTTTGAAAGCAATAGTTTTAAATTGGCCATGCTAAAGAAGTTTTCAGGATGAGAGAATCAGAAAGTTAGAAAGTTCTAAAAGTCCATACTAATCCAGCTTCTAATAGTAATCTTGACATTTGACTGTGTAGACTTCCATTCACAAGCTTATTAAGCATCCCATCACACTTTTAGATAAGTTTAGAAAGTTGTTCATTACCTCAAGCTTAAACTCGCTTCTTCACAACTTCCACCAACTGCTGGGTGTGGTAGAATGTTCCTGTTACCAAGGAAGCTGATGCTGTCCAATCTCTTGAGTTCAGGAATTTGGGGGTCTGAACAAAGTCTATCATCAACATGATGAGTCTTCCAGGAGATGCACAAGGGGTCACCAGGTTGCATAAAAAGGTGAAAACTAGCCCCAGGCCCAATAGGAAATGGAACACATTAAAGTTCCTATGCAGATCCATTAGCCAGGGGATCAAACCCATGAGTAGCTCCTGCAAGTCTAGTCTAGGAGATAGGGAGAACTGTCTGAAAACAAACCAAACAAGCATCAAAACAACTTCCACCAATTATTCCCAGGCTTGTCTTATGGCGTCAAGAAGAACTAGGCTAAACCCTCTTCCATGCATTAGACTTCAAATACTGGAAGACAGCTATCTTCATTTTGCTGCTCTGCCTTGTTTCAACTCAACAGGGAACAAGATGGTCCTCCCAGGAAAAACTCATCAATTCTGATCTCAACATCAAGCCCCGATTGACACCACCTCCTTCCATATCCTCTCCCCTCAGACTGGAGAGCTGGAGGGTGGAGTACCAAACTCCTCCCAATACCTTCCTTTACAGAGAAAGACACTCAATTCTCAGCTGACTACATTGCATCTGCCTAGTTTCAATTCCATAGAACAATATGCCTCTGATGCTCCCTCCATTTTCTCCCAATCATCTTTTTGTGTGCTGTCACCCCCTTAGGTTATAAGCTCCTTGAAGGCAGAGACGATCTTTCCTTTGCATCCAAGCCCTTAATCAGTGCTTGGCACGTAGTCCCTTTAAAATATTTATTGAATTGGATTGGATTGGAACATTACTGCCCAACCACACCCTTCTCACCTTTAACTATCATTGTTATCATCATTAACTATGTCATCTAATGTTATATTTTCCACAAATACACAGTATTGGGAGTATATTTGTATACATTTTATCATCTCTGTTAAATAATGATCCTTGAGCATGACCATGGGGGACGGAATCTCCAGAGGCCACGAAGGTCCCTCCACCCACAGGCTCACAGGTCAGGGAGAGAGACTTCTGGGCTGGCTGAGAGGGGAGCAGTTTGTCTCCATAACTCAGGCCCCCTTGGGAGGCAGCAGCAGAGGCATCGGCAGCCAGGGGCTCCCCAAGCAGACAGGACCTCAGATCCATTACTGAAGGTCTCCACATAAACCCCATGAGGGAAATGAACCTGGGAAGCGGCCCTGCCCCCACCTGAGCACCAGAACTTAAGCTCACATTGAATAGCAGCTGAACCCCCTGCCCCTCGCTGAAAGCCTTGAGGCTGGGGAGCAGCACTTGAATCTCAGACCCCAAGCACTAGCTGGGCAGATCTAGGCAGGGGTGGAGAGGAATCTCAGAAGTCAAGTAACTGACTGGGAAAATGCCCAGAAAAGGGAAGAAAAATAAGACCATAGAAGGCTACTTTCTTGGGCAACAGATGTTTCCCCCTTTCATTTCTGATGAAGAAGTACAATGCTTACCATCAGGGAAAGACATAGAAGTCAAGGCCTCTATATCCCAAACATCTGAAATAGATATCAAATGGGCTCAGGCCATGGAAGAGCTCAAAATGGATTTTGAAAATCAAGTTAGACAAGTGGAGGAAAACTGGGAAGAGAAATGAGAGAGATGCAAGAAAAGCATGAAAAATGGGTCAATACCTTGCTAAAGGAGACCCCAGAAAATGTTGAAGAAAATAACACCTTGAAAAATAGGCTAACTCAACTGGCAAAAGAGGTTCAAAAAGCCAATGAGGAGAAGAATGCTTTCAAAGGCAGAATTAGCCAAATGGAAAAAGAGGTTCAAAAGCTCACTGAAGAAAATAGTTCTCTCAAAATTAGAATGGAACAGATGGAGGCTAATGACTTTATGAGAAACCAAGAAATCACCAAACAAAACCAAAAGAATGAAAAAATGGAAGAGAATGTGAAATATCCCATGGGAAAAACAACTACCCTGGAAAATAGATCCAGGAGAGACAATTTAAAAATTGTGGGACTACCTGAAAGCCATGATCAAAAAAAGAGCCTAGACATCATCTTTCATGAAATTATCAAGGAAAGCTGCCCTGAGATTCTAGAACCAGAGGGCAAAATAAGTATTGAAGGAATCCATCGATCACCACCTGAAAGAGATCCAAAAAGAGAAACTCCTAGGAACATTGTGGCCAAATTCCAGAATTCCCAGGTCAAGGAGAAAATATTGCAAGCAGCTAGAAAGAAACAATTCCAGTATTGTGGAAATACAATCAAGATAACACAAGATCTAGCAGCTTCTACATTAAGAGATAGAAGGGAGTGGAATAAGATATTCCAGAAGGCAAAGGAACTAGGACTCAAACCAAGAATCACCTACCCAGCTAAACTGAGTATAATACTTCAGGGGAAAATATGGTCTTTCAATGAAACAGAGGACTTTCAAGCATTCTTGATGAAAAGACCAGAGCTGAAAAGAAAATTTGACTTTCAAACACAAGAATGAAAAGAAGCATGAAATAGTAAACAGCAAAGGGAAGTCATAAGGGACTTACCAAAGGTGAATTGTTTACATTCCTACATGGAAAGACAATATTTGTAACTCTTAAAACTTTTCAGTATCTGGGTAGTTGGTGGGACCACACACACATACACACACACGTACACGCATGTGCACACACACATACACACATGCACACACACACAGAGGCAGAGAACACAGAGTGAATTGAATAGGATGGGATCATATCTTAAAAGAAATTAAGGTAAATGGTGACAGAGAAATGTAGTGGGAGGAGAGAGGGTGAAATGGAATGGGGTAAATTATCTCTTATTCAAGAGACAAGCAGGAGACTTTTTAGTGGAGGGAAAAAGAGGAGAGCTGAGAAAAAAACATGAAGTTTACCCTCATCACATTCAACTAATGGAAGGAATAAAATGCACACTCATTTTGGTATGAAAACCTATCTTACAATACAGGAAAGTGGGGGAGAAGGAGATAAGCAAGGTGGGGGGGACAATGGAAGGGAGGGCAATGGGAGGAGGGAGCAATCTGAAGTCACTCGGGGAGGGACAGGATCAAAAGACAGAATAGAAACAATGGGGGGCAGGATAGGATGGAGGGTAATTCAGTTAGTCTTACACAACACGACTATTATCGAAGTCGTTTGCAAAACTACACAGATAGGGCCTATATTGAATTGCCTGCCTTCCCAAAGGGAATGGGTGGGGAGGGAGGGATGGGGAGAAGTTGGAACTCAAAGTTTTAGGAACAACTGTCAAGTATTGTTGTTATGACTAGGAAATAAGAAATACAGTTAATGGGGAATAGAACGTCATCTGGCCCTACAGGACAAAAGAGAAGATGGGGACAAGAGAAGGGAGGGAGGACAGAAGAGAGGGCAGATTGGTGATAGGGGAAATTAGAATGTTCAGTGTATTGTGGTGGTGGGAGGGGACAAATGGGGAGAAAATTTGGAACCCAAAATTTTGTGAAAATGAATGTAAAATGTTAAATAAATAAATATATATTGAAGATAAAAAAAATTTATAAAAATAAATTAATTAATTAATGATGATCCTTAAGGGCAAGATCTATACTTAAGTATCAACAGTGCATCCCTGGAGTAAAATGAAATGTGAAATTTTACATAGTGGTGGGGTCAAAGGATCAGGTCAGTTGCTCACTCACTATCCTTGTTTTGTCATTGTTCAGTCATTTCAGTTGTGTACAGCTCTGTGATCCCATTGGATTTTTTTGGCAAAGATACTGGAGTGGTTTACCATTTCCTTCTCTAGCTCATTTTGCATATGAGGAAACTGAGGCAAATGGTACTAAGTGACTTGCCCAGGGCCACACAGCTAGTAAATATCTGAGGTCAGATTTGAGGTCAGGTCTTCCTATCTCCAGGTCTAGCACTCTATTCACTGCACCACTTAACTACCCTACCATGTGATATAAAATATGGAGTAAGCTATAAGGAAAGCCTATATAAGACAAGATTCTGTTGGTTGCAGCACATCTTAATTTGTATTAAAAGAGGAATAGTGTCTAGGACTACGGGAAAGAAAGGAAAAGAGTATTTATGTAGCATTTACAATGTGCTTGTCACTGTGCTAAACACTTTACAGCTATTATCTCATTTGAACGTCACTAAAACTCTGGAAAGTTAGTGCTGTTATTATCCCCATTTTACAGTTAAGGAAACTGAGGCAGACAGGAGTGATATGCCCAGGGTCACACCGTATGTGTCTGAGGCTGGATTTGGACTCATTCCTTCCTGACTTCAAGTCCAGTATTCTATCCACTGTCACCAAGATGTTATTAGGTTATTAAATGCATCTATTATTTTATTGATGTCTTTTGAATCATCTAATAATAGAGTGTACTTATTTATATGGTAGCATGGGCTAGAATTAGTATAACTGATTACTTCAACAGCCATACTAAACCTAAGGAAACTAGAAAGGTTTCCAAGAGCTAAGCTGGAAAAGCCTTGACAATCCTGTGTGATGCAGAACACATGCACGTATTAGCCTAGGTGGCAGAGTGGATAGACTACTGGAGCTAGAAGCAGGAAGATTTATAACTGAACTCAAATACTAGCTGTGTGACCTTGGGCAAATCACTTACACTCTATCTTCCTCTGTTTCCTCATTTGTAAAATTGCGATAATAATAGATCCTTCTAAGGTTACTAAAAAGGATAAAAGATATAACATTTGTAAAGTCCTTTGCAAATTCTAAAACATTTTATAAATGTTAGCTATTATTAATATTTATTTCCCTAGGACCTAGCACAGAGTCTTGCAAATAGGTCTTTGATAAAGCTAAATTGTGATATGTGATGATAGAATTCTGTGCAATTTGACAATAGCCACATAGTACCCTAGCCAGTGCTCAACCTTTTATCTAAGCCTGAAGCAAGAGGGCACCCTGAAGGGAATTTGGGAGACCACCACCTTAACCATCAATCTCCCCTTGGATCTTGACAGACAACCCAGGACCTTGAACCCAAGAGCCTTGGGAGAAGCATTGCTTTTAGCTTAGTGTCCTGAACCATCTTCCTGGGAAGCATCACCTATGGAGGTGTAGCCTGATTAACTGTTCCTGAGGTGTTTCAGCCTCAACTATTAAAGACCCAGAAAAGAAAGTTCTGGAAACCAAAATCCTTGGCACTTATAAGCAGTTCAACATCAGAAACTGGTATGATTTTTACCACTGGAAATGACCTTGCTGAAGAGGCATCCACTGTACCATTGTAGTCAAAGGACCATAGGACTTCTTCATCCGACATGCACTTGAAAGCTTCCACATAGGTTGTTGCCCCAATTGGAACACGAGCTCCCCAAGAGTAGGTATTATTTTATATTTGTGACCCCAATGCTAAGCACAACCATTAATTAATATTTCATTCATCCATTTATTCATCTTATGAAGTTGTTCTGAGATACATCCAACTCTGTGCCACATAATGTAAAAAGCAGACCCACTTGATTAATTTGGCATATTTCTATATGTTCAGTATTGGAATATGCTTATAGAGAGTGCAGTTGCAATAGACTGTCATTGGCTAATAGAATAATAAATCATCTTATAGAGAGGCCCATTACTCAATGTAATTGCTTTCAATCAAGCATAAATCATCACCAAATAGTGTACTTTTATGCATTTTCATTGTTTGGTGAAAAGAATCAGACTACTAGACTGTGACAGTCTGACAGCATGATATTTTATTTATTGTAAAAGCAAAAGCTTCCAAATCTAGAATCAGATTCAAATCAGTTTTTTTTTAATATTCCTACTCTCAAATCTAAGACCGCACATGAACCAAAATCCTGTGCTCTTATGCCGTTGAAAGGAGAGTTGTAGCATCAGATGTTGCAATCAGAGGGGTAGGCCTGGGCTCATTATGGTCATTAGGCATTTATCAAGCTCTGTGCTGGCAAAGGACTAAGCAATTGTTGAGATTGATTGTTCTACAAACACTCATGGGTCTTTATTAGAACTCTCATGCTCCTTATAATAATAACTCACATTTATATAGACTTTAAGCTTTATGGAGCAGTTTCTTCAAAACAACCATATGAGAAAGGCATTGTAAGTATTAATATCTCTGTTTTACAGTGCAGAGAGCCAAGATTTAGAGAGATTAAGTTGAATTCTGAACTTAAAACAAAACTGAATAATAAAAAATAAATAACAAATAGAGAAAAAGAAAAATCTTATTCTCCTCAAGACAGAGAAGTGATGGATTCAAAATGCAGATTAAAGTCTATTTTGTCTCCTTTTTTTCAGAAGGTGGCTAATGTAGAAATTTGTTTTGCATGACTTCCTATTTATAATGGACTTTATATTTCTTGCAGGATGGAGGAGGGGGCCTGGGAAGGGGGAGAATCTGAAACTAAAATTAAATAATAAGAAGCAATAACAAAAGAGCATTCAAGTGATTTGTCCAATGCCCCAAAGAGAAATTAGTTGGGATATAAGAATGGTAAAGGACCCAAGATCATATGACATGAGAATTGGGTAAAGAATTTGAGGAGGTTCCATGGAGAGAAAAGAAGACTTTGGTTGTACAATAACCACCTTCAAATATTTGCAGGGCTGTTTTGTGGAAGAGATGTTAGAATTGTTCCCTTAGTCCCAGCGGGAAGAATTGAGAAAAATGAGAGAGAATTTCTGCCAGGTAAATTTGGACCTGACATAAGGAAAGTATTCCTAGCAATCAGACCTGTCAAAAGTGTAATGATTTTGCCTCTGGAGGTAGGAGGTTCTCCTTTACTTGAGGCCTTTGGGAAAAGGCCAGAAAACCTGTTCAGGTATGCTGCAGAAGGGATGCTTAGGGGCAGCAGGCTGTCATAGTGGATAAAGCACTGTCCCTGCGTCAGGAGGACCTTGAGTTCAAATCCAGCCTCAGACTCTTACTAGCTGTATAACTCAGGGCAAGTCACTTCACCTCAATTGCCTCCACAAATCAACAAAAAAGAAGAAAGTTTGATCAAGTATAAGTTGCATTAGAAGGCCACTGAGGTATCTTCCAACTCTGACATTCTCTTAAATAAGTGACAGAGAGAGGATTCAAACACAGGGCTCCATTGATTCCCAGCCCAGTACCCTATCCAAAATATCTCACTACCTCTCCAGATAAGAAAAGTCATACTGATTCTGGATGAAGTGATTTTTTCCCCAGTGCTTGAGATCTGTTCATATCCAGGGCTAGGACCCCAGTCTGAATACTTTAAATCCCAGAGATCTTCCCATAGCACTAGGTTAACAATTTTATCAAGAATACAAACCTTTTCCAGTCTGGAACTTCAAACCTGAAGTATATCCCCATCTACTTAGAGAATGTTGACATTCCAATATAAAATCAAATAACAACAGAAACTATAACTTTCACTCATATGGTGACGAGCATTTGCTTCACAATTCTGTTTAGGTAAGGAGTATACATAGCACTGTCCCCCTTTGAAGATGACAAATAGTGAACTCAGAGAGCTGAAGGTATTTGCGCATCGTCACACAATTCATATATTTTTGAGACAAAATAAAGACATTAAAGGAATAAAAGTCAACAAATAGAAGGCAAAACTTTCTGTATTTGTCCATGACAAGATGCTTTGCTTAGAAAACCCCAGAGAATCTGTTAGAAAACTAATTTAAGATGATTAATAACTTTAACAAAACAATAAGTAAGAAGAAATCCATAGAATTCTTTAACATATCTATATACTTATAACAAGAATAAGGATGAAAAGATAGAAAGGTAAATTCCATTTTAGCAAACTAAAAACGCTGTTCCTAATATGTTTTCCATATCTGAAATTAGCCTAGTAAGATAAATACCCATCTTATGTAAATATAACAACAAAACAGCTTTTACAAAAAAACATGTCTGATACATTCTCACTTGAAAGCTCGCAATATGTAGTAGATAAAATACTGGACATGGAGTCAGGAAGCCTGGGTTCAAAATCTGGTTTAGACACTTACTAATTGTTTGATCCTGAACAAGCCCATTGGCCTTTCTGGTTCTCTGGTTCTTTATCTTTAAAATGAGAAAATTGGACATGTTGATGTAAAGTCCCCTCCAGTTCTAAATCTAAATAAAAGAAGATCTAAATAGTTAGACAGCTTGATGGTCATGGTTGAGCCACACCAAAATAATGAAATATTTCCTCAATTAATATACATATCTAATGTCACATTAGTCAAATTAGCAAGGAAAAATGTTATAGAATCAGACACAATATTAACAAAATTAATATATAAGAACAAAAATTCAGTAATTTCAAGAGGAAAAATAAAAAGAAGTGTATGCACTAAGGAGACCTGGAATTTCCAGTTATAATAAATTACATTAAAATTTCACATTTTATAAAAATATACATTTATGAAATATGTATGATGATATTTCATCATATATATCAATATTTCATCATATATATAAAGTTTCATTAAATGCCATTTGTTTGTTTCAAGATATTAAAAATTCATCATCATCAAAACTATTTAGTGCTGTTTAAAACATAGAAATACAGTTCAATTGATATAATATAATAGCCTATTAGTGGTGAATACAAATTTTTCAACAAGAACTGATGGAAAAGCTGGGAAGTGGTTTGACAGAAAATAGGTTTAGACAGAACCAGGAGGACAATGTATATTATAACAGCAGCATTATAAAAACAATTTTGAATGAGTAAAGAATTCTGATTAACCATGATTCTAGAGGACCCTATGGACAGAATTAAGTAATATGCAGAATAGGACCCATGTTTTTGCACAAGGACAATATATAGGAATTTGTTTTGCTTGACTATGGTTATTTTATGGGGTTTCTTTTCTTTTTGCCCCATGATGGTAGGTGGGTGGTAGCTAAAAGAAAAAAAAAAGTTTGATAATTGAAGAAAATAATAAAAATGAAGGGATTGCAGCTAATAAACTGCTAAAGTACTCTACAGATCCAAATATATAAAAACTGTTACATCACCTTACAAAACAGCCTTCAAATTTCAAATAGCATTAAGCATCTTCTTAGAGTGAGAAATTTAAAATCTGCCTCCCTGGAAAGTCCAATTCCAGCATCTAATTCTGACCTCTGAATCCAGGCCAAAAACATCTAATATTTCTTCCATGTTACAGCCTTTCAAATATTTTAAGGTAGGTCATTGTGTTCTCACTAAATCTTTTTTTGCTGCAGGCTAAACATCTCTTATTCCTTTAACTACTGTTCATATTGCTTGGTTTCAAGTTCACTCACTCTCATGCTTACCTTTATCTTGAAATGACATGGAACTATGTGAGAATTGGTGGAAAGCATTCAAAAGGGAGTAGACTTCACATGTATATATGGTAACTATCTTCAAGCATCTTAATGGAAGCCAGTGTAGAAGAAAGAATAGCTAGAATGATCCTAAGTAGTTTCAGAAGGCAGAATGACTTGTCAACACCCCTTCTAAAACATGATGCCCCTAAACTGTACACAGTGTTGCTGGTGTAGTCTGACTCCTCACTATTTGATATTCTTTTGAGGATTATTAGAAAAAGGTGAGATTATCCCAGTGATGCTCTGAATTACCCTTCCGTGTCTCCAAAAGATAAAACCAAGAAGTCATGAATGTTGATAGAGCTTAGTCACTCAAATGCTTTTATGCCATTGCTTTTAAGCAATGAGGAAAGTTATACAAGAAGTGAGGGTAGAAAACTGACGCTAAGACAGAATTAATATGAATCACTTTCCTTTGTGTTAGTTACTAGTAGTAATATTCTGGAAAGGAAAGGAAATCATCCAGAAGGCAAAGAAAAAAAAAACATCTGACCATCTGATCAGGTTAGATAAGTAGCATTCCTCCAAAATGAAAGTCAGTATTCAAGTAAATAAACTGATTTTAAGTCCTTTTGGTAGAAAGACTATTGGAAAATCCTTTTGTACTACATATTAAGGTGATCATACATACCTGTACAGGTCATTCTATTTTAAATTTCACATAGCATAACTAACCAAAAGAAAATCACTTATATAAATTATCTTCTAATTGATTCAGCAAATGCTTAGGGATAGGACTAGTTGAAGCTTCAAGGGTCCTCTAATCCAATCCCCTCATCACACAGAAGAGGGCTGGTTGGTTGTTGTCCTTTGTGCTCAAAGAGAACCAAAATGACATCACTGTGTCAGCCAAGATGAAGTGATTGGCTTAAGGCCACAGAATAATTTGCCTCAGAGAGGACTTGGGCTCAGCTCCTTTGACCTGAAAATCAGCATTTCCACTATACCATACTTTCTCCTTGATAAAATCAAAGAGCATAGCAAGTATTTATTAAATATTTCCTCTGTTCTAGAGCACTGTGAATACAGTATAAAACATAAGACACATAGGCCCTGACCTCAAGGAGCTTCCCATCCAGTAGAGGGGGACAAAAAAATATGGACCATAAATAAGACACCACCCCTGCCCTCCAGTGATTTACAACCTCATAGGGGGAACTGCCATATATACCAATACATACGATACAACTCTGAATGTAGCAAGTGTCTATAAGAAGTTTTATCAATCTGATCAGTACACCTTTTAGATCAAACCAACAAACAGATCACTACACTCACGTTTTGTGGGTCACGTGGAACTACAAATTGGACATGAAATTTGAGAGTAAAAGCAAGTGTTTCTTCAACCTTTCAAATGACCCAAGGGCACAGACTTCCTGAACTCTGGATGCGAGGCAATATAGGTTTCATCAGCACATTCACCAAAAACCCTTGAAGATGGCACTGTGGAGTGCATATATACATATATTATATACATGTATAGTATATATATACACTTATACACACATATGTGTATACATACACATGTATATATCTTTCTGTGTCTATCTCCCTTTCTCTCCCTGTCCCCTCATTCTTCCCTCTACCTCTGTCCTCTGTGTCTCTGTTTGTTTCCATCTCTGAATCTCAGAAAGACAGAGATGGATATATAGATAGATATTGATACATAAATAATCACTCCCAAGGATTATTCACATTTTTTTAATTTAGTCCTAGATAAAAAAAAACTTCTTTACAACCAAACAATTTTATTGTGATTTTTTGAGGTAGAAAATTCATTGTTCTGTAAATTTCATTTTGTTACTAAAGATTTGGTTTAGTGATCCTCTCTGTGCCATGATGCATCAAATATGAATTTTATTAATAAGGTAATAAATGAAATAAGCTAATAAATGTAAAAGTTAAATCTCTTTCTTGCTATACACACCATATTAAAGAACAGGAATAGTGGAGAAAGGGAATAGGACTGTGGTTTTCAATAAAAGTTCAGAATACCTTAGAGAAAAGAATTTGTTCAAACCATAATTTCTTATGTAAATTGATCATTTATCTACAGAGAAATAAGCAATCTGTAGATGTTGGTAATTTGTTATATTCTAATATTATTATCTAAAAAGACTTAAAGAATTTTTTTTCTCTCTACCTTGCCCAAACAATTCAACTACCTTTTATATCATCTCTTTAGACACTTCTCTGGGCATCAATATGGCATAATCCAAATATTTATTAAACACTTACTATATGGGAACCCTTGGACTTGGTGCTGAGGATGAGGAAGATTTCAAAACTCTCATCCTTCTCCTCAAATAGGAGAATAAGATATGTGTAAAACGAGCATGTTTTAACTCCTCATTCCTCTTGCCCAAACATAAGAGTCACAGAGGTGGAATATACTTTCAAGGCTATCTAAGTCCAACCACCTCATTTTTTAGTTGAGGAAAGGGAATTCCAGAGGGGAGAAATGATTTGTCCTAGATCACACAGGTAGTAATAATTGGTAGGGTCAGGATTTGAACTTGGAACTTTTGACTTCATCAGTTTTCCTCTAATGCCTCCCCATCATTCCCCTTTGGGACTCATTCCATATTTTTCCCCTTACACACTCTCTATTGCCACCAAACTGACCTAGTTTCAGTTCTCTATAATTTACATTCCATCTTTTACCTCTGTGCCAATTCAAAAATGTCCTCCCTCCTCACCTCTACCCCTTACCATTGCTAGCTCCCTTTAAGGTTCAACTCAAATTCCACTGCCTTCCAGATGAGGGCTTTCTTCACTCCCTTCCCCCAAGCTATTTACCCTTTCCATTACCCTCCAAAATTACTCTGTATTTGCCTTGGATGCATCTTACATTAGAAAATCATCATTATGTAGTAGAGAGAGAGAGCTAACCTCAAAGCCAAGGAGACCTTGGAGCAGCTCCCATCTCTAAGTCATACTTTCTGTGTGATCTCTCAGTGCTCCAGACCAGACGTGTTAAACATGTGACCCATAGCCCACAACACTCCCAAGCATGGTCCACACCAGATTAGAAGGTAGTTATTTTCATGTGTTTATGTGCAAATAAAAAAAGAAATGTATAAATGTGTTTTCTAAAACAACATATTGGTCTAAAACAACATATGGTCTTCCAGGATCCTTCAAGGATCCAAGGCCCCAATTTCTATTTGAGTTTGACACCATTGCTCTAGTCAACAATCTGGCTATAGAATTTGTAGGAAAAGTGCCAACCTACATTAGTAGAGGGAGGTTCTTCACTTGGAAGTTCCCCATACCAATGAAATCATGATCTAGTCCCTATCCCATTTCCTAGAGCCTGTAGACATTCGCATGTGCTGTCCTGTGTATAAGCCCTGTATAGATATATGTCTATCCCTCCATCACCTCTCTGTGTATATACTTCATCCCCCTAGCAGAATATAAGACATTTTTAGGACCAAGACTGTCTTGTGTCTTTATATTCTACCACCTAGGACAGTGAATTGGAATAAATTAATCAGCAAGCATTTATTAAGCATCTACTGTGTGCCATGGTCTGTGCCAGATTCTGGGGATAAAAAGACAAAAAGGAAGTAGTCCCTGCCTTTAAGAAGCTTAGATTCTATCAATGTGTGATATGTACATATATGTATATATACATACACATATATGTAGTACTCCAGCTCCATGTATTACCCCAACCTATGCTGGAACCTGCACTTGTAATTGGGTCTTCAGTTCTAGGGTACTCTGTATATCTGGGTTCCAAACACTCCAGCTTATGAGCCCCTACCATTTTTGCTTCCCATTAAGAATCAGCCAGTAGACACAATTAACTCAAAGAAAAGACATTTACAAAGAGAGCAGAGTAAGAAAAATAGCTCCAAAACACCCACTACTCATAGCATCCACAGAAAGAGTGGGTACAGAATATATCTATAATAAAACTCACATTTGGACAACACTTAATGGTCAGAGCAACTGATACCATTGGTACTGCTGGACTGCCATGTCTTTTCTCTACTTGGGCACTCCTTTCCTCAACTCTCCCTAGGGGTGCAGTATCTCTAATAAGTAGGTTACTCAGGTGGATTTGTGGGGGCCATTCTTCTTTATATCTGAGTTACCATAGAGAACATATGACTTTGTTCTCTACTAGGTTTGTTTCTCTGTACTTCAAACTCTCTTTTAATGAACTAACTACTGGATGGAATGTCTTCTACTGGGCAAGTAGCCCCACATCTAGAAACCATGGACAATGAGGGAAAGGCTGTTGTCTCATATCACTGTATATAGCACACTTCATCAAGCTGATCCAAAACTGGACTCACTCAAATTATTTCCCCAAAACAATCAGACTAACATTCAAGGGTCACGTGGGAACAAGGCCAAACTTCTGCCCAAAGATTTAATGCTGTCTGATTCAATCAAGAAAAAACTTTCAAACTGAGAAAAATTTATAAGAATGCAAGTCGTTCCATGGATATGAACAGGTAGTTTACAGAAGAAGAAATCAAAGTTATCTTTACTCACATGAAAAAATACTTTAAATCACTGCTGACTAGAGAAACACAGATTAAAACTACTTTGAGTTACATACCCTATAGTTACCAGATTGGTTAATATAACAGAAAAGGGAAATGACAAATGTTGGAAGGGCTGTGGAAAAATTGGGACACTAATGCACTGTTGCAGTTGTGAACTGATTCAGTCATTCTGGAGAGCAATTTAGAACTATACCCAAAGGGTTATAAAACTGTGTATATTCTTTGACATAGAATTACCAATATAAGGTCTGCATCCTAAAAATATTTTTAAAAAGGAAAAGGATTAATTTGTACAAAAATATTTATAGCAGCTCTTTTGTGGTTTCAAAGAACTAGAAACTGAAGGGATGTCCATCAGTTGGGGGAATGACTGAATATGTTGTGGTAAGAATACTATTTGCCATAAGAAATAACAAGCAGGATGATTTCAAACCAACCTGGGGAGACTTATACGAACTCATGCAAAATGAAATGAGCAGAAGCAGGAGAGAGTTGTACACAGTAACAATGTTCTATACTGTACAACAATCAACTGTGAATGACTTAGTTATTCTCACCAATATAATGATCCAAGACAATTCCAAAAGATTTGTGATGAAAAAAGCTATCCACCTCCAGAGTAAGATCTGATGGCACCTGAATGCAAATCAAGGCATACTTTTCTACTTAATTTTTGGTCTGTTTTCTTTTGCAACATGACTAATATGGAAATAAGTTTTGCAGGACTTCACACATATAATTTATGTTAAATTACTTTTCTTCTGAGGGAAGAAGTGAGAGAATTTAGAATGCAAATTTTTAATGTTAATTATTTACGTACAATTGAGAAAAATAAAATAAGAGATAAAAGGAGAAAAAATGGAAAAAACTTGTTCATGCTTTATAAAGGAATTAACTGGTGTACCTTCATCTTTTCAGTTGGATTCATACTTTTCCATATTTTTTATGTTTACCTTCTGGGTATTCAAGGGAAGAAGGTTGGTCAAGGACCAAATATCCTAGTATAGAAAGTAAACTCAGTTACTTCAATGGGGAGAAACTAGCAGATGATGTGTTATAAGACTTTATATAGGAAGCAGGCATAAGCTGAACTTTGAAAGAAGCTAGGAATTCTAAGAGGAAGGCACTTAGTAATTTTGTGGCCACAATGAGGCAGTGTATAGGATAGAAATATATTTGGGCAGCTAGGTGGCAACACAGTGCAAAGATCTGCAGGCCTGAAATCAGGAAGATTCACTCATCCTCCTGAGTTCAGATTTGACCTCAGAAACTTACTAGCTATATGACCCTGGGCAAGTCACTTAACCCTGTTTGCCTCAGTGACTTCATCTGTTAAATGAGTTTTAGAGGGAAATGGCAAACCATTCTAGTATCTTCACCAAGAAAAACCCAAATGGGATCTTGAAGACTTGGACATGACTGAAAAATGATTGAAAATACAGTGGGGAAAAAGCAATAGATCTGGAATCAGATGACCTCCAGCGTCAACTCTACTACCTATTATCTTGGTGATCTCAGACCAAATCATTCACGCGCCTGGAACCTCACTTTCTTCAACCCCCTTCATCAATGAGGGGGTTGGGCCAGAGAGATTCAGATGTCTCTTCTAGATCTATATCTATGAATGAAGGAATGAGAAAAAAAGAAAGATCCAAACAAATTGTTCCAGGAAAATTTGAAGTGGAAGGTCACATTCAGAGTCTTGAATCTGGGGTTTGCCATAGATTGTAATGGAGGTAAATGTTCCATTTATTCTAAGTCTACATGCAAAGGCAACATTACCACTATTACATTTTTCATTCCCCTCCCTCTGAGAAAAAAACTAAGGTCACAGAATGTTTAGAGATGTAGTCGACAGAGTGCCAGACCTGTATTCAGAGGGCTTAAAGCCTTCAGACTCATCTCAGTCACTAACTAGCTTGGTGAACCTGGGTCAAGTGGCTTAATCTCTCAGCTTTTCAAACAGCTTCCTTAGATTTATTTTTTTTAAGTCAGAGACCCTTAGGATCTGCATTAGCAGAGAAAGGTCCCACACCAAAAGTTCTCCAGAGTGAGAAAATCATGGAGCCTTTAGGTATTCATACATGCTGTCCAGTGTACAGAAATCTAGACTTGGAAGAAGTCCTAGTTCTGCATCCTAGTAAGTGTGTGGTCTTGGGTTAACACTCTCTTGGACTCAGTTTGCTGCTCCTCTGTCAAATGAGTGAGTTGGTTTGTCTTGAGAGGGGTTGAATAAATGAAGTGATCACCATTTATCAAGCAAGCTATAATGGGGATTCCTTTTGTGTATAAGTTGGACTAGCTAACCATTGAAGTCCCTTCCAACTCTCAAATTTTGTAATTTTGTGACTAGATGATATCTGAAGTATATTGAGCTCTAAAATCACATGTAGGTCAGAGGTAATAACCTAGGATTTGAAAAACCATCTAATCCAATGCCTTCATTTTGTAAATGAAAAACCCGAGACCCAGGGTGGAGATGGGGGTTAGGGGTGACTTGCTCAAGGTACGTTGGCTAATTAATGTCAGAACTGGCACTGGAAGCCTTTTCTTCTGGATCCCAGACCAAGGTTCTTTCTATCCCATGTGACTTTCCCTGAACTGAACTGTGCTATTCTTTCTCAGAAGGTGAGGCCTTTAATCAAGGAGCTACCTTTCACATTTCTCTGAAGCCTAGAGAAGACTATGCCCAAAGATTATAAACAGGAACTCAGGAAACTATTGGGGTCCTTTTGCCATTTATCACAAATTGTGGTACTTATTAACATCCTTGGAACTCTGGAGGGAGTTCTCTGTAGGGAATTCTATTATTATGCTGATGGAAATAAACCTAGGTATGGAATAAGATTGTGGTCCCCTGGGCCACAGGGTATTTTTCTTTCATTTAATCTGACAAATGATTCTTCTAAATACAATATCCTATTCCCCACTTTCTGATCATTTTGGAGGGGATTGCCCCCAGGGTCTGACCAGATTCCAAATTAGGCATGTTCTATCATTTCTACCTCCATGATACGTCAGATTCTCCAAAGTATGTAAGTAGTCAATTCAGAGCTTAGGAAGAAACATTCCATCTTTCAGACACACAGGATCATTCAGGTCAATCCCAGGCAAAACTGTAGAGTCAATTAATGGATCTTTGGTGCATGTTCATGTAATCTTTCAATGCTACCCCAGGAAGTCAATATCTTCATATTGTCCTCCTGGAAGGACCCAAAAGGGAAGAAGGTGGTAGAGGAAGTTAAACAAGATGAACGGAGAAAGTCAAACTTGAGAGGTAACATGGCATAGTGTAAAAAGGGTTTAGAGTCAAAAGACCTGTCTTTAAGTACTGGCTCCCCAGCCTCTGCTAGAACTTACCCTAGACAAAACTGTAGATGCAGAGGATTAGGTCCTGGCTACCTGATCCCTCTGATTACAAAGGTTTGCCTAGAACACCACTTGTTCTCTGATGCCCAACTCCACCAATGCCCACCTGCTAGGACATGTTGTTAACTGCTTGACCTCTGAGGATATCAACCTTCCTGGAGCCCTTCTTGTTTCCTGTACCCACACACTCTGGCCACTCTGCTCTCTTGCCTGTTCTTCCTCCTAACTTCCACTTCTAGGACTGTCCAGGATTAATCACCCATCCATCCAGGTATAGCTAGGTAATCTTTAATTCTTTGAAATTCTTGGACTGGGCCATTCCTCTACCTATGAAGCCTAGCACTGATACAACCACCTCTGGCAAACAATGACAAAAACAGCAGCAGCAAAAACTATATTATCAATAACAATATCTAACACATATATAACATTTTAAGGTTTGGAAAGTGCTTTACAAATATTATCTTATTTGATTCTCACTCTACCCTGGAACACAGGAATTTTTTTATCCTATTCTACAGATGAACAAACTGAGGTTGACAGGTTAAGTCACTTGCCCATAGCAATGCAGTCTAGTAAATGTCCAGCCCAGGATTTGAACTCAAAAGTTCCTACCTTTAAATCCAGGATCTATCCACTATGCCCCCAAACTAGGTTTCTGTGTATTAGAGCCCAAAGGCAAGGCAATAATACCTCCTCTGTGCAAGGGACTGTGTGTGTGACACAGCTGGCCTTAGCCCAGCCTCACCATTATATCCCTCCAGGAGCTGCATGACTGCTCATGGAATTCTACTCACAATGGATTTGGTAAAATAGGACATGAAAAATTCACATCTGTCACAAAGTTTCTCATGAATGACTCTAAAGATTTACCCTGTATCTAGCTAGAAGCAATGATCTTAGATGGCTAGACAATATATGCTTTAAAAGTATTGATATATTTCATTTTTACATCATCTTTATTGACCGATAGACCTAGAGCCAGTCAGTCAACAAATATATGTTAAGTCCATAATACATGTCAGGCACTGTGCTAAACATTACAGGCATAAGAAAAGACAAAAACAAGGTTCCTGTTCTCGAGGAATTAGAAATTCTAATGGGAGGACCTACATGAAAATAATTATGTGCATTCAAGATATATACAGTGTAAATGGTTTGTAATCTCAGAGTTATGAAACTGTCAAGGGGATGGGGGGTGGCCTTCTGCAGAAGGTGAATGAGATTTTAGCAGGGAGCAATCCATTACGACAAAGAATTTTTTAAAGAAAAAATAGCAGTTCAATAAAACCAGCCAACACATTAATTCAGTCTGACAATGTGTGCTATGCTCCAGAGACAGCAAGGTAGTACACTGGGCCTGAAATCAGACTGAGTTCGAATCCAGTCTCAGACACTTACCAGTTGTGTAACCATGGGTGAGTTACTTAAACTATTTGCCTCAGTTTCCTCATCTATAAAATAGGGATGATGACAGCATCCATCTCCCAAGATTGTTGTGAAAATCAAATGAGATACGCATAAAGAACTTAGCACAGTGTCTGGCATACACTAGGCACTTATTAAATATTTGTTTCCTTTCTTCGTACCTCCACACTCACAGTGTCCCACCTCTACAATAAAAGGAAAGAGTTATATTTTCATATTTCTTCTTTGGGACTAAGTTTTATAATAATAATTAGTTTAAGGAAAACTATCACATTCCCCCAATTTTCAATTTCTTCCTTCTTTCTCTTCTCTCTTTTTTCTTCCTTTATTTATATGTCTCTTTTTTTCTCCTTTCTTTTTGTTTCCCTCAAGAGTGTGAGCTTTTTGAAAGCAAGAAATGTCACAAATTTCTATTTGTATCCCCAGTACCTAATAAATTCTTTGCAACTCCATTATAATGTCACAGCATTCTGTTTCAATTATTTTATATTGGTGCTAGAACAAGAGATATTCTTTCAGCCCCTAGAGGGTCACTTCATTAGACTGGATTGGGATGAGTGAATTCTTCTATGAGTAAGAAGACCCTTATTTCAGACAAGCACTTATTGGAAAAACCATCAACTTTCCTTTGTCTACTCTTAAGCATCCAACATTACCTTCCATGATCTGAGTCTCCTTCATGGCAGTGGAAAACACCAATGGAGAACATATGCTCACTTGTCTTAAACCTCACATACTTTTGATGGTCAAAAAGTCATTGCTTGGGATAATCTCTTTTAAATATTTCAAAAAATCTTATGTGATATGTATATACATGCATATGTACAGATATAACTAGATATAAAGATGTAGATATAGTATAGATATGATATAGCTATGATGTAGATATAGAGATAGAGATAAATGGAGAGATAGACTGAGATAGATATAGAGATATAGATGTGACAGCTCTTCTTGAAGGAAAGCCTTAAGAAGGTGTTTTCTTCTACTTAGTCAAATGCTTATAAAATTTAGAACTAGGACTGGCAGGGACCTCAGTGGCCATCCAATACAAATTTTTCATTTTATATATAAAAAACCTGGGTTGCAGGGAGGTTATATGCGATTTTCCACACAGTGAATAGCAGAGATTAAATTGGAACCCAGGTTCTCTCACTCAATATTCTTTCCCCTGAACCAAACTGCTGTAGTAAGCACTAAAGGTAAATGAATGGTACCTTGTACTGTCTACTTCTCCCAGACTTTCTCCATGAATATTAGGTGGACCCCCTGTATCAGACTTATAGGAAGAGTTGGATAAGAGTGAGCAAAGATAGGCAGACATGGGTGGGTAGTATTCTGTACAATTGGAGGGAATAGCCTAATAAATGAGATCCTAAATGCATTTGAGTATTGGAGAGACACGGTCTAACATTTCAACTATCCCTCATAGCCCCTTTCAGTCCCATTATGAAGCTTCTTCTGTTTCACTTAAATTGAAAAATCCCAAATTAGAGGTCATCCAGTAGAAGGATATTCTTGGCTCACTCTCTTCATTGTATTCCTTTAGTAAAGTTCAGTATCTGGCTAAGTATTAATAAAGGTCATCAGTCCACAAAAGGGAGCTTCTGGCTACTGGGGTAAGGAACTGACTAAAACTTTATTTTAGCGCTGTGGGTAAATGTGAAACATTTAGCAAGTTTCTTAAGTTAAAAGTAATGATGTCTTTAAAATGGGGACTTAAGAATGTCCTTCACAGAAAGAGCCAAGATGGCAGAGTAGAAGCAAGAACCTGCTAGAGCTCTTCCCCCAAGCCCCTCAAAATTCCTGTAAAAAAAATGACTCTGAACAAATTCTGGAGCAGTGGATGTCACAAAATGATGGATTGAAGCAGTCCATCCCAGTCCAAGACAATTTAGAAGTTTGATGGAAAGGGTCTGGGCGCGAGGGCAATTCAGTGTGGGCCATGCTAGCATAAACAGAGCTGGACCAGGCCTTAGGGGATTGAATCCCTTGCAGCTGCTGTGGCTTCCAAACTTATCAACCTACAAACTCCAAAGACAGCTTCAAATGTCAGTGGGGAAAAGTCCTTCACCTGACTGAGAAGGAAGTGTGGTCCAGCCACAGCCCCAGCCTGGCCCCCACCCAAGCTCTAGGGTGGTGGCAGCCACTGCTGAAATAGAGGCTGCTTCTGGAGCCCTCCACTTAACAAAGAGCTCAAAAGTCATATAATTGACTGGAAAATGATCAAATGGGGGAAATGAAACAGACTATAGATTTTTGCTTTCTCAGTGAAGAAGCATTTTCTTACCTCATTGGAAACAAGGAAGATCAAAACATAAAACCAGAAGATAACAAAGCCAAAGCTCCTGCATCCAAAGCCTCTGAGAAAAATATGAATTGGTCTCAGGCCATGGAATAACTCAAAAAGGATTTTGAAAATCATGTAAGAGAAATAGAGGAAAAGTTAGGAAGAGAAGTAAGAGTGATAAAAGAAAAATGAGTCAACAACTTGCTAAAGGAAACCCAAAAAATGCTGAAGAAATTAACACCTTTAACTTAGACTAACCCAAATGGCAAAAGAGGTCCAAAAAACCAATGAGGAGAAGAATGCCTTAAAAAGAAGGAAGGGCCAAATGAAAAAAAGAGATCCAAAAACTCACTGAAGAAAATAATTCCTTCAAAATTTTGAAAGGAGCAAATGGAAACTAATAACTTTATGAGAAATCAAGAAATTATAAAAAAACAAAAGAATGAAAAAATAGAAGATAATGTGAAGTATTTCATTGAAAAATAACTGATCTGAAAAATGGATCCAAGAGAGATAATTTAAAAATTATTGGATTACTTGAAAGTCATGATTAAAAAAAAAAGAGCCTAGACATCATCTTTCAAGAAATTATCAAAGAAAACTACCTTGATATTCTAGAACCGAGGGTAAAATAGAAATGGAAAGAATCCACCAATCACCTCCTGAAAGAGATTTCAAAAGAAAAACTCCTAGGAATATTGTAGCCAAGTTCCAGAATTCTCAGGTCAAGGAGAAAATATTACAGGTAGCTCAAAAGAAACAATTCGACTATTGTGGAAATACAATCAGGATAACACAGGATCTGGCAGCTTCTACATGAAGGGATCTAAGGGCTTGGAATATATTCCAGAACTCAAATGAACTAGGATTAAAACTAAGAATAACCTACACAGCAAAACTGGTTTGGATGGCCTCTGAGGTCCTTGCCAGTCCTAGTTCTAAATTCTATAAGCATTTGACTAAGTAGAAGAAAGCACCTTCTTAAGGCTCTCTTTTAATGAAGGGCTGTCATATTTATATCTATCTCTACATCTATCTCTATATCTACATCATAGTTATATCATATCTATACTATATCTATATCTTTATATCTAGTTATATCTATACATATTATGTATATACATATCACATAAGATTTCTTGAAATATTTAAAAGAGATTATCCCAAGCAATGACTTTTTGACCATCAAAAGTATGTGAGGTTTTAGACAAGTGAGCATATGTTCTCCATTGGTGTTTTCTACTGCCATGAAGGAGACTCAGATCATGGAAGGTAATGTTGGATGCTTAAGAGTAGACAAAGGAAAGTTGATGGTTTTTCCAATAAGTGCTTGTCTTAAATAAGGGTCTTCTTACTCATAGAAAAATTCACTCATCCCAATCCAGTCCAATGAGGTGACCCTCTAGGGGCTGAAAGAATATCTCTTGTTCTAGCACCAATATAAAGTAAGTGAAACAGAATTGCCCTCACTCTTAGATCCTTGCCATCAAACTTCCCTGGGGGGAAATGAACTTCTGTGAAATAGAGAACTTTGAAGAATTTTTGTTGAAAAGACAAGAGCTGAATAGAAAATTTGACTTTCAAAAACAAGCACAAAAAGGTAAACAGGAAAGAGAAAGCATAAGTGACTTATTAAAATTGAACTGTTTACTTTCCTACATGGAAAGATGATATTTGTAACTCATGAGACCTTTTTCAGTACTAGGATAGTTGGAGGGAATATATATGTGTGTATAAATATGTATATGTGTATGTATAGAGAGAGACAGACAGACAGACAGAGACAGGGGGCACAGGGCAAGCTGAATATGAAAGGTTGCTATCTAAAAGAGAAAATTAAGTGTTGAAAGTAATATACTAGGAGAAAGAGAAAGGGAGGGGTAGAATGTAGTAAATCATCTCAAATAAAAGAGTAAAGAAAGAGCTTTTACAATTTAGAGGAAGAGGGGAAGGTGAGAGGGAATACGTGACCCTTCCTTTCATCAGATTTGGCTTCAGAAGGGAATAACATACACATTTAATTGAGTATGGAAATTTTTCTTACTCCACAGGAAAGCAAGGGGAAGGGGATAATGAAAGGGATGGTAGACTAGGGGAAGGGATAATCAGAAGCGAACACTTTGGGAGAGGGACAGGTCAATGGAGAGAATAGAATAAATGGAGGACGGGACAGAACAGAGGGAAATACAGTTAGTCTCTCACTACATGTCTGTTATGAAAGTATTTTTCATGACTACAGATGTATAACCTATATTGGATTGCTTTCCTTCTCAATGAAGATGGGTGGGAAAGGGGAAGAGAGAGAATGTGGAACTCAAAGCTTTAAAAAATGAATGTTAAAATTGTTTTTACATGCAACTAGGAAGTAAGATATATAGGAAAAGGAGTATAGACATCTATCTTGCCCTACAGGAAAATAGAAGGGAAGGGGATTGGGTTGGGGGGTGTGATACAAAGAAGTGCAGATTGGAGGAAATGGTAATCAGAATACATGCTGTCCTGGGGTGGGGGGAAATGGGGAGATGGAGAGAAAATTTGAAATTCAAAATTCTGTGGAATTTTAAATTTAAAAAAAAGAATGTCCATCAATATGTATCAAACATCAATACTCACAAAAGTCCTGCCCTAGCTGGATATCCTTGGAAGTCAAAAAAAATTCATCCTAAAAACACTTTAATATTTGTAGAAAAGGCAGGATGATGAAATGGGCAGAGTTCTGGATCTAGAGACTGAAAACCTGTGCTCAAAGCCCAATTCTGTCAATTTCAAGCTGTGTGACCTTGAACAAGTCATCTCACACCATCGGTCCTGTTTCCTTGAACACTAAACTTGTTGTTGTTTGTCCTTCATTCTCAAAGAGGACCATGGCATCATTAAGGTGATGCCATAACTCACAAGAGAAATGTACACACAACACAAGGCATTGAATTAAAAGATCTCTGTAAAGTCCTTTCTGCCACTGAAACTATAAACCTAACAATTTCTGATCTCATTGATAGGCATCAGATCCTTTCTTCCTTAACACACATACAAATCCCTCTTTGGAGTTTGGATATGATATATGAGAATTGTTGTAGCAAAAAACAAACAAACAAACAACCGAGACATCCTGAGATTTATCTTTAATAGACTTCTTTAAACTTAATTAATTTGGTTCCTCAAAAGACAAATGTATGATGATTACTGACCTCATTCTTGAAACTTTATGTTTTGGTAAGACTTACCAGGGTCTGTACTCTCCAGGTTTGGTTTTCAGGAACCCCAAGGTCACCTCAAAGACACAATTGCCTCAGAGATATCAGAGTAAGACTTTGGATAAGGTTATAAATATATAATATATAAATAGTATATATTATATATAATATAAATAGTATTTATAATTTATATATAATATACAAATATATTATATATAAAGATATAATGCATATACATAAATAATTGCTCACATTTATATAGTGTGTTCCTCGTAATAATGCTGATAATATTATTGTATCAGTATGTACCCCAGCATACACAGGAGGGCCTGCTGTACAGGTCCTCAGATCTGCATTTCTAAAAGGAAAATAATTTTGAGGAGTTGACAATCTTTTTTAATTACATTCAAAACAGAGAAAATACAAGCAGAGAAATAAAGATCAACAGAAAGGGTTTTCAAGTATCTGGCCATAAGCAATACATGCATAGTTACCAGAGAAAGAAGCACCAACATCTGGGTTTTCAAAGTTGATAGGCTCCTTAAACAGCTACCCATAGTCTTGTCTGACCCGAATGAAGATTTCCAATGAGTAAGCCCCAAAGCAAAACCTCACCTCAGAATATAGATATATTTTTCATAGCCAGAGGGCATCACGACTTTTGTGAATCTGTCTCATTAGAAATTAACAAAAGGTGTGGACCTTCCCATAAAACAAGTCTCCCCTAATCAAGCTTCCCTTAAAGAGCAGGCCCATTAATGTGCTGGGAAGATCTTTAACTCTCATTAACATAATTAACATTACAATTATGTAAGTATTTTCATCCCAGTTTTACAGGTAGAGAACTGAGGCTCAGAAAGGTTCAGTAATTTTTTTCAATGTCATTCACCTTGTAAACCGAAGAGCCAGTAATAGAATCCACCACCTCTGACTTCCATACTGGTGATCTTCCCATGATAAACATGGCCATCTATTATATTAAGAATAATTTATTTTCATTTCTTCACTAACGTCCTGCTCCAATTACTCATTATTATGTGGAAAGCATCATTAGAAGAAGCAGTAATTTAAGCTAGTACACATAAAACACATTAGGATTTGCAAAGAACTTTACATATATTACCTCATTTGATGCTCAGAACTACCTGTGAGGGAGGTGTTTTTTATTATCTTCATTTTACAGATGAGAGAACTTAGCCTGAGGGAAGTTAAGTGACTTTGCCCAGAACCCCAGAGCTAGTAAGCATGTGGGGTAGGACTTGATCACAAGTCTTCTTGCCTCCATGATCCTATGTTCTCAAAAGCTATGCCAACAGAGCCTTGACAAAGCCTACAAAACTGGAAAGACTATGGGTTTCATGATAGTGCTGAGTTCTGAAGCTTTCTAAGGACATTGAATAGCAGGAGGAAATTCAGAGGATGGTGAAAGAATATGAGTTGTTCCTACAAGCACTGGTTGAAGGAACTGGGGAGGTGTGGGTTGGAGAAGAGAAGAAGAAATGTGTTTGTTCCTTATATATTTTCAAAGGACTGTCACATGAAACAGATTAGGCTTACTCTGTTTATGAGCAGAGGGCAGAACCAGGAAAAATGGATGCAAATTAAAATTTTATGTCAAGAGGGAAGTACATCGTACCAGTTATGCCAAAGTGGAATGAATTGCCTCAAAAGATAGTAAGATCCTTCTTATTGGAGATTTTCAAGCAAAGACCAGATGTCAGCAATCTTAGGTCCCTTCCAACTCTCAGATTCTCTAGTTCTATAACTTTCTGTCTGTCATCCATGGAGTAGACCAGCCTAGTTAAGTTCAGCTTTGCCCAGGATTAATTTTTTAGCTTTGCAACAATTCTCTCCCAGAGAAGAGAGAAATTTTGACCTGTATTGGTGCAGAGAAAGAGTGCACAAATTAAATGACTAGACCATAAAGTATTGAGCTATTTTCATTAGAGAAAGTTTCCTCCCAAATTATTTTGAATAGTTGTCCCTCTAGTGTGCTTAAGTGTTGGTTTGCTAATTACTGTTGGACCAAGAGTCACCCAGTGCCACTTTTGAGGCCTAAGGCTATTAGATAGATACATCCAGCTTTTAAAGACTCAAAATGAAGACAAAACATCTCTGAAAATGTATTATAAATCAGTGGAATCTCAGGGAACTGGCCAAATCCTCTTGCAATCGCTCAGTGAAAGATCTAGGTTGTCCCATAGCTTCCTCACATCCTTTTCTTACATAAGTAGTTTCCCCAAACCATCTAAACATTCAGTTGTTTTTGACTGGTTAGGCATGACATGATATATTTATACGCTATAACGTATGAAATGGACTTGAATGAGGTAACACCTGTGAAGCACTTGAAGCAGTATATAAATGCAAGTTACAAGGTAAATCAAAAAGAGAACTGGATTTGAAGTTGGGAAGACCTGAGTTCAAATCCCACCTCAAACATGGAATAACCATGTGACCCTAAGCACTCCCTCAACTTCTCTTAGCCTCAGTTTTCCCACCTATAAAACAGCAACTACTTCACAGGCTTGTTGTGAAAATCAAATGAAATATGTGCAAAGTGCTTTGTAAACCTTAAAGTGTTCTGTAAATACTAGATATTATTACAAGTTGTTGTAATTATATTTTCATTTAGTTCCAAGACTTTTACTTTAGACCATAATCTAAAGATCTTTCAAATAGAATCTGTTAGTTCTTCTACTTCAGTGTTGTGTTTATTTTTCTTAGACAGTACCCATTATCATGTATCTTTCCAACTTTTCAGAGACAATGGTGGCATGTGAAAAGAGTATTGGATCGGGAGCTAGGAGGTCTGGGATTCCAGCCCCACCTAACACATTTAACAATAAAAGTAGCTGATATTTGTATAGGACTTTAAGGTTTGCTGTGCACTTTACATAGCATCTTATCTGATTCAATGCTCACAGCAACTCAGTTTCCTAATATTTCTTGCTGTCTCATGATGGCATTTGTTTGTTTGAGCTGTTCTAATTCTTCAGAGTATATTACTTGGTATTTACCATTTTCTGTCCTTAGCTATTTATTCTCCTTCCATGTTTTTTCCTCCAGGACTTTTATTTTATTTTTCAATTTCTCATTTCATTTCTTCTAAGTTTTCATGTCATTCTTGTAGAAAATCTATGAAATCTAGAAAAAAAATTTCCTTTGAGTTTCTGCTTGGAGTTCCTATGCAGTTATTCTCTCCTTCCAGATAGGAGTTTGTAGTTTCTCAGGTTCTACAATCATTTTTATAAAAATCAGTGGCATCTTCTGTTTATCCATCTTTCTAAACTTGGTTCCTGAATTAGAGCTGTATGCCAGTGCCAACTTCATCTCCCTCCTATGAATTTGGTTGGGTGGTTGGCCCTGCTTGTTCTCATCTGAGGTAACTTAAATTCCTGTGCTGATCTCCACCTTCTTAGTATGTCTATATTGTAGGCATTGGTGGATTTTAAGGTCTACTGGATTATTGTTCAGAGTGCTGAATCTTCAGGGCTTTCTATGATATCTCAAGAAGGAATGTTAAGGAACTCAAAGCCGTGGGTCATAGGTGTCCCCTTCTGGGTGCTACCTTGTGTTCAGACTTGTCATTCCCATTCCCATTTGCTTCCAAGGTATTAAGTGTCTGTCTCTGATCACGCTGAGACATTCTCATAGGAACCCTATGCACTTTTTGCCTCTAGATACAGAGGTTTTCACACTATAGGTATCTCTTACCCATCCCCACTCACACTGGGAGATTTTTGTTTTGTTTACCTATCTTGGCATTAACTTTTGTACTGGGCCCCCTTTCCTATCACCACTGGGCTTCTGGATGATTTTATTTTTCAGTTCTCAAATGGAAGAAATAATTTATTACAATTTTCCATTGGATTTCTTGAATATTATTGAACCCAGTGTTATTTTTTTAGTTTTTTTTCTAGAGTTGATATGTTGGAGCTGTACTATTTATCTACCATTTATTCTGATTGCCATTTTGACAAAAAGTCCAAAGTTCCAAATTTTTAAAAGATCTTTATGTTGTCTGTATTACTATGTGAAGACTTTGCCTGACAAGATGGGCAGATGAGAACAGTTTGTTCCAACGGCAATGAAGGTGGCTGAAACAGGCATTCCCGAGCTTGGTCACACATCGAAGATGACAAGGTCATCCACTACATCCCAAGTCATCACCAGTCATCATGATTTTTGTCTTGCCAATGGACTTCGATAACTGTGGAAGAGAGGGTGAGGCTGACAACTTTGTGCAACTGTCCCTCCACAGGTTCAGTGAATAAACCAGCTTCCAAATCAGATGATGCCTCAGTGACCACTGAATTCAACTTATACCCCAAAAGAGTCCCATTATAGGATACCCAACAAGGAGTCATTCAATCTCTACTTAAACATCTCCCATGAGAAGTCCATTTCCTCTCAAGGAAACTCATTCCACTGTGGGGTAGCTCTAATTCCTAGAAAGGTTTTCCTATTGTTTTCTAGACTAGACCAAAACTCAGAGACTTGAAAACCCAATACAGTTTGGTACTTTATAGTCTTAGATTTATATTTTTTATAGTATTAGAGTTTCCTGAGGTCACTAGAGGTTAACTCATTTATTTACCCAGGGTCATGCCTAGTATGTATTAGAGGTGGAATCTGACCCCTGGTCTTCTTGATGTCAAGGCCAGCTCTCCATTTACAAGCTATCCATTAAATTTAGGTCCAAACGAGAACTGAAATAAAATCATCTAGAAGCCCAGTGGTGATAGGAAAGAGAGCCCCACACAAAAGTTAGTGCCAAGATAGGTAAACGAAACACAAATCTCACAGAGTGAGAGGGGATGGGTAAGAGATACCTATAGTGTGAAAATCTCTGTATCTAGAGGAAAAAAGTGCATAGCTTCTTTGCAGCTTCCTTCCACTACTACTGGTTCTGCTCTTTAAGTCCAAATGAAAGAAACTTAACCCTCCTCCATGTAACAGCCATTCCAATATTTAGAAATTGCTAGTTGTGTGATCACAAGCAAGTCACTTAGCCTCTCAATCCTTCTATTGATTTCCTCATCTATATAATGGGGTTAACAATGTTTATAAGCCTTCTCCCACTGGGCCATTGCTATACAAATATAATTTATTATTACTTTCCGCTTAAATCTTTAGTCAAAGTATTCTCACTGATATTTTATGCTGTTCCTTCATCTTCCTACTCCACACCCAAATTGCTGTAAATTTTACCATTAAGCCAAAAAAGTACCAAAAAACATCATTTATCCTTCATTCTTAGTATCACCACTTATACCATTTCTTTGTGAAGGATGAAAAATAATGAAGTGCCGATTTTACATCCCCTACATATGCCTGATCAGTTTTATTAGCTGCCCTCCTCAAAGATCTAGCTTCTCAACACTCCTTCATGGCCCCTCTCACCAAGTTCTCCCTTTTCCACTCAAATTATGGAGTCCCAAACTGGAGCTTATGCAGGATTCAATTCTTTGACGTTTACAAGAGGAATGAAACTTTTCAATAATCAGTGGGCTGTAGACTTATTCTGTTTGCAATATCTTTTCCCTTCTTACTTTAGCATCCTAAACATGTGCTACTGACTTGTAGGAGAGAAACTCTTCCCTTATTTTGTCATGGAAAATAGTCTCTGGCTCTCCTATGTGAAAGATATTTTATGCAATTAATGCAAAAAACAGGAGTGTGTGAGAATTGAGAAGTGCATTCTCTTCTTTTCCAAGTTTATTTTCTTCAGGGTATAATTACAGGAAGAACTTGGCATTTTCTATGAAAAGGGATATGGATAGAAGTAGTGAATAAATTTTGAATATTCATCCATCATGACTTGTCTGAATAGTCTGAGTTAGTGCTGTTCTCCCCGCCTCTCCCTCATGCATGCTGAACACTCAAAAGATCTAATTCCTATTTATTACAAGTTGAAGCTTCCTAGTTCACTGTTCATCATCCTCCTTTGCCCTATGAAACAATGCAAAACAAAATCATCTCTTCTTTTGAGTGTATCATTTTGGAAGAAATAAATACTCACTATGCAGTCTTTGGTCAGGGATGGTCAGATTGGCTGTGGTCCATCATTCTCACAGAGAACCAAAACAACATCACTATCTTGGGGTCAAAGTACAGTGTGGCTAATCAGATCAATACAAGCTCAGGAGGCTCTATGATAGGCTGTGCTCAAGCAGTCTGTATGAACATTTGGGTGGGGGGGGGCAGAGAGGGGGGAGATGACTAAATTTGCCCATCTCAAGTTTCTTTTGAGCTATTGCAATTCTGTTTTTCTCGTAGAGCATAGTACCTGCTTTGACACAATGCAGGCAGGCCATGCTGGGTAGACCTATGTTGGTGTCTCTCATGTCTCCCAATTGATTGTAAAGTTCTCTAAAGAGACTTTGTATTGCTTCTTCTGACCTCTGTGTAAGTGTTTGCCTTGTGTGAGTTCTCTGTAAAACAATCTTTTAGGCAAAGGTACTTTTGTCCTTCATTTCAAAGAATACCAGTGACATCACACAGTGATGTCTTGACTCGTGTGAATTGCATTTAAGTGAGGGAGAGTTACACAAAGTTGTCAGCTTCTTTGATTCTTCCACAGTTATCAAAATCCAGTGACAGGACAAAAGTCAAGATGACTGACAATAACTCTGGATGCATTAGATGACCTTGTCATCTTTGATGTCCGACTAAGCTCTAAGTGATCCACAGCAACTTTCATTGCTGTTGGAACAAACTGTTCTCATCGGCCCATCTTGCCAGGCTGTCTTTGCATGCTTGGGGAAACACCCTTCTAATTGACCAATGGGGTTGAGATACCTCAGTTACCCTCAGTCTGGTAGGCCCATCTGCCAAATGGGTCACCAAGGTGTGGCCACTTCACATGCTACAGCTTCTTGGAGTCACAGGTGAGAGTTAGGTGATTCAGGTGAATACAGAAGATGCAAAGCAGCCCTAAAAAGGCTCATCAGGCCTCACACCAGAAGTACTGGTATTCCCTGAACACCCTGATTACTCCAGGAATATGAATGAATGAAGAAATGAATATTCCCCTAGGAAATGGCTATAGGATGGATTATAGGATATTATATGGATTATAGGATATTTGGATGCAGGGCCTGATGTCTGAGGAGGCTTTCTGATTGTGGAATCATATCTAGACCTAGAAGTACCTCAGGTAATCTAAAGATGAAGAGACTGATGTTAGATGGAAAACTGTTTACTCTTAATCCTGTGCTTTAGAGCTAAAGGGGTCTCATAAAGATCCCACTCCTTCATTTTATAGATAAAGAACTAAGACCCAGAGAAGGAAAGTGACTTGTTCAATAGCACACAGCTGGAACTAGAACCCAGACTTTATGATTCTCGGAACTCCCTTTTCTCCTCACTAAATAAAGTTGTATTCCAAATCTGCAGTCTAATGAGGCTGTGATAAAGAGGATTTTCAAGAATTCTTTTTTTTCCAAGAGGGTAACATGGTTGTAAATAGTAGGAGTACCAATTTTGGACCTTAGAGGTCAAGTACTCCAATGGTGTCAAACTTGGCCATGAGCAACACTGCAAAATTTCTAAATGCCTCAGAATCAGCTTTAATTAAGTGGGGAGCCTCAGCCCAAAGCCCATTGCTATGAGCTTTTCTTCTCACTAGTGGACAGCAATTCCCTGCTGTCATACAGAGGTAGGACAGAGTTAATGAGATAAGAGCTCCAGGCTCTTCAGTCTCTTCAAGTCTTTGGACCTGTTTTGAGTTTTTCAAGTCTCATCAGGCTTCAAGTATTTCTTGTTTCCAACTTCAAGAGAAAAGATGGAAGATGCTAACCCCACTTCAGGTAGCTTAAGGAAAAGACGATGGGAAGTTGAAAAGAGAAAAGCTGGTGGTCTCCATCATGTCCCTATTCTCAACTTGCTATGCTAGAGACTTTGGGGAATTTCCCCTTGGGTGAGATCTAGAACTCCCTCTCTCTTGGTTAAGTTATCTCCTTCCCAATGGGAGAGCACCTTCATTTTGTATGGTCTGGCATACATTCTCCTAAGTACACCTGATTTATGCTTTTGCTATTATTTGGATAAATGGGTTTCCTTCCTATTTGCCATGTGTATTTATTGTGGTATTTGGTGGGTAAGGAGCCAAGCCTTGGATAGAGTTTGGGTTCCTGATCCCTCCCAATTAGTTAAATATCAATCATAAGTTAGCTTAACCCTAAGAATCATATCCACTAGACTAATAACATTTAAAGAAGTTGATAGATATTATTTTCTGAGGAGAGCAGAGTGGTCAAACTTTTAGCCCTAACTTCCTGCTTCTCTTATTTTCAGGAAATAAAGACTTCATTGGAAAAGGGTAAAGGGAGAAGAGGCTTGAGATGTCTACTCTCCCTCTACTCAAGTCATACAATCAACACCCACCACCACCACCAAGCTAGGGATAACCCTAGCCACAAATATAATTAGGAAATGTTTGACAAAATAATTGAAAAACCAATACAACAGATAATGTTAATTTGAGGTTTTCTAAGTCAATATGTGGCCCACAGGATCCATTTCTAACTGAGTTTTAAACCAGTGATATGGTCCTGTGCCCTCATTTTACATGTGAGGAATAGGAGACCCAGAGAGATTAATCGGCAACTCCAGCATCACACAGGGGCTTAATCGCAGAGTTAGAATTCTAGTTTTAGGATCTCTGAAGACAGATTTTATTCCCTTTTCTTCTAGGTATCTCTATCCTTCTGGAATAATCTCTTTCTTTATAACTTTGTGTCATTGATCTTATAATGTTCTTCCCCTCAAGGAAAAACCTAGTGGCTTACCTGAATTAGTAGGTGCCCACCCTAGAAGAATGAGTGTTTACTTAGTTGTTAAGGATTAAGTGAAAATGTATGATTGGAGTACCAAAAACCTAGCACCTATCAGTCCATGTGCCTAAGAGGGAACCTTGAATTACAACCAGAACCATGGAACTGCCTCCAAGTTATCTGGCCAAGTCAATCTCAAACAGGCAGAAACCAATCAGGGAGAAAGAATCCTTTCTCTTTGGGGAGTAAAGTAGCAAGCAGGGCACTCTGTTTTCTGAGGATGAATCATGAAGTGCTAATTTGACTCAGGGAAATATTAGCTCAATAGGACAGTTTAGGAAAATTGACAATCTTTTGGTCTGTGTTGGGTAGAATCCTTTTAGACTCCCAATTTCCTGAATTTTGTTATTGTTATTTCTTTAAGTTCATTTCCCCCTTGTGGATGAATATGTTCTGAAAAGCATATTTGTGGTCTGGATTGTATAGGAAAGGGCAAAGCAGGGAAATACGAATAAGAAGCCAGAACCAAGACTTGAGATACATTTGACAGTTCCAGGGTTATAATCATACTACAAGCAAAATATACAGCTTGTGTTGATTCAGCCATATTGGACTAGACATTATTCATTTCCATTCATAAGACACTAAGGTAAATGCTCTGAGCCAATGGCATGATTTCCTTTCTGAGTCAGACCAGAGAAGGAGCCACAGTCATAAACAGAACCTTCTGTAGTTTGGGACAAATCTCCAAATCTACATGAGAGCATAATAAAAAGAATATACAGTGTGGTGGATTTGAGATACCTGGATATAGAGAACCTCACCAATCAAGAGAGCAAGACCACCAGGAGGAACCCCCAAAGGCTGGTAGGTGGATCAGTAGAATAGAGCTTTGGGCCCAGAGTTGGGAAGACCTGAGTTCAAATCCAACTCAGATCCTTATTAGCTGTGGGATCCTAGGCAAATCACTTCACTTCTGACTGCCTCAGTTTCCTCAGCTGTAAAATAGGATTGATAATATCACCTGCCTATTCCAGGTGGGTGTGTGGATCAAATGAGAGAATATTTATAAACTGCTTAACACAATGCCTGCTACATAGGAAATCTTTAATAAATACTTGTTTCCTTCCTCTTAATGGAGGCTACAGCACAGTTAGTTGGCAGAAGAATACAATATAGGTAACACAGAGGTACCATTAAACTAGAAAACTGATACATTATCACTGCCTGGCAGCTTATGCCTCATTCGGCATCTGTAACCCACCACCTCTCTAATCAAGTAAGAGAGGCATGTTTCATAATCGGTCCTTAAATGCCAAAACTGGTCACCACTTTGATCCGAAGTGTCATACCTTTGAGTGTTTACCTTTATTGAGGCCAACATGTAAGTGTTTCCCCTGGTTCTAGCTACTTCATTCAATATCAGTTTGTACAAATTTTCCTATTTCTCTGAATTTTATGTGTTTGCCATTTCTTACAGCATAATAACATTCCATTGCACTCACATATCACAATAAATGGGTTAAACTAGGTGAGCTCTAAGGTCCATTTATGATCCTATGAATTCCTGTTTGTCCAACCTTTCTGGAATCAACAGACATCCATAGAAGGACCCTAGGTCTGTAAAGCCACCTTAACCACCCGCTCATTTTAAAGATGAGGAATCTATGACCTAGAAGTGAATTGTCCAAGGTCACACGGATAGTAAGTAACGGAGATGGAAGAGATGGAATTTGAACCCAGATGCTCTGATATCAGAGCCAACATTTGATCTACTGGTGACTTTCCTATAGTTTTTTGTTTTGGTGTTTCGTTTTGTTTTGTTTTGCTTTTTTTGCTATTTTTCTTTGCTATTATGAAATGCACTGATTTCTAACACATCTTTGCCTGTACTTTTTTTACCAAAGAAATTTGGATCCTAAATATTGTGCATTTAAAGTCAGAAAGCCATCCTATTTGGACCCTAGAGATCTAGGTTTGAATCTGGACTATGACCCCTACTATCTGTAGAAATTTGGGCAAGTCCTAACTTATCTGTGAATCAGTTTCCTCAAATGTAAAAACAACAGAGTTGGACTAGAAAAGCTCTAAGTTTCATCTATAATCCTATGAATTCCAGTTTCTAGGAAACTGCTTTATACATGCTGGCAGTAGGATCCCATATTTAGAGCTGGGAGGCCCCTGAGAGGCCACCAAACCCAACCGCCTTCATTTTATACATGAAATGGAAATCCATGGATCTTAATTAACTTGCCCAAGGTCAAATAATTAGCATCAGAAACAGAATGTGAAGTCCAGTCCTCTCTCCCTCCAATCTGTCCTTTTAACATGGAACCAAATTGCCTCATAAGCCCTTCCATCCATCAAATGAAATAAAGGGCAAGAGGTACACCTTCCTGGAACCACATCAGATTTCCTTTCACCTCTACTATCTTAAGAATCTGATAGTCCTTGATCTGAACTTTATAACCTTCTAATTGTTTTTAGTTGTCCAAATGGGAGATCTAAGAGAATTCACCAAGACCAGACTCAGAACAGAGCAGGGACAATTGAAGGTGATGAATTTACAAGCCAGACACATGGAACCCTGCCCAGACAACTCCATCAACTATGGCTAATGACCCAGTGTGAGGGCACCATGCTGTCATTTGGCTCTTATAACAGAAACAACCCTAGTACCAATTACAATCCTGTGACAAAAATTGTCAGAGCCTAGAGAACTCAATAATCTCTAAACGATGTGCCTCCAGTTCCTTTCTGAATCAGTTACAAAATTTGTGATTTAAGATGATGGCTTCAGGCTGTGTGTACACTTTGACCCACTAGGCATTTATCCCAAGGAGATCAAAGAAAAATGAATAGGACCCTCGTGTACAAAAAGACATTTGGCAGCTCTTTCTAAACTAGGCCCAAACTGGAAACTAAGGGAGTGCCCACATGTTGGGGAGTGGCTAAACAAATTGTGGCATATGAATGTAGGGGAATGGTACTGTGCCATAAGAAGCAAAAATGGAAACAATAATATAAACGGAACATAAGTAACAGATTTAAACCTAGAAGGGAGGCCCTTTTGTTCATTTATTTCATTAACAGATGAGAAAGCAAGGTTACACAGGTATTTCATGAGAAAGGTAGGCTGTGAACCCAGGTTCTGCCATTCCAAAGTCAGTGCTGGAAATAACAAATGGATAGGACCAAAGATGAAGCATGTTACTGGTCTCATAACATGGATTGCAATGGATTCTAGGTACAGCATACGGCATATGCTTTTAGACATGATCAGTAAGGGAATCTGTTTTCCTTGACTCTGTATTTTTTTTGCAAAGGATTTCTTAAATGTTATGTTCAATTAGGGGAAGCAGAAGGGAGGCAAAGAAAAATATGAAAAAAACATTTTTAATGGAGAAATGGTCAATTCCCCAGAGTCTCCAGGTTTGAGGAGTCCCAATGCACCATTTTCCATCACAAATTGTAATGATAAATCATGACTCTTCTTGCTTCTTGGAATTGGAGTGTTGTCCCTCATATTCTTAAAATCTCTTCCCCAAAGTGGGGGCTAAAAGAAATCGGAGACAAGTAGTGGAGAAGGAGGTCCCAGTCTCAGAATGGCATAGGTCCCACAGGACAACCCTACTTAGGCAGTCGTGCCACAGAAACCAGAGAAAGGGATAGCTCGGCCTTGTACAAATCAGGGCTGCCCCTCTCTATCCCATGAGCCAATCAAAGCCATTTACACATGCTCTGAATGCCATGAGAGTGATTGGGTATGATGGTTCAGTCTTTCCTGACTTCCTGATCCCCAGTCATTGAAATGAAATGTTTCCTTTTGCCTGTAATGGTTTCTTTGCCTGGGAACACACTCTCCCCTCATTATACCCTCAGGGAAAACTGAAAAGGCCAAAAAGCCACAGAATTCTGCCCGGGGCCTGGTTATGTAAGAGTGAGTCAAATCTGACAAAGTAGCAATGAGGTTTGTCTCCACACATGTACATATCTGGGAAGCCTAAGTACATGATACCTTCCTCCTGAGTCAGGAGGATCTAAGTTTGAATACTCCCTCAGATGTGGACGACTCCAAGATTTCAATTTCCTTACCTGTAAGGTGGGGATAATAACAGCACCACCTTCCCAGGATTGTTGTGAGCATCAAAGGAGACCATATATGTAAAGCACCTAGCAGACCTTAAAGTGCTATATAAGCACTATTATTATTAAGCCCTCTTTTACATAAACATAAAGCTGGTGACTGGCCCTCATTGTTTTCCATGGCTCTGGAGACCTAGCATATTGACCAAAACTTCATTGCCATGACTGACTCTGTCACCTTTAATTAAGTGACTCCCCAACACAGTGGATGAGCCCAGGACTTGGAGATAGAAAGACCAGTGTTCAAATGTCACCTCAAACCCTTGCTGATTCTGTAACTGTAGACAAGTTATTCCATTTCTCTGGGACTCAGACTCCTGAATGATAGAATGAGGGTCTTGAAAGATTGTCCCAAAGGTCCCTGTAGCAGTAAGCAACCTGACACACATCCAGGATGACTGCAGCACAGGTTCTTAGATCTGCTTTTCTAAAAGGAAAGCAACTTTTGAGAGGTCAACAATCTTCTTTAATCACGTACACCAATAGAGAAAATACAAGCAGAGAAATAAAAACCAACAGACACGATTTTTGACCATAAGCAATACTTACAGGTCAACACACAGATCCAACTGTCTGACCATTACATACATACATAGTTACCAGAGAGAGAAGCACCATCTGGACTCTTTAATGGCTACCGAGAGTCTCATACATGTGTGCATATATATGTATATGTATGTATGTGTATATATGTGTATATACATGTATACATATGTACGTATATATATACTTTTCAGAGCTGGAGGACAGTGTGACCCTCTTGACCCTCATTAGAAAATTAACAAAAGGTGTGGGCCTTCCTATAAAACAAGCCTCCCCCAATCAAGCTTCCCTTAATGGACTCCAGGTGAGGCCTATTAATGGGGGAAGATTTTTAAGTCTAATTAACCTTAAACTCATCTGTAAAATGAGCTAGAGAAGGAAATGGCCAAATACTCCAGTATTTTGGCCAAGAAAACCCCAAATAGGATAAAGAAGAGTCAGGCATGACTGAAAAGTGATTCAACAAAACCAAATCAAAATAGAATGATGGGAAAGCCTAAAGACCAGCCGAAAGGCTCAGGTTCTCTCTGTCTGTAATCTACTAATGACTGTTGCCACCATTTATCCCCTTGCTGGTCATGGATCAATTGTCCTACCTTCCTGATGGTAAGAAAACATCGCTTTTCCTACTTCATTGGATTCCCCCGAAGTCAATATCTCATCATCTCAGGGTTATGTTCTTGCAAATGTCTTCCTCTTCCTCCGTACTCTACTGGCTCCTCTTCCCCAATATAAACTCATACACTGCTGCCAGCTTACTTTTCCTTCAGTATCATTTTTGGCACTAACACTCTCTTCTACTGAAAATTCTTCAATGACTCCACATTTCCTACAGGATTAAGTCCAAACCCCTTAAGCCTCCACAATCTAATGCCAATTTACCTTTTCAACTTTATCTACCACAACTCCCCAATACAAACTCTACCTCTCAGCCAGTTTATACTACTTGCTTTTCTTTGGACCCACATTTCAATTCCCCTTCTCTATACCTTTAGACAAATAGTCTCTAACTGGAATAGTCAATCCCCATATTCCATTTCTCCCATCTCCAACTCATCTAGATGGCAAAAGAAAAATCTTCCAAAAGCATGAGTCTAACCATGTCACTATCCTGAAGCAACTCCTTATGACCCCTAGATAAAAATTCAAAGTTCTTAGCTTGGCTATTTAAAGCCCTTCATGGTCTGCAATCAGCCTGTCTTTGTAGGTTCATTTCATATCATTCTCCTTTTCATTCTCTACTTTTTAGCCAAATTGCACTAATATCCCCCAAACATGGCATTCTATCTCCTGCTTCCATGCTTTGGATAGGCTATCCTGAATTGCCTCTCCTTTTCACCTCCAATTCTTAGGAGCCCTAGCTTTCTCCAAGACTCGGCTCATCAACTCTCTCCACTAAACCTTTGTTTGTCTGGTACCTGGTACTTTCTACCTCCACAAATCACCATATATGTAATTATCTGTTTACTGGTGCAGCTCCCCCAAAAGAATGGAAGGTCATAGGGGAGGAGGAATGCTTTTGATTTTGTCTTTGTACTCCCAGGATCTTTCACAGTGCCTTTGTACATAATAGATGTTTAAAAAAAAGACATTTTCAATTAGCTTGAATTTTTGGATCCTCACATATTTTGTTTTTCAGTCATTTCAGTCATGTCAGACTCTTCATTTTGGGGTTTCTTCGCAAAGATACTGGAGTGGATTGTCATTTCCTTCTCCACCTCATTTTACAGATAGGAAAATTGAAGCAAACAGGATTAAGTGACTTGCCCAGGATAATACCACTAGTATCTGAGGCCAAATTTGAACTCAGACCTTCCAGACTCTAGGCCTAGCACCCTAATCCCTGTGCCACCTAGCTGCCTTCCTCATCTATAAAAATCCTCAGTGATTGCTTCCATGTTCACAGCAATATTAAAGTGACCAAGTCTCTGCATAGTCTGACATTTAACCTGTATCATTCATGGGGAATTTATCGTATATTGCTTAGTATTAGAAGATATATTAGAAAATACGTCTTGTCTCCCATGTTAAATTATAATCACCATGAGGTCAGAAGTCATATCTTACATAACTTTCATCTTTCATAATGGTGCCATAGATAGTAAATAATAACTGAATGTTGAATGGATAAATAAATGAATGAAATGCCTTTTATGAGGTCAGAGGTATGTCTGGTACAACTTTCATCTTTCAGAATGCCTTGCACCTAACAAGTGCTCAGGAAAAACATGTTGAATGGATAAATATATGACTGGATAAATGAATGAAATGCATTTCAAAAGATAAACCAAAGATTTAATCTACTTTGAAATAAGACTCATTATAAAGCAACTGGCCATTTTAACTTTGACTAGGAAAAGTACTAGATTTGGGATCAGAGGACTAGGTCCAGGTTCAGCTCCACCTCTTCCTTCCTCTGTGAATTTGGCAAAACAAATTCTCTCTCCAGGTCTTATTTTCCACATCTATAAAATCAGGGTATAAGCCTAGATGAGCTCTAGCTGTATATTTTATGATCCTGTAACTAAGAACTCATCTTGTATTTGGCGCAGTGTCTGACACGTAGTAGGCACCTCGTAAATTGTGATTGATTGATTAACTGAGAGGTAATGTGGTCCAGGGTAATTCGAATTTAATCTGGACTCAGGAGATGTGAAGTTGAACCCTGGCTACCCATGTAACCTTGGGCAAATAACTTAACCTCTCTGAATCTGTTTTGTCGTATGTAAAATGAAAGGGCTGGATTCAGTGACCTCTGAAATCCCTTCCAGCTCTGACACTCATGAGCCTAAGGTTCTGTGAATCATGAAAGTTTTGAAAGGGAGTCTGAAAGGAGAAAAGACCACAGTCCTGGAAAACAAGAGATGTGGATTTTAGTCCTATTTCTGTGGCTTTGAGCAAATTCTCTTCTCTCTCTCTCTCCCTCTCCCTCTCCCACTCCTTTACATCTTCTTATCTGTTACAGGACTACATTCCTTTGATCTCTAAGGTCCTTTCTGCCTACCAAGTTCTCTGAGGCTATAAGTGTATTATCAAACTGGAGGAGAACCAGTCTGATCTAAAGGGACATTCTAAGATATGATGGATGAATCACTGCCTAGTCTGGTGCAGCCTAACTTGCTCCTTCATAAAAAGAAAAATGGAAGACAACAGTGCAAAGATCATGCCCCAACATGGTCTTTTTGGATCTGAGGGTCCAAAGGGACTTTCCTTTTAGGCAGCGTTATGAGAGGGGAAAACATCATGCACTAGATAATGAAAATCGACCATGATCCAAGAATGACCCAATCCCCCAGGGCATCATGGAAGATGGCCAATTATCTATGAGCAAGAGAGGGATTAAAGTGAAAGAATATGAGTGCTTTGGTTGAAATGCTCAGTGATGGTCATAACCAAAGGAACAATGTTTGTCACTGCAGAGCCCTTGGCTCTGGGGAGAAACAAGCTCCTCTTTGGGGGGTGTGGAATAATGAGCTGGAATTCATCATGATTAAGCTGTTCATTCTACTGTTATGATCGTCTTGAGCCATCAAAAGGCAGAATATTGGCAGAGGCCCACAGACACAGTCATAATTACCAAGTACTTCTTGCAAATCTGCACAATCCAAAGGAAATAGATTTTTCTTTCCACAGGGGATTTTAGTGCCACCCAAGATATGCAGCAGATTCACAGAGAATCTGAAGGGTGGGTGGAATAATCCATCTGTTGCAAGGGCTTCCTTTCCAGGAGATTTTAGACCTTGGCCTCATTCTAATCACTCTATGCCCTTACAGGCAGGAGAGGGAGGCTCACATCTGAGCAAGATTTTATTGCTGAAAGCTTGGGTTCTTGTCCTGGCTCTCTCATTAACTGAGCAACCTTGTACTGGTCAGTTCTATGATGTCCATTTTTCACCAAAAGAGATGAGTGATATGACCTCTATAGTCCTCTCCAGCTCTGAAGTTAGGTTTGGGTAGATTCTTGGACTTAGAATCAGAAAACGGTAGTTTAAATACTGCTTCAGGTGTTTCCTAGTGGTGTGGCTCTTTTCAAGTCATCTAAACTTTCTCAAACTCAGTTTTCTTATCTGCAAAATGGGGTGATAATAGCATCTACTTCACAAGGTTATTTGTGGGTCAAATTGGATAACATATATAAAGTCCTTGGAAAACTCTATTATATAAAGGCTAGCAATGATGATGGTGAAGAAGAGAAGGAGAAAGAGGAAGGATAAACTATCAAAGGCTTCTCTCTGGACCTTTTCATACATCTGAAAGAAAGTACATACATTGGAGCCTTAGAGGTCATCTCACCAAACTTCCTAATTTTACAGATTAAGGGAACTAAGACCCAGAGAGATTCAGCAAATTGTCCAGTAATGCTGGAAGTAATGAAGCCAGAATTCAAAGCCTGAACTCCTTAAGAGCAGGGATTGCCTTTTGCCTTTCTTTGTATCCCCAGGGCTTAGTATAATGTCTGGCACACAGTAGGTGCTTAGTAAATGTTTATTGATGATTTAGGTCTTGCTATTCCAAAATTCAAGCTGTGCCACAGTAAGGTTAAAATATTCTTAGATGCCATTGGATCCAACCCCTTCACTTTAAATTGGATTCCCTAAACCTCATCACTCCTTCAACAGTATAACCAAAGAAAGGAGATGGCTGTGAATACATGGGCACAACTGTATGGTAGCAAGAGAGCTGTACCTGGGTCTAGCTGTACCAGATCTGAAACTGTATTATAAAGCAGCAATCATCAAATCTACTTGATACTAGTTAAGAAATGCAGTGGTAGAATAGTGGAATAGGTTAGGTACACAAGACAGAAGTCAATGGCTAAAGTAATCCACTGTTTGGTAAACCCGAAGACCCCAGCTTCTAGGATAAGAACTCACTGTTTGACAAAAATTGCTGGGAAAACTGGAAAACAGTATGACAGAAACCAGACAGAGACCAACATCTTATACTATATACCAAGATAAAGTCAAAATGGGTACACGATATACTATAAGCAAATTAGATGAGCAAGGAATAGTTTACCTGCCAGGTTTATGTAGAACAGAAGAATTTATGACCAAACAAGGGATAGAGAACATTATGAAGTGCAAAACAGATAACCTTGATTACATTAAATTTAAAATATTTTACACGAGCAAAGCCAATGAAACCAAGATTAAAAGGGAAACAGAAGCTAAGAAACAATTTTTACAGTCAGTGTCTCTGATAAAGGCTTCATTTCTAAAATATGTAGAGAATTGAGTTATATTTATAAGAATACAAGCCATTCCCCAATTTACAAATGGTCAAAGGATGTGAACAGGCAGTTTTTGGATGAAGAAATTAAAACCCTCTATAGTCATTTTAAAAAATGCTTGAAATCACTATTTATTAGAGAAATGCAAATCAAAACAACTCAGAAGTACCATATTGCACCCTTCAGATTGGTTAACATTAAAAAAAATGATAAATGTTGGAAAAGATGTGAGAAAATTGAAACATTAATGCATTGCTGGTTGAGTTGTGAACTGATCCAATCATTCAAGAAAGCACTTTGGAACTATGTGCAAAGGACTATAAAACTGTGTATACCCTTTGGTCCAGCAATACCACTTCTAGGTCTATATCCCAGAGAGATCATGAAAAAGGGGAAAGGACCTACATGTACAAAATTTATTGCAGCTCTTTCTGTGTTAGCAAGGAATTGGAAATTGAGGGTATGCCCATCAACTGGGGAATGACTGAACAGGTTGTAGTATATGAATGCAATGGAGTACTTATGTGCTAGAAGAAATGATGAGCAGGTGGATTTCAGGAAAACCTGGAAAGACTTACATGAACTGATGCTGAGCAGAATCAGGAAAACATTTTGTTACCATTAGAACAGCAACACTGTGTAACAATTAACTATGATAGACTTCGTTCTTCTCAGCAATACAGTGATCCAAGACAATTCCAAAAGACTCATGATGGAAAATGCTACCCACATCCTGAGAAAGAAACATGGAGTCTGAATGCAGATCAAAACATACCATTTCACTTTTTTCTTTCTTGTGTTTTTTTTCCTCTTTGTTCTGATTCTTCTTTCACAATATGACTAGTATGGAAATATGTTTAATATGATTGTGCATGCATAACCTTTATCAGAATGCCATCTTGGGCAAGGGGGAAGGGAGAGAGGGAGAAAAATTTAGAACTCAGAATCTTATAAAAGTGAGTGTTGAAAACTAAAATCAAACAAATTTAATATTTTTTAAGAGAGTGCTGTACCTGAAATCAGTGTGTAGATTTGAATGATTGTTCTTCTACAAAAAGTAGGTGCTATTATTATCCCCATTTTCCAGATGAGAAAATTGAGGAAGTCAGAAATTAAATAACTTTCCCACAATGACACACCTAAGTAAGTGTCAGTTTCAGATCTTCCTAACTCCAGATCAACCACTCAATCCACTTGGCCCCCTAGTTGGCTGTAAGGCCTCTAAAGTGATGGGATCTGACCAGTTGATCTCTAAAGTCCCTCCCAGCTCTAGGCAGCAAAGGAGTATAATATAAATAATGCCAGATCTGAAATCAAGAAGATTTGAGTTCAAATTCTGTCTCAGACACAAGTTGTTTGACCTTCATTTTCAATGAAGACATCATAGGGTGACATCTTGAGTTGCGCACAAATTGAATTTAAATGAGGCACAGTTGCACAAATTCATCCTCACTCTGTCTTCCCGAGTCGTTGAAGTCCAGTGGCAAGAAAAAAGTCAGGATCACTGGTGATGACCTGAGAAGCAGTGAATGACCTTGGCATGTGGAGAAAATCTTCAGATGCTTGGGATAGTCATCCCCCTAACTTACTGATGGGGTTGAGGCTTACCAGTTACCCTCAATCTGCTTTAGCTCATCTTCTGAGACAGTTCTATCAGGGTGTACCCACTGTGTGTATTACAGCTTTTTAGAGCCACAGAACTAGACACATTCTATCTAGAAGATGTCTAGATAAGTGACTTGAGCTCTCAGCCTCAGTTTCCCCATTTGTAAAATGGAGATAATAATAGTACCTACTTAACAGGCTTGTTGTCACTATCAAGTGAGATTACATATGTAAAATACTCTGTAAACCTTACACTACTATCTTAATGTGAGCTATTATCATAAAACCTATGGCCTCTTTCCCCAATACCTAAGACATTCAAAATTGAAAGCAAACACTGAAGTCTTGAATTTTTTATATTCTAGTTACCAATAGTTTTCAAAGAATAATTTGCAAGTTGTGAAGTTTTAAAATTCTACCATATGTGCATTTTAATTATAAATGTTATGCCCATTAAAATTATATGCTATCACATATTTCCATTTATAAGTGTGGCTGATGCTACTTAACCTGCCATCTGGGTATGGATTGATTTTTCCACTAGAGATTGGTGTTGGGTTTGGTATTTTGTCTTATGACCATTCAGTGCTCTTCTTGATGTTAATCATAAGAGTAACATCAGTCTACAAGGATTGGGATGGCATCCCGTAACCAAATCATTGAGTTTTTCATTTGGATACAGTCAAAATGCCCAAAAAGGATTTGAATCCTTCATTTTTGCCATGGTCAGCTATTAGAGCTTCCTCTCTCCCTCCCAACCCCCAATATTACTTTGTATATACCTTACATGTAATTTTATTTTTGTCATTGTATGTTTACGTGGTCTTTTTCTTCAAATATAATGTAAGTTGCTTGAGGGTGGGGACTGATAATTTTTAAATTGCCTTTAAATCCTAGTGCCTAGCATAGTGTTTGAAATATAATAAGTTAGAAACATAATAGTCCTTGAAACTTAATAAATGCTTGCTCACTGATTGATTGATTGTAATGCTTTAACTAGTTTATGTAATTCACCTAGTTTTCTGACCTGAGAGTTGAGACTGCCTTCACGTTTTTTCTGTTACCTCTGAACTGATTTGTATCTCTCATACTTATTTTAATATGACCCTTCATTCTGGATTGATCTAAGATAGTAACTCTTATAAGGTGCTAACCAGTTGGATCCCTTATTCTGTTTACGTATGAAGGCTACTCCCACTAGGCTGTCTCAAGGTAGGAGAGGGATATTTTGGCTGAGTCTCAAAAGAACAAAGAAGTCTGTATTCTATCAGTGATAGAACTGGCTGGTATACCCCCGGAGGATGATGGGAACACTGGAGATTGACTGCACCCCAAAATGATGTTACCAAGTCTGGTAGTCCCTGGGACCTACTAGACCTACTGCTACTACTTCCCCCTTTCCACTTGCTGCTGGAACACTGATAAATATGATAAATGTGCTTGTTATGCAATAGGCAACATGGGCCTCTTTTCTTTGTCACAGATAAACTCTAGCCCCCACAGCTCCATATCAACCACAAAGAAACCAAAGCCAGCACGCCTACACTTTATAATTTCTTATCTGACAGCCAGTTCCTTTATTCCTTTATTGTGATATACACAGGAGCAGATACTCTACCAACCTAATTCAGCAAGCATTTATTAATCACCTACTATGTCCCAATGACTGCGTGAGGTGCTGGAAAGTAGACATTTATAATCATACCAAAGGTGAGCATCACAAAGTATCTTGTCACATACTGCCCCTACCATACATGGTGCAGTGACAAGTAACCTTAGAGTCAGAGGACCTGGATCTGAATCCCAGCTCTTCACTTACTACCTACGTGATGGTGAACAAGTCACTTAGCCTCTGTGCCTCAGTTTCCTCCCTTGTAAAATATAAGGATTGAGAGATGATATCTACAGTCTCTTCCATCTCTCTAGATCTGTGGTTCTATGAATTGTAAACCACCACAGTTTGGTATAGGAGTAAGAAAGTCTGAGTTTAAAACTTGCCACTGAAATTTACCAGCTGTGTGACTATGAGTAAGACACCTGACCCCTCTGAGCTTCACTTTCATCATCTATGAAATTAGGATAATAATCCCTATAAGACCTTCCTCACAGGGTCATTGTGAGGATGAGAGGGTTTATACAACACATTACAAATCTTAACATGTTATATAAATATAAGTAAGTCAATACCCATTCATTGAGTACCGACTATGTGCACTGGGGATACAAAAAAAAGGCAAAAAGCCAGTCCCTGCCTTCAAAATCCATCCTCTATGCCTCATGCTGTTCAGTTATATACAACCCTCTGTGACCCCATTTGGAGTTCTCTTGGCAAAGACACTGAAGTTGTTTGCCATTTCCTTCTCAGCTTATTTTACAGATGAGGAAACTGAGGCAAACAAGGTTAAGTAACTTGCCCAGGGTCACACTGCTAGTAAGTGTTTGAGGTCAGATTTGAACTCAGGTCTTTCTGACTCCAGACCTGGTGCATTATCCGCTTCACCACCCAGATGCCTATGCAGAATAACCCACAAAGTCATTCTTCATCATGGCATGGAGGTGACCCTTGGCTGTCAAAAACTCTGTTAGTAGAAGATGAAGTCTGACACTTTCTCTCAACTACAGTAGGCTTCCGGTATGGATCCAGCAATGGACTTCATGCATCTGGTCCAAAGAGTAGCCAAGAAAAATACAGAGAGGATTATCATTAGCTTGGCTTCAAAACAACGAAGATTCCAGTCAAGGTAATTCTCTAAGGACAACACTTAAGTCATGGAGGAGTGGCCTTCTCTATTGGTTGAAGGATATCAATGCCAATCATGTACCCCTCAAGTTCTGAGGCTTTGAAGCAGACTTGGAGATAATCATTAGATGGCCTCATCAAAGATCAGCCTTGTCATCTCTGAGGCTGGCAATGACAGTATCCCATAACTATAAGGAAATTCAGGTGCTCTCTATTCCAACTTGTAGGTAAACAAGAATCCCCCATTTCAAGGTTCTTGAGGGCATAAATGGTTTCATTTTGTCTTTGCATCCTCTATGCATAAGATAGTTACTGGCATGTAGTCACTGCTTAATGATAAATGGATAAAATTATACATACCCAATAAGTGGTCATCCAGTTTACAGCCTTCCAGTGAAGGAGAATCCAGCACCTCCTGGGGCAGCCCAAACCACTTTAAGACATCTTTCATTTTCATTCAAGTCTTTAATTCCTTTAACGTGAGTTTGATACTTTACCCTTTCCATCATCATTGCAGATCAATAAATGCTCTTCTGCTTTTCACCATGATTCTTCACAGGAGAACAAGGATCTAGCCACAGAATTGGCTGACCAATAAAGATTGATATCTGAGTCTAGCCTTGTCAACTACACATAAAGTGAAGCCAACGTACCACTCTTTCCCATTTCTTTCTTTGTCGAGAACATGCAATTTATCTGATGTAAAATGATCTTGACTCCAATAGTCCCTCCATGTTTAGCTTCTTGTCATACACACACCAGCAATCCTACTATCCATGCTGTATTCTGGTTCATTTTGACCCCCAGAATCAGTATGTTTTGCCTTTGGGGAAATAATCACTTTTTTGCCATTCCATTTTTTTTGCTGACCACTCATCCCATTGACCTGTAGTCATTTTCAATTCATTCTTTCAAGGGATTAGCTCCCATTCTCTCCTACCACCTGCTCCTTTCCACAAGATACTGTCACAAACAAATGTAATGAGCAAAACTCATCGACCCCACTGATAGAAAGGGTGTTTCCTGATTCAATACAAGTCTACTGGGAGGTTTTTTTCCTTGATTTTCATTCCCACAAGTTGCACAGGCACCCAAGAATTATGTCATCAAGACCATATTTCCCCAGGGTGTTGACAAGCAATTAAAACAGTGAAATACCCTGCAGAGTTGGTGTTTTGTATTATATGTGTGTGTTTTTTTTAATTTTGCAAAACGTTCCAATTGAACTTCTGGTAATCTTGATGGTGTTTGCCAGCTAGTGAATCACGAATAAAGCCTGCTGCTCTTGAGGTAGATTTCACAGTCAAAGAAAAGAAGATATTTTAATTCAAAGGTTTAATCAAGTTCTTTAGCTTGTTTGTAGTACAAAAATATTTGTAGTACTGCTAAGGTCCTAAGTTAGTTTTAATGAACAATGAATGGGCAAATAACCTACCCGACTGGTGACAAGTTGGATGATCCACTTCCTTTCTCTGGGGACTTGCTTTCCTTACCTAGAAAATGGAAAGAACAGAATAGATTTTAATAAGGCATAGTCCAACACTAACCTCCTCTGGGCAGTGACCATAGTTTTGCCTTTTTTTTTAACTCCAGCGCTTATCACAGCACTTCACAATAAATGTGAGATGATTGACTGAATGACTGATCTATGGTGTCACCTCTAGGAAGTAGAAGAAAAAAGGATGGCAAGTTTGATGATCAAAGCAATTGCTGGACCTGAGAAGACAGGGTGTTACCCTATGAGGAAAGAATATATTATAAATTCCATGGGGTCAGGTATGATTTTATGTCTATCTTTGTGATTCCATACCCCAGCATACTATCTGGCACATACTAGTCATTGAACAATATTTTTTTAATTGAAATTGAATAGAAGGGAAGAGTCTAAAATGCCACCTAAAGAAGCATAAACCAAAGGCTGGGTTGGATCAGAACTTGAGTTTCTTCAAAGCACCAGAATCCAAAGGGTCAGGACAGATCGGCAAGAATTTAGAGGTAACCAATGAAAATCAAGATCGTAGGAGCATCCAAAAGCTGAAAACATTCATTCTGTGCCCCAAAAATCTCCCATTCAATTGTACTTGGACATATTTTACATCCTTTCCTTCTTTCCCGTGAAGGTATTTGACAGCTGTCAGAGCGACCAACAGAACATATGCATGGTAGAACAATGGAAACCTTACCTTTGGTTTAGTGGGATTGCGGTGGAGTTCTTGGCCAGCCTCCTTTGCAAAGGTACTATGGAAATAATGACCACGTACTGATGATGGAATGAGTCAGAGACATTCACTGGACACTTAATTTCTCTGTTTCAATACCTTTACAGATCTGCACAAAGCTCAAGGGAGACGCATATCTTCTAGAGAGATTTTAAAGCTAATCTGCTGTGAGAGCTTGAACAGAAACAAATAAGAAAAAAACAGAAGCATATTTGGTCAAGAAGATAGGGAATGATATTGGATCATAAGCAGGTGAGATAAAAAGTAGGAAGAATCTTACTAAGCCCCTCAGTTCAGAAAAGAGATGCAGAAATATGCTTGTCTGTGGTGTTCCTATTACGTGAACACCTTGTCACCTAGCTTTTATAAGGCTAGAAATTATCAGCCCTTCCCATTCCCAATAGGCAAAACATACAAGCCAGAAAGAAAACAGAAAGTCACATGTGTGACCTTTGGAAAAATCACCTTTCTGGGAGTCATTTTTCTCCTTTGTACAAGGAAAGGGCTTGTAGTTCCTTTTATTGTACCCATTTTATAGATAAGGAAATGACGGCCCTAAAAAAAGATAAAATATTTTGCCCATAGTCATCTAGTTCATAAACGCCAGATTCAGGATTTTTAACTTAGACATAATAACATCATGTTCAGTACTCTTAATATCACTGATAAGTCAATCTAGCAACAAGCATTTTTTAAGGTCTTACAACATTCCAGGCACTATGCTGAGGGCTAAGGATACACAATGATGCTTCTAAGTCAAGAGTTCTCTCACAACATCTTTGACATGTGATTCTCCAACTTCTGTTTGTAGACACAACTTTCCCCTCCCCCCTCCCATTTTAGGGACACTTACACACCACCACTACACCACCCTGGAAAACTCCCAACATTAGAAAGGCTTATTTTTCCCCATTATGCTGAGCTTCGAGCCACCTCCCTTTAACTTCTATATTATTAGTTCTGGTTCTGCCCTCATGAAAACTATTTCCCCTTCAAATATTTGAAGACATTGCTCCAAACCTTCTCTTCTCTAACTTACTTAGCTGTGTGGCTTCCCAGGTCTAAAGCATCAGTAGACATTTGGGATAGGGACAAATAAACTCTCTGCCTGTAGTATTTGGGGACCCCACTCTTTCCTGTTGAATGATTTGTTGTGCCTCATCCATGCCTACCTCACCAGAATTGGCTCAGGGAGATATTTCCTATCTGTATGTTCATATATAGGGGTTATTAAGCATTTTGTGTCATGAACTCCTTTGACAATCTTGTGAGACCTATGGATTCATTTTCAAAATACTGTTTTTAAAGAATTGAAAGAAAAGCTAAATTTTAGTTAGAGATGAAAATGAAGATGAATAGTGAAAATAAAGTTGTTTTTTCCAATCCAACTTCATGGAAGGCTTGGGGGTCTATGGACCCCAGGTTAAAAACCCTCATCCTAGGAGAATGAAACTCCCCAAGTGAGTTTTAATAACCTGGATTTCACTGTGGCCACCAACAAGAACCAGAAAACTGTCTGGAGCTGGCTATGTGGCTACAGATGATCATGAATGAGAAATGGTCCTACACTAGACTATAGAACACTTTGTCTGAGGGTGTGACTCAGAGACTATCCTGTCTCCATATCTGAGGAAGTGTATCAGTCCTTTGATGGATCTGTGACAATCTCAATGCAGCTCTTCTCTCTAACTATAGAGATTGCAATCCATCTAATAAGTAGTTCAGGAAACAGGCATTTATTAAACGTTTCCTATGTGCCAGGTACTGTGCTGAGCACTAAGGCTATCCAACCCCAAAACATTTGCTACCCTCAGTGAGCATGAGGGAGGAGACAATAGGCAGATAACAAGGTGCCTGGGTTCTAATCCCAATTCTGACACTACTTTGACACTGAGCCAATCCCTTAACCTCCCTGAGCTTCAGCTGACATCTTTGCAAAATAAGGGAGTTGATCTAGAGTCTAGATCTATGATCTTAGATTTGACACTCTAGGAGTTACTTAGCTCTTTTGACCTTTCAAGGATATAATAGAATGAGGAGATGTCCAGCATTTAGCCCTCACTCATGAGTCATGAGCAGCTCATCCCCTCAGATAGGTAAACAACTCTCTTATACCACTTCAGCAGGATGGAATGAAGGAAACAAGCATTTATTAAGCATCTATTATATACCAGGCACTATGAAGTGGTTTACAAATATTATTTCATTTAATTCTCACAACAACCCTGGGAGGTACATGTTATTATTATTTCCATTTCAGAACTGAGGAAACTGAGGGAGAGAGCAGTTAAATTATTCACCCTTGTCACATAGCTATTAAGTATCTGAGACTGGATTTGAACTCAGATCTTCCTGATTTCAGGACTGATCTATTATAGCACCTAAGACCCTCATTAGCAATATATTCCTGTCTGTTCATGCCTTTCATAAACTTTTCTCTTGCCTTTTGAGTGACCTAAAGTTCAAAATATTTGGAGAATTCTGTATTCTATGACTCTTATCCAAATAGCATCAGAGGAGAAAAGATGTTGATAAGAATCTGAGAGTCTGTTTAAGAAAGTCATTAAAGAAAGTAATACTCCCACTGAAATATTCATACACTATCCTTCTCTTAACATGCTTCTCCTGCTCCTCCCATTCCTTTTCTTTTCTTTCTCCTTCCCCCAAACTACCTTTTTTCCCTCTGGCTTCTCAAAGCCTTCCACTAAATAAAGTTGCATTTCAACAATTTATTTCTATTCACAGAGTATTTACTAAGTACCTGCTATGTACTGGGGGCACTGTGCTAATTACTGGAGTCACTAAGGCAAGAAAGAAACAGTCCCTTCCCTAGGCAAATCAACATTCCACTGGGGGAAACACTATGTACACTGATAAATAAACAGAAGACATAAACAAAGCAATTCCACCCCCACATAATTTGAAAAGCTTGTCATTAAATGCTTAAGGATTAGAACAGGAGGAACCATGCAAAAGAGTATTAATGGAATTCTGATGGGATAAAATATGTGCAATAAGAGCAGTCTACAAAGAGAGAACTGCAGAGAGAGCAACGGCAAGATATTTTCATCATCGATCTGGTCTAAGGGAAGTGGAAAGTTACCAAGCTGCTCACATAAAAAGCACCAAAAAGAAAGAAAGAAAAGAGCTAGTCAAAATGGAGCCTGGAGGGTGAGCAATGGCACGGTGACATCAAGCCTGAAGTGGTGCAATCCACAGAGTGACAGGACAATGCAGCCCATTTTGAATTTGACTTGTTAATTTTCCAGTGGCTAAATCTCATTTTAATGCGTCTTTTCCACAGATTCTACCCTCCTTTCTAGGCTCAATCCCCTACAATTTCAAAGAAGCCTGTTTAAAAGAAACTACAGAAGCTTCGTATTCTTTACCTGGGGAACGGAGGGCTTTGGCTGTGTTGATAGGAGTAGGATTGACCAATGAACTTGATTGACCCAGGAGATAAGAAGATCCTTGAAGGCAAGGGCTATTTCATTTCTTTCTTTATATCCCCAATCCCTTACATATTGCCTGTCCCAGGGTAGGAATAGTAATGGGGACTGGACCTGTGGTTTTATGGGTATAGATGACTCCTAATGTTGAAATTCTGTCTACCAATGTGGGTCGGCATTTTCATTGCCACAAGTTTTGGAGGGTTTGCCTAGTACTGATAGATCATGGCTTGTCCAGGGTTACACAGCTAAGATCTTTTAAAAGTAGGACTTAAAATCAGTTCCTCCTGGTTACATGATCCCTATATCTCATAGTAAGTGCCAAACTAATGCTTACTGAACTGAAAACTTTGCAAATTGCTGAAAACATCTGTAGGATTTTCTGGGCAGCGAGAACTGACCTATCTTTTTTTCAAAAATATTTAGGTATTTTGTGTAGGACAGTAGAAAGGGCAGTGGATTCAGAGTCAAGGGACTTGGGCTGTAATTCCAGTTGTTCTCTTAGATAGTTTTTGCAACCTTGAGAAAGTTATGCTATCTCAGTTTCCTCCTATGTCAACTAAGAGTAATTGCCTAGATCAGCAGTTCCCAAACATTTTGCTCCTAGGACCTCTTTACACTCTTAAAAATTCCTAAGGACTTCTCCCAAAAATATTTTGTTTATATAGATGTATTTATCGGTAGTTACCATGTTAAAATGAAACATCTCAGTATGATTATGGAAATAGTTTTGACTTTGTGGACCCCCCCCGGCATGGTCTCAGGGACCCCTAGAGGTGCCTGGACCATAATTTTAGAACTGCTAGCTATGTGAGTTCAAAAGTCTTTTCTGGCTCTGACATTCTACAATCTACTGCCAGGACACTATATCCATTTTCATTGCTAGGATACATTCCTGACTAGAGATAGTCACAGTGGTGCCCCATTTCACAAATTAAAAAAGGCCATCTCCCACCAGGCATTAGTTAAGGGTGGGATGGTGATGAAGAGATGATGCTTCCCAAAAGCTTTCTCTAAAACTGTTCCTGGAGGAAACTGTGAGATGGAGACGACGGGAGCAATCATCACCACTAGCCAGAGGGGAACAAACCTGGCCCCCAACACCTGCTGGTCAGAAGAAAAAAAAACAAAAACCTTGGTAAGAATGTCATAGATGAGAACTCTTCTCATGTGCGCCCTCTTTTGTCCAGAAATATAAGCACATGGTGGTCTCTAGGGGGAGCTAACTCACCACCAAAGCTCTGTCTCCATCCTGAAACCTATGTATTATTAGCATGTGCATAATTCCATTCCATTCAACAAAAAATGTATCCCTCACCTTCTCTATGCAAAATGCTTGCTAGGCACTGAAAGGGAAGGGGAGGGGTTGTCTAATGATGAATGAGAGGCAGGCTTTCCCTGCAAGGAGTTTATTATAAAAATAACCCCCCAGAGCCCAGTCCTAGTACTGTTCACAATGGGGCCAGGTTTCAGGAAGAGAGAAGAAAGTGACTGTTACAAATATAACCAAAATATCCACGCATATAATCAGCCCATATCCCAGCCTTACCATCATTGAAGCAGAAGAGTAGTAGGCCCCTCCCCCCTTGGTGCCTTTATTAGCTGCCCTAGTCTGCCTCTCCTTTTTGGCTCTGTCTCTGCCTATACAAGGCAGCCTTGGATTTTCATCTCAGTATTCCTCCTAAGGTCTCCACCTGGGATGCCACAACATGGCATACAGATGATTCTGAGGTTTCAAAGGCCATGCCAAAGACCAAAATCTCTAGCAAGTTCAACCAAGCAGGAAAGGCAATAAGTGCAAACTTGTGATAGACTGTGCATCTACCCTCTGAAAAAGCATTGCTAAATATGGAGAAGCATCACCAGAAGATTGCTGCCCCTTCCCCAGGAGAGAAATCTTTCAGAAATGACTAATTGTAGGAGGGAAGAGGATTTCAAGTATCTGAGCACATTCCCATGTCTAAAAATGTCAAGGAGGAGGACCGTAGATTTAAAGCTGAAAGATGTCATTTAGTCCAATGCCTTCACTCTATAGATGACAGAACAGAGGCTCAGAGATATTATATACTTTCCCCAGCATCCCATGTGGTTCACCTTGAGTTAAAACTTTCAGGAATGCATAGCTTTTTATATATGTGATCTCATTTTCATTATCACAACAATCAAAAGAGGTAGATGCTGTTATAAGGGAATAAGCATTTATTAAGCACTTACCATGTGCCAGGGACTGTGCTTAGCATGTTATAACTATCTCATCTGATCCTTACAACAACCCTGAGAGATTGGTGTTATACTTATCACAATTTTATAGTTGAGGAATCTGAGATAGGCAGAGGCTAAATGACTTGCCCAGGGTCACAGCACTCTATCCACTACACTCCCTAGCTGATCATTTTGCAGAAGAGGAAACTGAAGTAACTTTCCTATGGTGACCAGGCTAGTACCATTTTTTAAATTTTTTAACATTTTTATTTAAAGTTTTGAGCTCCAAATTCTCTCTCTCCTTACCTCCTTCCTCCTACCCCCCTCCCTGATTAGGCAAGCAATCAGATATAGGTTATTCATGTATAATTCCCTGATAATCATTTTGTACAAGAAGACCTGTATACAAGGGGGTAAATGAAAGAATGAAAGTAAAAATAGCATGCTTCAGTCTGTTTTCAATCAACATCAGTTCTTTCTTTGGAAATGGATAGTATACTTCATCAGTCCTTTAGAATTGTCTTGGATCACTGTATTGCGGAGAATAAAGTCATCCACAATTCTTTGTTGAACAATATTGCTGCTACTGTGTATAATGTTCTCCCAGTTCTGTTCACTTCACTATGCTTAAGTTCATGTAAGTCTTTCCAGGCTTTTCTGAAATCGTCCTACTTGCCATTTCTTACAGCACAATAGCATTCCATCTCAATCATACCACAGATTGTTTGGCTATTGTCCAATTGATGGGCATCCCTTTGATTTCCAATCCTTAACCACTGCAAAAAGAGTTGTTACAAATATTTTTGTACAAATAAATCCTTTCCCCTTTCTTTGGATGTCTTTGGGATAAAGGCTTAGCAGTGGTGTTGCTGGATCAAAAGGTATGCACTGTTTTATAGTGCTTTGGCATAGTTCCAAATTACTCTCCAGAATGGTTGGATCAGTTCACAGCTCCATGAACAGTGAGTGTCCCAGTTTTCCCACATCTTCTTCAATGTCCAACATTTTCCTTTTTTGTCATATTAGTCAGTTTGGTAGGTGTAAGGTATTACTTTAGAATTGTTTTAATTTGTATTTTTGTAGTCAATAGTGATTTAGAGCATTTTTTCATATAACTACAGATAGCATAGATTTCTTTATCTGGAAACTGCCTGTTCATATCCTCTGACCACTTGTCAAATGGAGCATGACTTGTATTTTTATAAATTTGATTCAGTTCTCTATATATTTGGGAAATCAGAACTTTATTAGAGATACTTGTTGCAAATTCTTTCCCCGTTTTCTGATTTCCTTATAATTTTGGTTGCATTGTTTTTGCAAAAACTTTTTAATTTTATATGATCTGAATTATCTATTTTACATCTGGCAATGTTCTCTATATCTTCGTTTGTCCTAAATTCTTCTCATCCATAAACCTGAAAGATAAATTATTCCATGCTCTCTTAATTTGCTTATGGTATGACCCTTTATGGTAAATCATGTGCTCATTTCAACCTTATCTTCTTATAGGGTGTGAGATGTTGGTTTCTCCTTAGTTTCTGTCATATTTTTTTTTCCAATTTTCCCAGCAGTTTTTGTAAAATAATGAGTTTTTGTTCCAAAAGCTTGGATGTTTAGGTTTATCATATACTAGATTACTATGGTCATTTGCTAGTAAGTTTCTGAGACAGAACTAGACCTTCCTGTCTTGAAGTTCAGTATTTTCCACTACACTATGCAGCTTTCCAAAGTCTAAAAATAAATTCATCTGTATAAAAATGCCAGAGGGGAAGAGTTTAGATTTAGAACAAGAAAGAGATACTAGCAGCTAACTGGATAAATCTCATTTTATAGTTGAAGAAATTAATAGTTATAATAACTATCACTTATATAGCACTTTAAGATTTGCAAAAGTATTTTGTCTCAGTCAATTCTTACAACAACCCTGTGAGATAGGCACTATTAATAACACCATTTTACAGATGTGGAAACTAAGTCTGAGACCAAGTAAATGACTTGGCCTGAGGACACACTATTCAAAAGTATCTAAAGAAGGATTTGAACTCTGGTCTTCTGACTCCAATTCCAGCACCATGTTCTGCATCATCTAGAGCTCCAAAAGGTAAGCTACATGTCGTCAACAATGATTTACAAACTGCCCTTAAAGGCACCTTAAAGGAGGAAGAAAAGATATAAACATCTATGTACAAGCAAGGTTACAGATGATATACAGGATAAACAAGCTATATGAAGCTATATCATATCACTTGCTAAAGTCATCCAACTAGTCTGTGGCGGGGGTAGAATATAAACAAAGCTCTTCCTACTCCACACCTGATACTATTACCATCATAAGAGAAAGAGGTACATAGAGTATTCTGTCACTGGTCAGCTCACCACTGACGTTACCCTGAATATAGAAAGGATGTTGTACATTGAACACAGGTGTCTTTTCTTGAATTGAACCCTTGAGGCTGATGAGGAGCACTTGAGCAACCCGGCTGACTTACTAGCTCCTAGCTTTTTGATAGGAATTGGCTGGTCTGCCTGAAGATTTCAATACTCCTTGTACTCCTCAGTTAAACGAAATAGTAAATAACGAACCATCGTGGCACCAGATAAAAAAGAGGATAGCTTCAGGCAAATAGAAGCCTGAAGAAATGCTGTTTGCTATAGGTAAATGGGATTTTGGAGTCCTAGCCTGAGAAATAAAAACCAGAAAGGGCAGCTATCAATCAACTAGAGTGTCTACGTTAGCAAAGGCAATTGAATGCTACTGTATAATGCAAAGCATTTAGCTGCAGTGCAGAGATGAGCATGGCAAAGGGAAAGTATTGGCAGAACCCTGTGTCTGTGAAGAGAGGGCAGAGCAATTCACCCCAATGGACATTTATTAAGCCATGCTATGTGCAAAGCACAGTATTCAACTCTGCGTTCCTCACTATACAAAGTTTTTGTAAAAAAAAATAAACCACCCTCCACCTAAGGCACTTTCTTCCCCTCCCTCGTCCCACCCTACAAAGATCTTACCAGATTTAAGACATCAGGTCTCATTTAATCCTAAAAAGAAGTCTCTGGTGTTCTAATTAGTGGAACTGAACAGACTGCAAGGATGACTGAGATCAGAAGAGGCAAAAATAGGTAGATACAAAGCTTTGTTTCCCCGACACTCTCTCCTGAGCCAGAGAATACGTTGATAAGAAAAGAAATTGGAACTGTAATTGGGACCAAGAATGTGCCCCTCATAAAGCAATGTTATCCTTAAGGAAATGATTAATGAGCTTAAAATAGAAGGTTATAAATTCATATGAGGTGATAAGGACTCTAATCCAGACCCTTATCAAATCTTATCTGGATTCCTATAATACCCTCTAAGCTGGTATAATAATTCATAATAGCTCAAAGTTTGTAAAGAGCTAAAAATTGTTATCTGATTAAATCCTCACAACAACCCTGCAAGGGAAGGGCTATAATTATCCCCATTTTACAAATGAGGAAACTGAGACAGAGATTAAGTTTCTTGCCTTGGGTAATACAGCTGGTAAGTGTCTAGGGCAGGATTCAAACTCAGTATCCCTGCCTACAATCTCTCCCTGCTTCAATTAATCCTGAATACCGCTACCAGATTCATTTCCTGAAAATATTATTTGCGTCATATTACTTCCTCTCTCAAGAGCCTGCAATAGTTCCCTAGGGTCCAGATCATCATGCCTAAATTTCTCTGCTTAGGCTTCCATATTCTTACTCTAACTCATCTATCCAAGCTCCCTCCCCCATCCCTCTTATTTCCCATCATTATCCCTCTACTTGACTCAGCATACAGAAATTAAAAATAAAGGGTATATGAAAAAAAGACACTATTTGCATCCAGAGAACGAAATGATAATATAAGTGTGTATGGAATAAGCTTACATATATTACCTATTTGTGTCTAATGGTAGCCATCTCTAGGGTAAAGTAGGGGAAGGGAAGAAAAAGGAAAAAAAAGAAATTCACATGATAACTTTGTTGTATGTTTGGAGGGAATTGCAATTGTATGTGGTAGATTTACAGTTTCATGGGCAATCATCTTTTTTATTATTCTATGTTTGGTTGTGACTTTAAAATTGTTTTGTTGTGAATTGGAAGTAAAATAATTTTTTTAAAAGAAAGTGCATAATACTTTCTCATACCTCAGTGAATTTGCCCATAATTCCTCCCTATCTACCACTGGCAACATTCTACTCTCTTTTCCAAATCATACCCAGTCTTCCAGACACAGCTACAATTCTCAAATCTTCCCTGAAACCTTAGAAGACTAATGCACATGGTTGGCTTCCTACTCTGAGCTCTGGCCACATGGTTTCTACCTTCATGGAGTTCACAGTCTAAATAGGTAATAAAAAAATCTACACAGATAATTTACATTTCAAAATATGATTAAGTTCATAAAAGAGGGACAAATAAATTGGCCTGTGAGGTATAAGGACTTGAAGACCATTTCAGACTATAGGAAATCAGACTATAGTCATGAAGGAGTACGGAAGGATTCCAGTTGGCAGAAGTGGACATTTAGGGTGGAAAGCCATTCTGGAAATAGAAAGGGGCATAACCATAGAATCAAATGTGAAAAAGTGAGAAAGTGTATTAGGAATAGGGAGTGGTCCTATTTGACTGGAGTGTGGAGGGGAGTTGTATTAGACACCTACTATGATTTGCCTTTCTTTGTATGTCTGGCACTTAGCACTAAGTGCAATAAGAGATTAATAAATGTTTATTGACTAACTGAAATAGTCTCCAGCTTCAAACACCTTATGTTATTTGGGGAAAAGAGAGCACAATTTATATTCTAAGTGGATCTAAGGTCAGTTAAGTGTCCATAGCAAATGAAGGAGAATGGGAAAGGTAGAAGATGATACTGGAGATGAGTTTTGGAGGAAAGCTGGAATTCTAAGAGGAGGGGTAAGAGGGTTGGTGTGGATGACTAGAGCAAAGATATGAGGAAAAGTGATGGAGTATGGTGTATGAAGAACAGTAAGTGTGCCAATATGACAGGAGCCTAGAGGCTGTGAAGAGGGGGCAATGTTTAACAAGCCTAGAAATGCAGAGTAGAGATTTATTGAGAAGGAATTTAAATTTCAACCAAAATGATTTTTATTTTATCCCTATGGCAATGGGGATCCACTGGAGCTTCTTGGGTAAGAAGTCACACGATTGAATGAATTTAATTAGATAATTTCTGAGATCTCTTTCAGCTCCAAATCCTACAATCTCCAATGAAGTGTGGTACAGTGGATTTAGGAGTGCTGAATTTAGATTGAGGAGGCTCTCGGTTCACATCCTCTCTCTCATTAACTTGAGGAAGGTTGAACAACCTCCCTATATTAATATAACTACTAAGTGCCAGGGACAGGACATGAACCCAGGTCCAAGAATCTTTCCACTACATTCCACCATCTCAGGTCAGAACAAAGTGGTCTGTGGAAACCAGAGAAGCAATCAGAAATCAGGTGGAAAGGCTGGGCAAAGCAGGCAAAAATGGAAGATGGAATGCATGACAGCTGAAGCCCTGTTACAGCCCCCAGGCCCATCAGAAGAGCACAGGTACAAGTTGTGGGAAAGAACCTCCATATAGTCCCTTCTCTCCTCAACGGAAAGAGTGCTAGTCAAGGAGTTTGAATGACTTCCTGCTCATGTATGGGTAGGATCAGATGCTCTCTGGGGGCCCTTTCTGTTTGCAATTCTGACTCAGTGGTTCTATGTAAGGAGAGAAATGTTGCACCTGGATTTTTTTCTCTTTTACTCAGACAAAATGCAAAAAGCATTTATTTTTTACCTTTTAATGTTTTGGGAATTGGTAATGTCGTGATTGAGTGATTGAGGCCTCAGACCATGAAGTGTTAAGCTAAGCAACAATTTTGCAGTAGAAAAAGGTTATTTTAAAAAAAAAGACAGACTCATTCTGTGGTTTCTTCACTTCTCTCTCTTGTCAATATGTTCATTCCTATTTAGACAATGATTTAAGATTCCCAAAGCACTTTCTTGCCCTACAACCCTTTGAGATAGTACAAGTTCCTTTATCCCCATTTCACAGCCAGGCAAAGTCAGGCCCAGAGACACAAAGGCCCTTGTCCAGCCAAAGAACTGGGACTTAAACTCAAGTTTTATTCCTCCAAGTGCAGAGCTCTTCATTCTGAAGTACTCTGCCTCTCTACACCAGAGGTCTTGATGTACATGTGTATACATGTATGTGTGTGTGTATGTGTGTGTGAGGGACATCTTGGAAATCTGGTGAAACCTCTGAAGCCCTTTCCAGAATGATATTTCTAAATTAATGAAATAAAATATATAGGATTACCAAGGAAACCAATTATATAGGAATAAAGTTATAGATTTTTTTTTGAAGTTCACAGACCCCAGATGAAGGAGCCTTGCTGCCTGACCATCCTAGCTGGCTTTATGATTTGAAATTCACTTCCAGTGTAACCCATTGAACATGGGTTCAAAGCCCGACCCTACCACAAATTGCCTGCGTAACCTTGGACAAGTTCATTTAGTATCAAAGGATCTTTGGATTGAACTTTGAAAGGGACTTGACAGGTCATCTAGCCCAAGTCTTTCATTTTAAAGGTGAGGTCATTGAGGCCCAGGGAGACTTTGTGATCTGCCCAAAATAAGTCAGGATTTGAACTCATACTTAAGTCAAAGGATTTACTCTCTCTTGGTTTTATTTTCTTCATTTGTAAAATGAGGGTAGTGGGGTTGGATTTAGTGACCTCTGATGCCTCTTCTGATTCTTGATGTATGAATGGAATTCTGGGAAAAAAGAATAACTATAAACTACAAATTATGACTGTTATCGCCAGTTCTGTGGGCTTCAGTTTCTTCATCTGTAAAATGTAGGGAGGGGATGAAGGAGATTGAGTTCTACTTCCAAGGTTACTTTCTCCTCTAATTTCTATAATCCACTTTCACATAAATGTAAAATTTTTTAAAGCACTTATTAAGTGCTTTGTTTGGCAATTTCCAATTCTTCCTGACTTCATTTGGGGTTTTCTTAAAGATACTGGGGCAGTTTCTCATTTCTTTCTTCAGATCATTTTACAGATGAAGAAACTGAGGTAAACAGGGTTAAATAACTTGCCCAGGGTCACATAGCTAGTAAATGTCTCAGGCTACATTTGAACTCAGGTCTCTCTCCAGGCGCAGTGCTCAATCTCCTGCACTACCTAGCTGCCCTAACATATAACTTTTTAATGAAAATAAATCTAAGTCTAAGGTACACATTATGTGAGTGAAGTCTATTATGCAAAGACCCTCCAAGAGTTCAGCTGAGTTATTCCAGAGACATGTCCTTAGCTTCAGCCAACCAAGATCTGACATTTTGGCTGATGGCTTCTGTTGTTCCTCCAAATAACAAGGCAAGTTTCCATCTGAAAAAACAGGTAATTCGAGGAGGAAAGGAAGAATTTGAAAGAGAGATTAAATGACAGTCTGCACAGTTCAAAGTGCCCATTAATCTTCTGGGTACAATGAATCCAGATAAGATACCATCTTTGTAAGAGAAAAAGAGTGTAAATGCTGGGTCGGAACTCAGAGGCTGCGTTGGTAAAATAGGATATTCCTGATAAAGGGAACCATCACGTTAAGTGTCAGGGTGCTCTGGAAACACTGAGGACAATGAATGAAGCTGCAGGCCGAAGGCAGATGTGCCCAAACCAAGAGGAATCACTGACAGGCATTGTGAGCATCCCCAACTGGTAAGAGCCCAAGGAAATGAGAATCCTGTGACCATTTAAAACAAGCCTGCTCTAGGAAGCTGTCACCGGCACTGAACTGCTTAGACCAACTTATCAAGTTCAAGTGTTGGGAAGCCACAGTGGAGAAGCGAAAACCACAAACTGCTTCTGTAACCTGAGATATGACCTTTGACTCAAGCAGCAGCTCATTGGCATTAGGTTGGAGAAAAAGCAATTACGAGAGTTGTGTGTTAAGCCAACACTGTGTGGAGCTATTGCTTTGACAGACTGTTTGATGCTGCCCTGCCAACAACATAAATCTAACTCAGATAAGGAAAGAAGAAAAAAAAAAAGACTGCCGATCATCATGAACTTCCAAGTGACCTCATAGACGATACATTGGCTTCAGAAACTAATTCCAACATGCTGCCGATTAAGTCACACAAGTGATTGTGTTCTCAGAGACACGGATACCAGGCAGTTTTCAAATAAACCAAGGAGGTTCCATTTCCAAAACTGGAGGCAATAACTGGGCACTGCTGTTTTGCAAAGTCTGGCAAAATTTCCTTCTCATTTTCTAATGAGGCCCTTTCACCAATTGCTACCTATGCAGTGACTACTTATATTTTCTTTTTGTCTTATTTTCTTCCTCCAATTCATGAACTTTTCTCATGCTCTACCAGACAACCATTAGTTCTCTTTTTGCCCCATTTTACAGTATAGTCTATACTCCCATACTGGTCCAATTATCATCTTGGTGAAAGGCAGTATGGTACGTTGGACTCATGAAGTATTCAAATGCAAGGTCTGAATTCTAGTCTATGTTTTCCCTTTTAACCAACAGGAAACTGAGGCTCACAGATGTTGTCACTGATCCCAGATCACAGAGCTAGTGTCAGAGACAGAAATTGAACCCACTTCCTTTTCACACTACCTAGTTGCGTGATATTGATCAGGTCACTTAGTCAATCATCCTACTTGTGCTTCAACCTCCATAACTCTAAAATTTGGCATCCAAATCATTTATTTCTCTGGTACTCCTGAGCTCTAATGATTTTATGCCTACCACTTTTTTAAAATCTCCAATTTTGACTTCTCCTCCAAGTTCTAGTCCCATATCTACAACAGTCTACTAGATATCCTACCATCTTCTCCTGTGTGTATCCATAAGTGAACATAAAATGTAGCAGTTCAAAATCAAAAGGACTTAGAAACCATTTAGTCCAAACCCCTTCTTTTCTAGAGAAGGAAAGCATTTTGCTGTAAAGGAAACCCCAAGAGAGCAAGGTACTTCCATCAAGTCATACAGGTCAATATGTGCAGTCAGAATTCAAACTCAGATCTTCAGACTCCAAACCTCTTTTGACTCCACTCTCCACAAAGTGTCTTGCCATGCCAAATTCTTCCATCTCTTTTCGTAACTTCATCATTATCTAGTGCTTATAACTTTGAGGCATCTCCTTCAAACCCTACATCTATTCAACCTTAAAGTCTTCTTTATCCTTTCTTCAAAGTGTCACTGGTATCTAATCTCTCTCTTTGCATTCTTATTTCTACTGCTGTAGTCCAGATTCCCTGCCTCATATCTTCTGAGCTCATCCCTGTTTCTGGAGTCAGAGAACCTGTATTCAAATCTTGACTATGTCACTTAGGACCTGAGTGACCTTGGCTAGTCTCACTTAACCTCATCTACAAAATTATGGGGATTGGTTAAAGGGTGCCTAAGGTTCTTTGAAGGCTTAATCTATGCTGCTATGATACTTTGATACTCTTGCACATTGCTAGATACACAGAGTTATGCTTGGAAATAAGACAACCATGGAAAATCCCCTGTTTGGAGAGGCAATCAGTAGAGGCTCGCCATGCTTCATTGGGAAGAGGAGAGAGCCTTATAACAAAACTAATGACCCTAAACCCTCAAGCCTCAAGAAAAAACAACAGGTGCAGGGGTGGTAAGATATGAATACTAAAAAAGTGAAACCATAGCAAAGAGTCTCTCAGGCTAGCTAGTCTCTGGGGCTGGGCAAGTTTACCAGGACAGTGGCACCAAGTATCATAGGCTAGGAGAGGCCTGTGAGGCACAGAAAGGAGGCCAGAAGACTCCCCTGACAAGGACGCATGCATTTCTCAGGATTTCAGCTACCCTGAAATACTCTGGAACAAAATCCAAATTACCTTACCCTATTTACAACTCTGATTAGAGAATAAACTATCTCAAACACCATGTATAGCCCATCAATGTTCTGTTGTCATTTTCATAATTTAGAAGTTTTCCTGGTTCACTGTATCATAAATACGCTTCATATATTTCAAGGTTTCACCGCCCATACGAGTCCTATTGTCTCTAGCCTCCTTGAATACGTTTATCCATTCTTCCCTGGCCAGCGTGATCTCTTCTCTTTCCTCTGTTGACGTAACTCTTACCAATCCACAAGATCTACCTCAAGACCTCCTTTGTCCCCTTCCCCTCTAGTCACTTATCATAACTCACTATAACTTCCTCCTTCTCTGAAGTGTTTGACTGTGAACCTTTTGGGGTCCTATACTTAAAAACCTGTGTCCATCACACCTTCCTAAAGAGTACAAAATAGACAATAATCAGATAATAATACTTGTCACTTGAACAATACTGGGTGATTGAACCACTTTGCGGTACCAACAGTAAAATTAGAGTAGGGAAAGCCAGGGGCAGAGGCTCAAGAAAGACAGTACTCTGGGAAATCTACACAAAAGGACAAATGAAGGAAAGAATCCCAGAGCTCATACTATTTCTTTGGGGCTCCACTGGATCATTTCTTTCCAGCACCTGGCACATTCTGATTAATATATCTGGAATACCACTTCAACTTTTTCCATGTGCCCTTGAGATGTGGACTTATTTCTATAAAATAATTTCTCTCCCAGGGATGCTCTCCAGAGAAAATGAATAAATGTCATATTAGATTCTGCCATAACTGAGGCCTGCAAAGTGGAGGCCCTGAGGGCTGAGAGGTTGGACACACTCTGAGCAAGGACTGACTTATTGTTTGGTGATGCAGCCGTGTGATGACCTTGAAAGAGCAGAGGATTAAAACGCAAAAGCCCTGGCTTCTGATTGCAGCTCATTCACTAAATAACTGTGTGACCTTGGACAAGACACATCTGTCTGGTACTCATTTTAAATCACCAATAAAATAAAGATTTGTATTATGATATCTCTAAGGTCTGACATTTTAAGGTCCCCTTCTGCTCTAGCCTACATTCCACATTCTGTAAGAATCTCTTCAGCTCTAGAATTCCATATTCCACAGTCTCAGGGCCTAGGCTCTGATATCTTGTGTCTGTGTTCCAACAAATCTTCCTCAAACCCTAACATTCTATCAAATATGAGCTATGACTGCTGTTGTTCAATCTGTTCTACTCTATGTCCTATCTTTACTTTCATCTCCAACATTTTTTTTGTTGTAAGGTCCCCTCTAGCTTAAAAATTGAATGCTCTCCAGCGTCTCCCAACTCTGACAATCTGTATTCTAAGGTCCCTTCCAGGTCTGACATTCTATTTTCTAAGATCCCTTTCATTTCTAATGCTCTATATGCAAAGGTCTTATACAGCTCTAACATTCTATTTTCTATGTACTAAGGTACTATTCAGTTCAAACATTTTGTATTTATGGTTCTTTCTAACTCTTTCTCTGTTCTCAGGTTACTTCCAAATACAGCATTCTATGATTTATGCTCCAAAGTCTCTTCCAGCATTATCATTCTATGTTCTATGCTCTAAGATCCTTCCCAATCTAGCACTCTATGTTCAACGTGCCCTTCTGGACTCTGACATTCTAGGCTTGCTTTCATCTCTAGCAGCCTATAACTCCATGTCTTTAAGAGTAAGTCGTGCCTATGTGATGTTCAGTTTGAGAGGACTTTGAAAGGTCTCAACTGCACTCAAGTTCCTAATCTACCAGGCTGCATTTCCAATCATTCAGATGAATCACTGAGTTGCAGCCTTGCTTGGAAAAGGCTCCTGTTCAAATGCACATAGGTTCACTAGGACCTACAACATGAGGAAAATGTCTGCAGAGCTTTTTTTACAAATGGAAGTCCAATGAGGTAGCATGGGTTTTGGGAGGGAGATAGAAAAGGCTTAAACTCTCTAAAGAAAAAGCACCAAGATGCAATCCATCAGAGTCCTGAACAACGCAAGCAGACGTGAGACTGCTCACATGTGTGAGTATGAAAATAGGGCAATAGAGTACATAAAGCTCTTTCCTCATAACAACACTGTGCATAATAATTATTATACCCATTTTATAGATGAGGAAACTAAGATTTGGAGAGGCTAAATGATATCCAAATTTTCACAGCCAGTGAGAGCCAAGACTCATAACAGGATATGCTAGTTCCAAGTTCACTAGAAATCTAATTTACTATTGCCTGGAAGGATAGGGATGGAGACCATTAAAAGGGGGAGTGATAAATCACTGAAGCTAAGTTTTGTCTCTAGCAGCCATGAAGGAAGCTCATCTATCACTAACCCAGAGCTGCTAAACCGAATACAGATGCAAGTAACGAAGAAAAGTTGGCAGTCATTTGGGTGCCCACTAGCTGGCACTGTCAAAGGTATTTTAAGAAGCAGGGCGAGAATGAATTGCCTTCAGAATGACTAAGGTGGTAGAATGGAGGGACATAGTTCAGGTATAATGTCTCAATTATTGCTCAGAGACTGTTCCTTTCCCTACCTGTATCACTTCTGTAGGAAAGGGAATGATGAATGATTAATGACTAATGACTCATCATTAATGAAAACTACCAACGATTAATCTTCAGAATTTGTCACTTCTCAGAATTTCAGATCCTGCAGGGAGCCTCTCCACTGGCCAGGAACAGGAGCTGCAATTAAGACTTTGAAGAGGTGGTTTCTACAGTAGCAAGGGCTGGTCTTGGAGTCAGAAGACCAAGGTTCAAACTCCAGGTCTCCTAATGGGAATGAATCACTTCACCTTTCTGGATCTCAGTTTCCTTATCTGTAAAAAAAATAAGTGGGTTGTACTAGGAATCCTCCAAGTCCCTTCTAGCTCAAAATTTATGACTCTAAAAGAAACAAGCTCTCTCTCTAGTCTCCCAAGCTTACTTGTCAAGGCTTTGCCTCCAAATTGCACTACTTGTTCTCCTCCTCTGCCTCAATCCTTCCATCCATTCTGACACTAGGAATGGCACTGCTTGGACCAACCATTGGGCTGTTTTACAATCATTTGAAAGTATGGCTACCATGTTTTATCTCTTCAAGAAATGAGGTATTCTGAAAGACTGATCAATGGTTTAAAAGAGGCAAATTTTAGCTCAGTAAGGAAGACCTGTCAAAGGAGACAGGTATCCATACTTGGAATAGGATGCTCCTGAGGCAGCCAGGTAGTACAATGGATAGAGAATCAAACCTAGAGTCAGAAAGACCTGAGTTCAAATCTGACCTTAGACTCTTATTAGCTGAGTGATGTTGGATAAGTCACTTTACTACCGTCTGCCTCAGTTTCCTCATCTAAAAATGAGGATAATAATAGTATCTATATTACAAGGTCATTGTGAGGATCAAATGGGATATTTCAATAGCACTAGTTGAATGACCATTTGTCCAGAATGTTGTAGAAGGGGAAAACATGTTTCAGTTACAACTTGGACTAGACAGGTGTGTTCTAAGATCCCCTGAGAATATAATTCTGATTACTGCTTTAAAGGCATCCTGTGTTATGCCACAGACATAAGAGAAACATCAAAAGGATGGTACTTAAGTTCACTATGGAACCTAGGAAAAAGAAGACTCATTTTTTCCTAAACCATCAGGTCTTGCTCATGGATGGGTCATAGATCCGAGAGCCATCATTTATGCTACACTTGAGATTACAAAGTACTTTGCATGCCTTGACATATTTAATCCTCACAACAACCCTATGATGTTATTTCATCCCCATTTTACAGATGAAAATGAGGGTCCAAGAGATTAAGCAACTTCTCTGTGATCTTACACCCAGTAAGGGGCTCAGAGGCAAGATTTGATCCTGAATCTCTCCTAACTCCAGGTCAAACAATTTCCTTAGGAACAGTCTCACTTTTGACTTTATATCTCCAATGCCTGGCACATAGTAGGCACTTAAATGTTTATTTACTTGATTTGACAAATAGCAACTCTTACGTGTAGGTTAGGAAGCAAATGTGTAGGGCTGAAAAGATAGGCATTTACCCATGAGAAGATTAGGGATGTTCCATGGGAATGCAGTTAAGAATTAGACTAATGCCTTGGTATTGTGACCATTGCTTTACACATAAGGAAACTGAAGGTTAGACAATTTACTTGCAGTCATTGGCTAGTAAATGGTAGCCAGACAAGTGTACCCAGCCTATTCCTTTTTCATGGAATCATAAACCTAGAACTCGAAGGGACCTCAGTGATCAACCCCATTATTTTTACAGATGAAGAAACTGAGATGGTAACTTACTTAAGGGCAAGTAGAAAATTGCAGAGCCTTGTTTTGAACTAAAGTCCCATGATTCCAAATGCATTGCTCTTCCCATCATGCTTCCCACCACCCCCTACTTTCCCCTATACTCCAAAGAATCAACTGGATTCAAACATAAGCCTGACAAAAATAATTGTTTTTCTTATATAGAAATTGTGCTCTTTTTTCAAGTTTCTAGTATAGCATATAAATGTTTTAACACTGATTCATGCTTTCACAAGTGTGTGGCTTCTCTCTGTCCAGGCAGTTCTGAATTGATGTAGTGCTTAAGAAATAAATCTTAGAGCAGGAGAGTGCAAGTTCTTAACCTGAGGTCCATGAACATGCATGTTATATACGTATATGTGTATGTACACATGAATATATACATATACATACAACACATGGCCTGAAAAACATATGTATGTATAATGTGTATATGTGTGTATATGCATTGTGTATATGTATATATACATGTATATACACATCTATACATATACTGGTTGCTATATTTCAGTATGATTGATTTCCTTTGTAATCTAATATGTCTTATTTTATGCACTTTAAAATGTTATTCAGAGAAGGGATGCATTTCCTTCACAACATTGCCAGAAGGGTCTGTGAGAAATAATGCTTAATAAATGGACATGCCGTTAAGTGACTTGCCCAGAGTCAAATAGCTCATCACAGGCTATTAAGCTTCACAGGCTAGATTTGAAGCCAGGTCTTTCTGACTCCAAGTCCTGGCTTCTTCTTTTCTTAATGGACTTGTGAGATAATGCAAAAAAATGTATTTTAATCACTCACTAATGACCAGTTTCAGCTATACCCATCTCCACCCAACAGATCTCTTCTGTATCTTCCCCTGCTCTTTCCCTCACCTTTTGCCTTTCCAGTCTATTGCACAATGATGCTGTCCTATCTAGCCTGATTATCCCAGAGATCAATAAATGATAAAGGTTTGTAAACTGGCTACTGGAGAGAACCAAGATGTTTTCTATTTGTATTTAGGTTCATCCCAAATTGGGAGGAGAAACCAGCCAGAGGTAAAAAGGCACTTTCCTTCCCAATATCAACTCTGCTTTTTCACAGGCAAAAAATATTTCCCCTTGACCACATTGGTATCCATCAAATGAAGCCCACAGACAGTGGAATTGGTTTCTCAAGCCCAGACATTTGAGTAACCATTTTTCTTTTGAGGACATTTGCTGTCATCAAATCATTTTGTCATGTTTTTTCTGTACTATGCTGTGAGACAGCTGTGACCCTTAAATATGTTTTTCTCTCCATTGCATTAAATATCCATTTTCCTGAAAAATTAGCTTTTGAATTAGAAAACTCTGGCTTCAGGGCAATGCCATGTCTCCTTTATGAATGAATGTCATTTAAAAACCTTCATTCTTTTTTCTTCCACTGGATAATCAATATCCCTATTCATAAAAGTTCCATTTCCAAAGAGAAGTTTATTGAAGTTGAAAGCCTGTCAACTTCAACATTCAAAAATTTAATGATGTAGGAATTTAACTTCTGGATGGCTGCGGCATGGATTTTCAGTTGGCATGAATGCAGATCACATCAACAAACTTTGCAGCCTTCTTTCATGTTACTTTCCTTCACAAAATCTATAGTCTAGGCAATTCAGTGTACTAACTTCTTCCTAAACTCAATACTCTTATCTCTTGCTTCCATGTATTTGCATAAGCCCTTCCCCTATCTAGGAATACACGCCTTCCTCATCTCTTTCTCTTACGGAATCTTTGTCTGCTTTCTGGGTTCAGCTCAGGAAGGGACCACTTCTTCCATGGGGATTTTCCTGATTCCCACAGTTGTTAGTGTTGTTTCTTCATCAAATTTCTTTCTGTTGTCCTTAAAATGGGTATATTTTGCATCCTTCAATGGAATGGAGCTCCTGGAGGAAGCAGAGGCTGTTTAATTTTGACTTTCATTCCTTAGTGCCCAGAAAGAAGATTTTTAATAGATGTTGATTGAATAAAATTCACTGATAACAGACCAGCTGCCCAAAATGATTTGGGGGGAGGTATGGGAAAGGAAGCATAAGCTCTTCTGTGCCAGGTATTGTGCCAAGGACTTTACAATTATTTGCTCATGTGTATGTGAAATACATGAGAATAAGAGACTTGTGGACAAATTCTATGAGACATGCCATTAAAGTTGCAGCTGGAGACAAAGAGTTAGTCAGTGCCACCTACTGGGGGATGTATGCTGCATATATAGAGCTCAGTATTTGTGTGTCAAGACTCTTTTAAGAATATGTAATTGGAAACTCAGAAGCAGAAAATTTACCCAATGTTATACGACTAGTAAGGATCAAAGCCAGGACTTGAACTTAGCTCTCTTCACTCCAAATATTACTCTTTCTCTGGGTTATTGAGCTAGCCCTTCTAATACTTGTTGATTTTGTGACTGTAGGAAAGTCACAATTTTTCCAAGCTTCACAATTCCCTCATCTGTGAAATGGGAACAATATACATGGTACCTACTAGAAGCAGCCAGGTGGCACAGTAAATAGAGTGCTGGACCTGAAGTCTGGAAGACTTGAATGAAAAGTCATGCTCAGGCACTGATTAAGCTGAGTGACTTTAGGCAAATCACTTTAGTTTCTGCCTGCCTCAGTTTCCTCATCTGAAAAATGGGGATAACCATAGCTCCTACCTTATAGGGTTGCTGTGAAATTTAAATGAGATGCTTACAAAACATTTAATAAATCTCAAAGCATTCTATCAATGTTAGCTATGTTACTTAGCAGAGTTGCTGTGGGGTGTCAAATAAGCTCATGCATATAAAGCACTGGACAAACCTTAATGTGCTTCATTAATATGGATTGTCATCATCATCATCATCATCATCGTTGTCATCATCATCATCATCATCGTTGTCATCATCATCATCGTCGTCATCATCATCATCATCATCGTCGTCGTTATCATCATCATTGTCATCATCATCATCATCCCATTCCCCTTTTGGGTGATTCTAATTGTTAGAATATTGTTCCCCTAATTTAAATCTATTTCTCTGCAACCAGCATCCATTGCTCCTACTTCTGCCCTTTGCAGCCAAGTTGGATAGGTGTTATGTCCTTTCTGAGACAAAACCTAAAGGCAGCTAAGTCTTCTCTACTTCCAGGCTAGTCATTTTTCAGGCTTTTAAACTCATTCTCTTGAGGCACAATCTCTAGAGACCCTTTGTCATCGTGCTTTCCTTTGTCTCTATCATCCATACTCAGATGAATCAATGATCCCATCCCGCCAATGCTGCAGGTCACAATCCATCATGGCTGCCTGTAACTCTTATTCATATACTTCTAAAAGTTGACCACAAGGGATCCATCCAATACACTGGAGGTCTTCCTTGACTTTTCCTGACAAGATAAGAGTACTAGTGGAGCATTCAAGCCATCTACTTATCATCTTTTACTCTTGCCATATGACTAGCCCCTTTTATCTTTCTATCAGATCATTATTTAATGATATTTCTATTCTAGTTTTTCTTTAAGTTACTCATTGGTTAAATGTTGTAGCCTGATCACACCCACCACAGGCCTTGCCTTTACCCTGGGTGTACTGCTCATCCCTAGTTGTTCAGAGACAGTTGAATTCTGAGTCCAACAGTCATACGGTGAACCTAATAAAATATGTGTATAGGTCTTTTACATTATTAAAAACTTATGGTCAATAAAAGCACCTTTCATTTTCCCAAAAGCAACCCAGCTCATTTCTTTCTTCCTTTTCAGTTCTGGTTCCAGCTCTTTGTCCATTTGCATTTTCTATGTCAGAAGCACATACTGTTGGATAAGCTCTATTGGGTGTCCATTCAGATGCATGTTGAAATCTGGACGATAAATATTATCCATCCATTTGGGAATTCCTCTATGGATGGGTGGGCCAAAATCCTCCAAATGATTATAAATCTCTTCTAAGAGTCTCTGCAATATCTTTGTTTGTAGCCAATTGTTGATGTAACCTTGTGGATAGGCATAACCAATGTACTATTATTTGCAAATAGGAGCATGTAGAAGATTTCACCATACATGGTGAAGCTCAGCTTGACTTATATTTTTTAATAATCAGTTTTGAATGGTCAAATGACATCCCTACCTTTTATATCCTTGAACAACAAGGCAGTTTCAGTAAGCCAGGCTCCCTGATCCAAGTGCAATGATTTCTACTTCCCAGGTTATCATCATGTCCAATCACCTCCTAAAGAATATGAAGAAAACTTGGAAGATGTGAAATAAGTAGGGGAAGGAAAAGACAAAAACACTGGAATTAATAAAGCCAGATGACCTGAATTCAAATCTCAATTCTCTCACTTAAATTCTTTGTGATCTTGAGCAAGAAACAGCCTCTCTGGTCTTTATTTTCCTTATTTGAATGTTACCTAAAGCTGGAAAACTTTCTATAGCTATGCATATGTAAAAAAAAGCAGGAAATAGAAGACAAACACCTTTTCTTAGCTTAGCTTTTGTGCTGGTCCACCGGAGAACAGACTGAGTGCAATGTGTTTGGCTCTTTTTCCCTTGGCTTGATATAATGATTCTGACTACAGAACTCTAAGTCTGCCCTTATCAAAGAGTGGCTTTGAAATCCCTGCCTCCTAACATGAGGTAACTGAGAAGTCTATCAACTATCCTGAAGAGAGGAAGTCCAGAAACAGATAATAGCGAGGAATAAGCATTTATATAGAACCTCCTACCTGCCAAAAACTGTGCTGAATGCTTTTTTAAACCAATATTATCTCATTTAGTAACAATGAGAAACTCCACTACAAGCAAAGATATCCAATCAGGATTATAGAACAATGCCTGACCATGAGACCAGCAGAGTGATACCTGGAAGTAATGTAATGACATCATCAGAGGATAGCACTAACTCTGAACTTAGGGTAACCCTTCTGTGGATCCCAACATGTGACAGTGGGATGACCCAGATACTACATATAACAAATACAAAGGGGAACAGACGTTTAGCATTGGTTTCAGCTATGTAGCAATGATACCATGCATCATCTCATTCGTGCTGCCCATCATAAGCCTGTCCTATATTTTGCAGATCTCTTGATGAAAGTGGCTGGCGCACCCCTTTCTACATGTTTCAAAACAAAACTTGAATCAATAAATAAACACTTATTAAATACTTTGTACCAGTCACTATCCTCAGTCACATGGGGTACAGAGACAAAAGTATAACAGGTATCATTGGGGGCAGGGTCTAGGAGGAAAACTAGTCAAGCTCTGAAAAAATAAGTGTGGCAGAGACCAAGCCTCCCAGCCTATATGCCCTGTGTTAAGGGTTTTATTCTTGGATCAACGTTATTCCAATGGTAACATTCTATAAGAATTTAATTTAAAAGTGTCTTTAATTTTTATGACTTTTAGAAAATCAAAGTATCGAAGTTGTTTCCCAAGTGACTTCTTGCAATCAGCAATGTTGCCACAGCCAGACCTCAGGGCACAAGTAATGGATCTTGTGGCCATCAAAATCTATCCAAGCAGGAGGGGGCCAGCTCATTTAAAGTTGGCATGAGAGCCTTGACCCACAAATCAAGCTAGACTCAGGCTTTCTCCAAGGGATGCGTTGTCAGGGGATGTCAGTACTAAAATTATACAACTTTGCTATTGGATCTGGGCAATGGGTGTATTAAGAGGCATATTTCACACTGAAACACAAATAAAAACAATATTATGAATTATAGGAGAACCAATAGTAGGTCTATGCAGAGCAAAGAAGGGAATCAATCACAAAACATTTTTAAACTCCTTATATTCTAAGGGGGGAAGCTCAGTAGTACAGTGGAAAGAGCACTGGCCTTGGAGTCTGGAAGACCTGAGTTCAGATTTGGCCTCAGGCATTTACTAGCCATGTGACTCTGGGCAAGTCACTTAATCCTGTTTGTCTCAGTTTCCTCATCTGTAAATTGAGGTGGAGAAGGAAATGGCAAACCACCCCAGTATCTTTGCCAAGAAAAAGTCCCAAATGAGGTCAGGAAAAGCCAGACACTAGTGAAATGACTGATCAACAAAATATCCAAAGTATTGTAATATTCATCAGAGATTCAAAGACAGAATTGAATTGATCTCTACCCTCAACGAATTTATAATCTAGCTAGTGAAGAAAACATGGGCATATGTAGTAGATACAAAGTAATTTGTGGAGTAGCACTAGCAGCTGAGGAATTTTTTTTTAATTACATGTAGAAAAGTGGTTCTTAAACTTTTTGTGTTACAATGTCCCTTTGGCAGTCTAATGAAGCCTATAGACCCCTTCTCACAATCATGTTTTTTAAAAACATGAAATAAAATGTATAAGATTATAAAGGAAGCCAAAAATTAATGGAAAAAAGTGATTTTTTCCAATCTAAGTTCATGGACCCCCTGAAATTGGACCCCAGATTACAAACCCCTGATGTAGAAGAAGGCATTTGAAAGAAGCCTTGAAGAAATTGTGCTGTTCTAAAAAGTGGCAAGTTAGAAAGGACATCTATTACTTTCTACGAATAGGGGACATTCAAAGCCATGGAGACAGGAAATGTAACATGGTAAACAATGGCAAGGTCAGTTTGACTAGACTAGACTGTGTCAAGGGTAGAAAAGTTTAATAACACTGGAAAGGCAATTCAGAGGCAGTGTATGAAGGTCTGTAAGTGTTAACTACAGGAGCTTTCATTTGGTCCTTAGAGCCTTTTGGAGTTTTGGAGTCACTAGCATTTCTTGAGTAGGAGAGGGACATGGTCAGATCCTCACTTAAAGAAAATCATTTTGGCAGCCATTTAAGGACGGAAGAACAACATATAAATGACATAAGACAGCTATGTAAATACAGAGCAAGTTAAAGAACAACACAAATTAAGATCAGTCGAATAAGCAGCTTCATCATTAGCTCTTTAAGGATAAAGCCCACTGCCTTCCTTCCTTTGACCAAATCATAAATTGCAGAAGTCTACCCCAGGAACAGAGGCATCAGTTACAATCACTGTGTTTTGTAGTTATGCCCCACTCTTTTCAAAGATTATGCTTTCATTTTGCTTGGTTTGTACCTACCAGGCACTCTGCTAAGGACTTTTCAAATATTGAATTTATAATACAGAATTTAAAAATAATAACTAGCATTTACATAATGTCAACTATGTGCCAGGCACAGTGCCAAGAGCTTTACAAATATTATTTCATTTGACCCTTGCCACAACCCTGGGAGGTAGATTTTCCTGCTGTTTTCAAAAGGACTCAGATACTTCAGAGCATGTGTAAGGTCCCTAATGTGTATGGAAGCTCCAATGTGGCAGGATGTGGTTGGTGACTCATTCGTATCCTACTACAAAATCCCCTACGGAGGCTGAGCCAGTGTTGCAGGAGGCCTCTTTCTAGATTTCTTGATCTCCACCTACTAAATCATCCCAAACAATAATTCATAAGATTAAAGCCATTCCTCAATAGATAACAAATCAACCTATCAAACACAAAGGTATTAAATGCCTACCCTACACCAGAAACTGTGTGAGATACTGAAGACATAAAAATGAAAAAGTCCCTGCCCTCAAGGAACTTACATCACATCAGGAGAAAGAGAGCATGTTCATTAATAAGAATATACAAATTAAATACAAGGTAAATTTGGTTGTGGGAGGGGTGTCAATGGATATTTACAAAAAGTTTGCAATGAGAGGAATGCAACAGCGCTAACATTAACAGCCGCAACAAAAATGTTCCACATCGTTAATAAGTAGAAAGAAATGCAGACCAAAACTTCACTCATCAAAATGACAAAGATGATAAAAGATACAAATTGTCAATATTGATGGAGCTCTGGGAAGACATGACAATTATTCATTGTTGGCAGAGCTGTCAGTTATTCCGGCTGTTCTGGAAATCAGTTTAGAAGAATGCCAAAAAAGTTACTGAACGATTCATACCCTTTGACTCATGAATCCCACTACTTGGCGCTTGCCTCCAAGGAAATCGATATTGGAGAGAAATATTAAGATATATCAAAAAATTCATAGCTGCTCTTTTTACATTATGGTAGTGAAAAGATGAGAAATTAAGTAGTTCTATCCATTGGGAAATGTCTGAACAAGTCATGGCATATGAATGTCTGATCACTTTTCTTATCTGATGTAAAACATGCTTTCTCACCAGCAGAATTTTAATCATATTATGTTCAGTCTATAATAATCAAATGGCAGCTTTTCAGTTTGTGATTTGCATTCTCTAATTTTGTCCTCACTGCTGGCCAATTTATGAGGCTGAAACCTTTAGGCCATGATAGTCTTGAATATTGGGGAGTCAAGATTTTCACAAAGAAGTATTTGACTTGGAAAGAAGGAATTTAAAGCACAAATGAGGAAATTAAGAAGATATATTTTTAAAAAATTTTGTACCATATGAAATGACATATCTGAAAAATTCAAATATACTTGGGAAGATATGAATTTTTTGCCGAATGAATACAATAAAACCAGGAGGACACATTTGCATATTGCAACAATACTAAAGGACAGCAGAAGCCAAATTAAATGTAAAGACCAGTCGAACATGGAGAGTAGATGATGAAGGTTAATTCCCCTCTGTAGTTAGAGAGGGGATAAGTAGGAATTGCATATGCAGTCAAATATGGCTGCTGTCAATTGGCCTTATATTATTATTCTTCTTTGCCCTAAGAATTCAGATAGTTTGAGGAGCAGTGAGAATTGAAGTGACCATTGTGTGAGGGACGTAATAGAGAAATTGTTGGACAAAGGAGAAAGTTAGAGCAAAGAAAATCTAAGGGCTTGAAAAGTGGAAGGTGATGCAATAGTTGAGGTAATTGGTGTAGATATCTGCTTGTCAAAAGAGTGGAGAGATTTAGAATAGGATCTTGAGGGGAATTCAGAGTCGAGTTAAGTTTCTTTGTTTGAAGAACCAGGGAGAATTAAGTATGTCAGCCAATAAGCATTAATTAATTAATTGATTATTATAAGCTAGGCATCGTGCTAAGCACAGGGGATACAAAGGCGAAACAATACCTGTCTTCAATAAGGTGACATTCTAGTGATGGAGATAATACATCAATAATTAGGCACATACAAGATATATACAGAGTAGATAGAAGGTGAGGTCAGAGAGGAAGGTACTAACTTCTAGAGAGAGCAGTAAAGACCTCCAGGAGAAGGTGAAATTTTAATGGGCTTGAGTAAAACAAGAGAAACTAAGAGATTAAAGTGAGCACAGAGAGCATTCCAAGCATGGGGGATGCCCAACATATAAGCATAAAGATATGAGATGGAGTGTCATATGGAAGCCTAGCAAGTAGACTCATGTAACTGGATTGCAGAGTGTATGGAGGACAGCAAAATATCAGAAGAAAGAAAGATAGGAAAATGCCAGTTTTGGAAAAGCTTTAAAATATTTTTTTTAAAAAAGGATTTTATATTTGATCGCAGAGGTAATAGGGAGCCATTGCATTTTATTGAGTAGAAGAGTGACATAAACAAATGAAAAGGTAAATCACTTTGGTAGCTGACTGGGGAGGGCACATTTGCACTGAGGAAAGATAGATTTGAAGCATGGAAACCATTTAGAAGACAATTTCCAATCCAAGTGAGAAGTGGTAAGAGCCTGTGGTGGCTGTGTAAATAGAGAGATGACATGTGTAAGGAATGTTGTGAAGGTAGAAATGACAAGATGGACAACAAATTGGGATGAGAGTAAGGATTAAAGAATGACACCAAGAGTTCGAGCTTGGGTAATTGGAAGTATAGTGGTGCCCTCAAAAAGTAATAGGGAAGTTGGGAAGAGAGGAAGGTTTGGGGGAAGATGCTGAGTTTGGTTTTAGACATGGTAAGTTGGAGATGCTGACAGGACATCTAGATCAAAGTGTTCAAAACAAAAGAAGCTTGTACTGCAGGCCTGTCTGGAGCTCAGGAAATAGATCAGTGATAGAGAAATAGATGTGGGAAACTTTGATATACAGATCATAAATAATTGAACCCATGGGAGTTTACAAGATCACTAAGTGAGAGAACATAAAAGCAAAAGAGAAGAGGACCCAGGGCAGAGTTCCGGGGGACAACAGTTAGTGGGTGTAACCTGGATCAAAATCAAAGGAGACTGAGAAAGAGCAATCAAAAAGGAGACAGGAAAGGAGTGGAGGGATAAAGAAATTCTAAAGATTAGAGAAAAAGAGAATGGATGGTTGAAGGGGAAATATCATGGAGGAATAGGGGGAGATGGGATGAAGGACACAAATAGAGGGTTTGGCCTTGACAAGAACAAGGGGCATCTCTTCCTCAGAAACTAGATCAAAGGAAGATGGAATAGTGATAATGCTAAAAAAAATTTAGGGTATAGTATTGGGAAGGAACGGGGAACTCATGTCAGATCAAGTTTGAGGCTAGGAAATCTCTTGAGAAGGAGGGATAAGGAGGTAGCATAAGTTGTTTGATGAGAGAAGAAGAGACATGTAATAGACACTGGGGAAAACTGATAGGGAGTCAATCAGGGAAGAATAAAAGGATTGCCATGCAGTAGTGAGGGACCAGTTGAAATTACATAATGTAAATTTGTAGTTAGTGTGCTTAGTACAATTATATTATTTCTTCTTGTGCCTTTGGAAGCACATAAGTAGAAACAGAACAAGTAGTTGGTGGAGATAACTCAGGAAGGGTTTTAGTAAGACCTGGTCAGTGATCCCCCAGGTAAGGGATTTGATAACAAGGGAGAGTGGAGTAAGCATAGAGTCAAGATTGAATAGAAAAGAGAGAGAGGAAGGAGCAGAGCAAATTGACTATGTGCTCAATAGGGATGTATGATCAATGGGGAATCATAATGGTGAAAAATCGATTGAGCAGTTGTGAAAGAGACGTATCAGAAGACGTAGGGGAGAAATGTCACAAGTCTGCATCATGGAAGTCATTAATCATGAGTGATGATAAAAGCAAGAGTTGTGTGCAGTTGAAGAGGAGAGAGGATGCAAGTCATGGTAGTTGAAGAAGTTGATACTCTGAGGGCCCAGTTGAAGCAATATCAACATGCATGTTGAAATTCTCAAGCATAGAAGCAGAGATGAAGGTGGAGAGGAAGTCTGTGCTTTGAGTGCTAAAATCCCAGTAGAAGGAGGAAGGGTGAGGAGAAGTGGGGAATGAAAGATGGAAGATAGGAAGGGAAGGAGTTAGCAGATAACAGCAGATAACCCAAGATTGGGGAAGGGTGATATAGACGTGTGGAATGAACCTCAAAAGTGGACATACTGTTGGGTGATGGTAGGAGAAGTTGTGAATTGGCTGTTGGTATGGAGCAAAAAGCATGACTCCTCTTCTTTCTGGTCCAGTATGTCTAAAGGCATGAAGGAACTGAGGCATTCACTACCAGACACCTTAGTTTTTCTTAGTTGTGATAATTTTGTATGAAAACTAAGCCAGTATCAAGAATGAATCAACTTTTGTGAAAAACATCTTCAGCTAAATAGAATGAATATGAATGAGAATTCCAACAGAGGTCTTCTGAAGTAAGATGTCATTTTTCCAGATTAATCAATAATACTATGCCTTTTACCTCATGCACGTTCCCCCTAAAATGTTAGAAGCAAAATAGTCAATAAATCAATATATGAGTTGGAAATTAGCCTAAGTTACAACAGATTGAGGTAATAAGGAAAAATGTGAATCTTTAATTTGCGGCAAAAATGGATAATGGGCCCTGCAGAGAGGCTCTCAATTATGATCATACCTCTTGTCAGGTTGATAGATGTGGAAACATAGAATTTTCCTGAAATCCTATTCATCTTGTCAAAAAGAAAATTTGTACCAGGCATTGAGAGATTCATGTTGCCTGGGTCCCCACAGCCACACAAGCCAGGGCTGATGCTTAGTCATAAACATGGTAAAGTTCTGAATCACTGACAAATCAGGAAGTGTTATATGTAAGCATCCTTCCGTGGGATTCTTCCTACACTTAGGAGCCAAGAATCTCCTAGTAAGTAGCAGAGCTGGGACTGAAAAATCCTCTGATGACAAATCCATTTCCTTTTCCCAAGATCCAGTAAAGTCTTGATACAACTCTGCTTCAAAATAGAGGGTGAAGAGTAATCTCACTGCTGGGTATATATTCCAAGAAAGTCAAGGACAGAAATAAAAACCCTTATATGCCAAATTATTCATACCGGTATTCTTGTCTATCAGCTGGGGAATGGAAGGGAGGAAGGAAGGAAGGAAGGAAGGAAGGAAGGAAGGAAGGAAGGAAGGAAGGAAGGAAGGAAGGAAGGAAGGAAGGAAGGAAGGAAGGAAGGAAGGAAGGAGGAAGGGAAGGGAGGAGGGGAGGAGGGGAGGAAGGGAGGGACAGAGGGAAGAGAGGAGGGAGGGAGGAGGGCAGGGAGGGAGAAGTGCCAGAACAGTGTAAATCAAAAGATCAAGAAAAGGTAGTTAAACTAAATGAAAAATCTAATTAAGATCTTAGGAAGAGATTAAAAAAACATGGACCCCCCACAGTAGAGAAAAGTGGGGGGACTCAGACTAGAATATCACAATCATTTAGGATAGTTTCTATATCGTGCTTTTGCTTACATCATTTTCTTTGTTAGAAGAGAGGATTCTGTCTGGAAAGGGGTGGGAAATCATTATTAATATGAAGATGAAAAATGCATCCACAGAACACATTTCTTAACTAGAGAGTGGGGCTCATGGACCTTCCCTTGAATTTTTCTGCCCCAACCTTGGATCTGGGACTCAGAATTTGAGTTTAGTTCTCCATGCACACCCTATTCTAATACTTCCATTAGATTATGGAGAGAGTATCTTAGGTTCCCCAAGGTTCTGCCACCAGAACCCATGCTAAGAAGACACACTTTGGAGTGGACAATACATCTCCTAAGTAAATTTGGAGAGGCTTATCACCAAAAATTAGCCACCAGGTGATTTTTTTTTTCTGGAAGGCAGTCATCTAATTTATAGAGGGGCTGAGAAATATGTCAGTGGAGTCATACCCACATTAATGAGCTGGTGTATCCTTTGAAATAATAAATGATGCTTTCTCTGAACCCCAATTTTCTCATCTGTGACAAAGAGATTGGCTTTATAAAAACCTTTCCGACTCTTAATTTATAATTGTAAGTCCCATTATATTCTAATCAGGAAAGAACACAGTCTAATTCTGAAGATAGCACTTGGACAAGTCCTTTACTTAATGCTGGCTTGAAACTCCATTCTTGTAGGAACTTTTGAATAAGAAAATTCTCTCTCTCAGCTGAAGTTGGCACCCACTCTGTAAAGCAAAATCTTAGAGTTACTGGAGCACTGAGCAGTTAAATGAACTCACCCCGAGTCACAGTGGCAATATTTGACCAACGAATGATTTAAACTCAGGTCTTCTTGGCTCAGATGCTATTTTCCTATCCGCTACACCACCCCTGCCTCTTTTTATTTAACATCAGTATTTGAAGACTGATTGAACTGGGAAGTAATTAGAAAGAACTTATGGAAGAGTCCCTATGGAAGAGATAAATTTTTTTATCTCTGTATTCCCAAGGTCACCAGAGTATGATGCCTGGCATCTCTGCCAATATAGCGATGATGCCACTGATGAGGTTATTCCTTTCTGTGATGAAGATCACAAGTCATACCATGCCTGCCCATCCTTAGGGACTGTGTGTATCCCACAGAATTTCCACCAATGAATGGGAATATCTTAACTTCCCAGGGATTCCAATGGAACAGAGTTATTCAATGACTAACCCTTGCTCTCATTACATAACTAGCCAGTCTCTATCAACAGTATTTTGAACAAGGCCCTACACATAATGGATACTTAATAAATACTTGCTCCATCAAATGGAAAGGGAAGGAATATTTTGTTCTGATACAAAAGTTATCTCAAAGAGGGATATTAATCAGAACACAGGATACTTAGTGAGAGGTATGATTATCACCTTTCCAAACCTTTCTGAAAATGGTGGAGTCCATACAACAAAACATCATATTCTCAATCTTTGCACTAACAACATAGCCCCATCCATGGCATGTGATTCTACTCCTCTCTTTCCATATGAAGGATCTGTCCAACAAACTAGAAGGAAAAACACAAGCAAACAAGTAGAGATGAACCATGGTGAAAAATTAAATTGCGATTTATAAGTGTTTCCGCTTCTGAACACTACCTATGACACTGGGTGAAAGCAAATGGTAATGGAGTGCAAAGAAGGACTGCTTGATCCAGGGTCAGAGAAACTGGGCTCAAGTCCTTGGTTCTTCCACTTACAACTTATGGGACTTCAGACAAGTCATCTAAGGAACCTTTGTTACGATAGTAGATCTGAGTTGAGAGAATCTGGATTCCAAACTCCTCCTCTTCCCCACAATGATTCATACTATTTTCACTTTAGTCAAATCACAATTTCCAGGGAATCATTTTTTTCATCTGTCAAATGAAAGGTGAAAGATGGCGGAGCAGAAAGACTCACATATGCTAGCTCCGGAACACACAGCCCATAAATTTCCTGTAAAAAGAACTCCCCACAAATTCTGGAGCAGTGGAACCTGCACAGCAACGGAGGGGAGGAGATTTCCATTCCAGAGAGCCCTGAAAAATTGACTCCAAATGTCCATCACACACCGGACACGGAGTGAAGCCCCTGCGCTGCCCTGGCCATGCAGCCCCAAGAGGAGCAGATCCGAGCAGGCTTCAGGGACGGAACCTCTGGCGGCCTTGAAGGTCGCTCCACCCACAGGTGCTACAGGTCAGTGAGGGAGACATCTGGGCTGCCCAAGAGGGGAGCGGGGTATCTCCATAACTCAGGCCCCCTCGGGAGGCAGTGGCAGAGGCAGCAGCTGCCCGGGATTCCCGGAGCAGAAAGGAGCTCAGATCCATTACTGAAGATCTCCATTAAACCCCTGAGGGAACTGAGCCTGGGAGGCAGGCCTGCCTCCACCTAAGCACCAGAACTTAAGCTCACATTGAATAGCAGACACTCCCGCCACGGAAAGCCCTGAGGCTGGGGAGCAGCATTTGAATCTCAGACCCCAAGCACTAGCTGGGCAGATCTAGGCGGGGGTGGAGAGGAATCTCAGAAGTCAAGTAACTGGCTGGGAAAATGCCCAGAAAAGGGAAAAAAAAATAAGACCACAGAAGGGTAGTATCTTTGGGAACAGATGTTCCCGCCTTTCATTTCTGATGACGAGGAACAATGCTTTCCATCAGAGAAAGACATAGAAGTCAAGGCCTCTGTACCCCAAACATCCAAAATAGATATCCTATGGGCTCAGGCCATGGAAGAGCTCAAAAAGGATTTTGAAAATCAAGTTAGACAGGTAGAGGAAAAACTGGGAAGGGAAATGAGAGAGATGCAAGAAAAGCATGAAAAATGGGTCAATACCTTGGTAAAGGAGACCCAAAAAAATGCTGAAGAAAATAACACCTTGAAAAATAGGCTAACTCAATTGACAAAAGAGGTTCAAAAAGCCAGTGAGGAGAAGAATGCTTTCAGAAGCAGAATTAGCCAAATTGAAAAAGAGGTTCAAAAACTCACTGAAGAAAATAGTTACAGTACAGGAAAGTAGGGGAGAAGGAGATAAGCAAGGAGGGAGGGATGATGGTAGGGAGGGCAATGGGAGGAGGGAGCAATTTGAAGTCAACACTCGGGGAGGGACAGGATCAAAAGACAGAATAGAAACAATGGGGGGCAGGATAGGATGGAGGGAAATACAGTTAGTCTTACACAACACGACTGTTATCGAAGTCATTTGCAAAACTACACAGATATGGCCTATATTGAATTGCCTGCCTTCCCAAAGGGAATGGGTGGGGAGGGAGGGATGGGGAGAATTTGGAACTCAAAGTTTTAGGAACAACTGTTTAGTATTGTTCTTGCTACTAGGAAATAAGACATACAGTTAATGGGGAATAGAAAGTCATCTGGCCCTACAGGACAAAAGAGAATATGGGGACAAGAGAAGGGAGGGATGATAGAAGAGAGGGCAGATTGGTGATAGGGAAAATTAGAATGCTCAGTGTATTGGGGTGGGGGGAGAGGAGAAAAGGGGAGAAAATTTGGAACCCAAAATTTTGTGAAAATGAATGTAAAAAGTTAAATAAATAAATTTATATTTAAAAAATAACTAATGAAAGGTTTGGGCAAGATCCCTTTTTCTTCCTCCTCCTCCTCCTCCTCTTTTTTCTCCTCCTCCTCCCTTTCCTTCTCTTTCTCCTTCATCTTTTATCTTCATCTTCTTCATTGTCTTTTTCCTCTTTTCATCATTTCTCTCTCTCTCTCCTCCCTGTCTCTCTTTCTTATAGATAGCTTTGGCAAATCCTATGAACCCTTCTCAGAATAATATGCTTGAATAATTGAACAAAATGGTGAAAATAAGTATGTACTCTTTCTCATTGAAAAATCCTACCCTATAATCTATCCATTGACCCTTTTAGGATTTGTGGACACAGGATAAGAATAAAAACTCCTAGATTAGATGGATATATCTTAATAAATCAAGTAATTCCCTTAGAATGTGAGCTCCTTCATGTTAGAGACTATCTTTATTTTTGCCCTTCTCTGTATTTCTGTCATCTAGAACAGTGCTTGGCACAGAGTAGGTGCATAATAAATACTTGGACACTGACAGCTCGAGAGCTAAAATCCTATGATACTGTGACTAATTGACCTCTGAGGTCATAATTCTATGATAAAAGCTTCAGATGGCCTCTGAAGTTCTTTCTGTCTCTGTATCTTTTGAACCATGATCTATCTCACCACTTTGTAAAAATCAGAGCATGAATTTCAGAAGGTAAAGGTATAGAAGAATGCTATGCCAATGGAAGCACTTACATATCAGCTAGCCACACAGAGGGGGGAAAATCACAAGATTCCTTTGCAGACCAATTATCAGGTTTTCCGAATGCCTATTCAATGCATGGGATGGAAACAGCTCTCTTCAATTAATGTGGTAACCTTTCTGAAAGAGCAAAAGCTCAGGTGGTCTTGCTATGGCAGACAAAACCACAGGTGTCATAGCAAGGGAAAGTATGTCCTCCGGGATGTTCACTCAGCTGAAAAATAACTTGCCAAAGGTAAAACGGCTGTCAGCTGAAGAGCTCAAAGAGAAGACAGTTGCTAATTACTGGGTTCTCTTGAGATGTGCTTCCAACGGTATTTTCAAGTCGTCCGTTGATTGAGTCTCAATTAAACTGATAATGACTACAAGGTTAAATATCTTGGAGATACTGCTAGACACGCAAAATATCTATCAGCAACTTGCTCTCTGTCTATTGTGATAGCTTAGACACTTGGGGCTTGTTAGGGGGCTTCTCCATACCTCCAGAGAGCCACAACCTCATAGCAAAGACTCCATTCATTTCAAGGTAATCCTACCAATTCCAAGAAGGTGATGGGTGAAAATAAAACAAAATGAAACTAGAAATGGACACAGACACTGGGCATGTACTGGATATGCCTGAATTCTCTGGGAAAGAGGGGACATTATCACTGGCCTACCTTCTATTCAAGGGAATAGAAGTCAAAAGTTGAAGGAAAGTCAGAGCTGAAAATCTACTCTGACTTCCCTTCAACTTCTGGGTAAGGTATAGGAATAAATATCCCTGGATAGGGATGAATCAGGTCATCATGGGAATGAAAAACACGTTCGGAGTAGTGAGGCAAAAGTTATGGTCTGAGAGTGGAATTCCAAAGTTCTAGATCAAGCAGTTATAGGTGCTAGAGAGATCAAGAATATAATCATCTTTGAGTGCAGCTAAGTTTAAGTGAAGATCATGGAAACTGAGGCTGTCCCTTCTGCTCAAGTGCCAATGCTAATGCTCCCTGAAGGTATGCCAGCACATACAGGCAAACCCAAATAATATTCTGTGAACACTATGGAGATAAATGGAAGTAAATGACACATTTTATTAATCATTAAGAAATATTTCTTTTAAAAAGAAATATTTAAGGTTCTATTAAGTACAAGGCACTTGGTAGGAGCTGGAGGGGAAAAGGAGAATACATAGCTCTCCTGTCTTCTAGTCTAATTTGTTTAATTATAGAAATAGGATATTACAGAGGGAAAGAAAGGGGAGAGGGAGAGGGAGCGAGTATATCTCTTAAGTGGAAAGAACCTAAGGTGGTTGTTGATGCCAAGATATTCTGATTCTTGGTGTTGTCACCAGCACAGTCTATGTCAGAAAGCTAAGAGCGTGATCCAGGAGGCCAAAGGAAGAAGAGATTGCTCTCAAGTGGAGACATTCAGGGAAAGCTTCCCAAAGACAGGGATGGCTTCAGCTTGCCCTTTGTATTTTTTGATAGGCAGAGAGGAAAGATGTGAACAAGCATAAGAATATCGTGGTGGAAGGGGGAATACTGAAGTATGAGGATTCATGTAATTATGGGAAATAAGACTGCATAAGGAAGCTAGGGCTAGACTCCACAGGGTCTTGAATGCTAGGATAAAAAGTTCAGATATGACATTTCAAAGAATTAATTTACTTTTCTTTATGGTAAATGTTTTTGCCCTAAAGAAGACATACTAATCATAAGCACACTGACTCATACTCATTTGTGGGAGAAAGTTATCTGTATTCTAACCAGAGCAGCATAACAAGACTTTAGCCACACGAGTACTAGAGAAATCATACTTCTGTAGATTGCACTCGGGCTGTGGGCTCTGAATGTTTTAGCTCCTTTGAATACTTTAATTTGCATGTAGTAGGCATGTCACAAAGGCACAAAGTGCTATGTTCTCCGGGGTGAGCTGGAGCAAGCTTATCCTGCCTCAAAGGAGCTGGTTGTTCCACTTTAAGCAACACTACCAATTAGGACTGGATTTCTTGTTGTGCTGATTGTCCAGCTTTAAGAAAGTGATTGGAATATAGCACAGATTCAGCTTAAAAGTGTCAGGAATTCATTTTTTCCCAATATTTAACAGCGCGCCACTGTGTGTAATGGAAAGGGCACTGAATTAGCAGGGCCAGGACTTGCATCCAAATCCCAGAGCTGTTCCTTGCTCCTCTGGTGATATGGTGCCAATTACTTTTCCTCAATTCTATGAGGTTCAATTTCTTTAAAACAAAAGTTTATGCTAGATGATCATGAAGGTACTGTCCAACATTAAAAGTAAGATGCCATGAATTACTTACATTTGACAAATACTATCAGTAGAAATTCATTTATCCTTTAGGAAAGGATTACATTAAAATCTACGTAATTTTATTCTTTCAGTTCTGAATATCCAGAATTTTAACTCACATAAGCAATGACAATATTGCTTCCTGGAATTCTAAACTCAGATCAGATATCACCTCCTATACAAGATCTTTCCTGAACTAGTTTACCTACTTGCAATTATGTTGTATTACTTTGTATAGACTTGCTATTCACTTACTTGTATATCAGTTGGATCCTTCCCACAGAATGGATGCACTTTGAGGCACGGGCTGTTTTGTTTCTATCCATATTCCTTATACTCAACAGTGCCCAGTGCATTGTAAGTATTAGAAAAAAAGTTTGTTGAATAGAATAGAATTGAATACAATTCTTGAGATTTATTTTTGGAGACTGAGTCTTCCTGTATTGCCAAGGCTGCCATGGTAGCCACTCACATCCTGATCTGACTATTGAGCAGCACAGGAGCTTGACCAGGTTCATTTCTAGCTTGAGTCAGTCTGCCTTCCTTGGGCAGCTTGGTTTCCTCGCTAGCTTGGGGCTTGACATTTTGGTGCCAGACTTAGTGAGAACATGTGATCATCATTAGCCTTACTGCAGCTCAACACTCCCAAGTTCATCAGCCCCCGCAGCAGGGGTTATAGGCATTTGTTGCTGTTCAGCCATTTCAGTCACGTCCAACTCTTCCTGACCCCATTTGGGGTTCTTTTGGCAAAGAAACAGCAGTGATTTACCATGTCTTTCTCCAGCTCATTTTACAGATGAGAAACTGAGGCAAACTGGGTCAAGTGACTTACCAAGGGTTATACAGTTAATAAGTGTCTGAGGTCAGATTTGAACTCAGGAAGATGAGTCTTCTGAATCCAGGCACTGCACTCTATCCACTGCATCACCTAGCTGCCCCAGTATGTATGTGTGTATGTATGTATGTATGTATGTATGTATGTATGATTAGTATATCTTAAATTTAAATCTTCCTCGCTCCTGAATCTTACTCCCAGTCAATAAGCCACACTGCCTCTCCTCAGTGATAATAATCTCTAACAATCTAGTTTTCAGAAAATTAAATGGTATACCATATAGAGAGGCAATGCTCTAACTTGAAGGATATGTAGATATCACTGAGTCCAATCCCCTTATTTGACAGCTGGTATACCCATGAATCCTATGGAGATTACCAATATTCAGAGCATTAGAAAACAAAAAAAATGCATTTTAAATCCAACCTGAAGTATACAATGAACTCATTTGTAATAAGTAATTTGAGATCTTAGAATACCTCAGACTCATCATCATCAATGTCAAATATGTTTGTGTTGTAGATGTGCAAATGTATAAATTTAAAAGGAGATCTTCTTAATGGAATTTTGTATAACTAAGAGTTTGCTTTAGTAGGATGAAAAGAGCAGAGTGCTTTGTGACAAAAGATCTGGGTTTGAGTCCTGATTCTGCCATGTAGCTACTGTGTGATTAATGGGAATGTCATTTCACCTCAGTTTCTTCATTTGTAAAATGGATCTAATGTTATTCACACTCCCCTCCTTGGAAAATTGGTTTAAAAAAATCACAGGAGAGAATAAATATGTAGACCAAGCTGTTCAGAGACATAGTTATTCATAACTTCATAAGGTTAAACTCAGTCTATAAATGGAGTCTAGATGGACTTAGGCTGGATTGAGGTGCAACTACCTCTCTGATACCCCTTCATTTTGGTTCATCTCTGGAGCAGACCTAGCAAGAGGGAGAGCATGGCAGGCATGGGAATCCAGGCAGGTTAAGATATTGTTGCCTTGAGCTAGTGACCTGAGGAGTTAACAAAGAAGTTCAGGGTGGCTAGCAGGGGAAACAAGGGACTGGTTGGCTTCTGCGTACATTATTAGATGGGGCTATTGCAAATTCTGCAAATCAAGGTGTATGACCAGCACCAGAAGGTGTTGGAAACCAATCATCAAGGTCACAATATGGCAACCAGGATGCAGCTGAAGCAGAATGTTACCATGCAAAAGACACTGGCTTTGCAATCAGAAGGCATGGGACCATGATCTAACCCTATCGTTGGCAAATCACTTAAACTCTTTGGGCCTCAATTTCCTCATTTGTAAAATTGAGGAGGTTGGACTAAATGATAACCCTCCTAGCCTTTGAACCATGATCTATATTATCAACAAGCTAAATTGATAAAACTGACACACCATTAAATGCAATCCAACAAGCATTTATTTAACATTTACTGTGTGTCAGGCACCATTCTAGACAATGAAAGTAAAAAGAAAAAAAAAACCCTGGCCTGTGTTCTACTGGAAGAAAGAATGTATCCACAAATAAACAATTACAAAACATATAAAAAGGAAATACATTGGAATTTTGGATGGGTTGTCATTGACAATTGGGATCGATCAGAAAGGCTTCATCATGCAGGCGGTGCCACTTGAGCTGAACCTGAATGCAAGAAATAGAAGAGAGGAAGAGAATTCCAAGCCTAGGGAACAACATGTGCCCAAGCCAGAGGGTAGGAGACAGAATATCTTATATGGAGAATAGCAAGAGGTACAGGTTGACAGGAACATAGCATGCACATGGGGAAAGATAATGGTAAATGTCAAAATCACAGCTGTCACCCACAGTGCCCTTGCTCTGGCATTAAATGAATGAGCTGCTCAACTGACATGGCAAATAGGAGCTGGCATTGGGCAGTTCTTGGAAGACTTTCACTCCTTTATGAAGGTGCACAAAGGCACGTGTGCAAAAACCCATTCTTTCAAGAACACCTAAACCAGTGCTTTTTTCTGAAGGACACCAAAGAAAAACAGGAGATCCAGACATATGGACGAGAAAGCATTTCATACCAATAGATCATATAATTTCCATTACCCTATCATGGCCCCTACTTCCTTATCATTATTAAAATAGGCATTATATTATTGAAAAGATAGGTAGCCTGATATAAAAGGAAAATTTTTAAAGTGCTAGACTTGGAGTCAGGGGACCTGGCTTTCAGTCCTAGATCCATTCCTATCTTTTCTGTGTAACTTTATCCAAGTCCTATCTGTTCTTATCCAAATTCTGTGTGACCTTATGCAAGTCCTTTCACTCCTGTAGGCCTTAATTTCACCTGTAAAGTGAAGGGTTTGGAATGAATTATCTCTAAGATGATTCAATGACATTAGGAGTATTATTATTTTTGAATACTATTATTATCATTCCTTTTTTTAGATGCCATCTGCAAGTGACCAGTCAAGAGGTAGTTTTCTCTAATGGACGAAGCACTTGACTTGGTATGAGGAAGATCTGAGTCTGAATATTGACTGACAATTACTAAGTTATGTGGCTCTGATGAAATGTCTTAACCTCTTTGAGCTTCTATAGCCTCATCTTTAAAATGGAAATAATGGAATATTGTTATAACTCATAAGATCATGGTGAGCATCAAATGTGCCCAGTGTTTTGAAAACCATAAAGCACTATGTAATATGCCAGCATGCGTGTTTGTTTGTGTGTGTATGAGACAGGAGAGAAAAGAAAGGAAGAGGAGAGAAGGGAAAGGAAGGGAAGGAAGGGGAGGGGAGGAGAAGGGAGGGGAGGGGAGGGAATTGCGGACTGAACAAGTCACTGCACTTCTCAGTACTCTGGGCATTTTTAAGATTATAAATTGCAGAGAAGGTGCTGACCTACTTCAATAGAAGAAATTTCATCACCTGGTGGATCCTTATACCAATAAAATTACAGGAATTATAGGTCCAGCCTTATTCCAAAGGGATGTGTGCATGTGTGTGTGTGTGTGTGTGTGTGTGTAGGGAATGAGGTCCTAATCTTTGAGTTCATCAGTGTAGGGACCTCCCTGTTGCAGGGTCAACTATGCACCTCTCTATTGCCTTCTGTGCTTTATTTATTTTCATTTCTTCAGAGAACATTGCATTCTATGACTCACAATAAACACTAGTATATCAATATTTTAAAAAATGTGCCTCTGATTCTGAAAAAACTTAGGATCTTTAAAGGAGCTCTGCCATTTTTAAAGCAGTTCATCCAATTTTCTTCCTTTTGTTTTATCCTGAGTCCAACTCATTGTGCATTTGTACTATTTGCCCTGGATATATAGATTCTGATAGATAAGATCTATGGTGTACCCATCCCATTGAATGTTATAATCTGAACAAGAGATATTCTTAATCCACTTGTTATTTCTTGTGTGAATGGTCAGGCCAAACAAAGTCTTTTTGCGTGACAGTGTCAGTACATCAATGGCCCTGGGTTTTAACTCTCCTATTTATTACATGAATAAGTTCAACTAGATGACTGGCCTTCACTCTACAGCCTTATTATTCTGATGTTGAAGTTCACATTCAGGAAACAAGACTCCATCTGCATTCAGAGAAAGAACTGCTAAATAGAAATCTGTACAAAATAATTTTACATGTATATACGTGTGTGTACATATACCTATTTGTGTCTACTGGTAGCCATATCTGGGGGAGGAAGGGAAAAAAAGAAATTTACATGATAATTTTGTTGTGTAATTGAAAGGAATAACAAGTTGTACATAAATTTGTAGCTTCATATACAATATTTTTATTGTATTATATTATGGAAATGTTTGTTTTATTCCATAAAAATAAAATAAATTTCAAAAAATAAAAATTATTTTAAAAAGGAAACAAAAGTTAAGAACACAAGGTTTTCTCTCTTGAATCAGCTCAAGGACACCGGAAACTAGAAACTCCTGGATCTGTCTGGTTTTCATATACTAGATAAAAAGGTTTCATTCAATTGATCATCTCTTACTTTAAAAATAAAAGCACCAACATAGTGGTTTGCTAATTTCTGAGAGCTCCAAAATTTTATGATATTCAAAATGTCATTTTGAAGCCACAATGCCATTTCAGTGTGCTCCACACACAGCTGACCTACCTCTTCAATAAAGCAAGTAGTTGTATATCAAAATTTCCCCCTCCTTCACTCCCCATGTCCAAGCAGTTGCCAGGTCTTCTCAAATCTACCTTCACAATATTTTTCATACATCTGTATCCTCCATATCTGGAACATTGTCCTTCCTCATGTCTGCCACATAGAATTCCTCGCCTCCTTCAAAGCTCAGTACATTTGCTGCCTCTTACACAATTCCTTTCCTGATACCCCACTGGCTAGTTTTTCCCTCTGAAATTTATTTTTCAGTAATAACACAAAATGTAAAATAAAAGTGTTTGTTTTGGATTTATTTATGTTATTTATTTGTGTATTTGGCAGATAGTAGATGTTTAAGAAGGAAGAAAAGGAAGGAAGGAAGGAAGGAAGGAAGGAAGGAAGGAAGGAAGGAAGGAAGGAAGGAAGGAAGGAAGGAAGGAAGGAAGGAAGGAAGGAAGGAAGGAAGGAAGGAAGGAAGGAGAGGGAAAGTCAGGGGAAGGAAGGAAGAGTGTTGGTGGTGTATGGTAAGAGCACTGAACATGGGGTCAGAAGACATGGGTTTGACTATTTTGATTTTAAAATTGTTATAAAGAACCACCTGTATTCATTACTAGCTGTTGATTCCCCCACCCCCCCGCCACACACACACACACACACACACACACACACATCATTGTTTAGTAATTACTTAACCTCTCTGAGTCTCAGTTTCCTTATCCATAAAAATAATGCTTAAAATACATTCAGTGCCCACCTCACAGAGCTGTTGTGAAAATCAAATGCTTTGCAAACTTTAGAAGTTCTAGAAATGTCAGCTGTTATTTTTTTAATTACTCAGATTAAAGAAATTGTAGCAAATAAGTCAGTTATGAGTAAATTGACAAGGTTAAAAGGGGTTTGGGAAGCAAGGATTGGGGGAGGGTGCTTTGCTTTGCAAAATGAACATCTCTGGTAACATGATGATTTCTAGTCTTAGACAGTTTTAACCCAGTTTGATCTCACTGTCTATCTAAACATTTATCCTCTTTTGGCAAGCCCTGAGCCTGTGCTGGTCACATTAATACCCTGTAAATCCCCAAGGTATAAGTTACGCCTGATTTTGTATAAAAGGTGAGCGTGTGACTTTATTCTGTCTACAACTGTTTTCCTCCTAATCATCCAGACAGGCCAAGAAATATAGGTAAGTCTCAAAAGCTACATTTGTATTGTCTATTTTTGAGAGAATTCATGGATTTTCAGTTTCTAAGAATCAAACTAAATTTATTAGGATATTTCTCTAAGGGATTAATGGTTTTCATCTCCTCTTCAGGAATAAGCTCAGCCTTGCCTTTTGGGTAGTCTGATCATAGATGGAGATGGAAGGAATTTGAGAGATGATTTAGTCCAATATCTCTGCTTTATTACCCACAGCAGGATGAAGACAGCTCGGTTTTATGTCCTCTTCTTTTGCTGGAAAGCAATTTGGGGCAATGGCTGCATGCTGACCAACATCACCATTTCTGTGGAGAGAGAAGAATGTGAATTCTGCATTAGCATCAATACCAGTTGGTGCTCCGGGTACTGCCACACACGGGTAAGGATCATAGGTACCTGAGAAGGAAAGGGTGAACACTTCCTCTCATCATCCTAATGCTGAAATTCCATTGCTTTCCCCCAGAAAACATGTTTTACTAATGAGGTGTCTATTAGTAATAGCTGGCTTTTTAATGTAAACTTTAAGGTTTGCAAAAGTTTCAAAGGATCAGTCATTTATTAAACACTGTTCATGTGCCAGCCACTATTAGGGATTGAGAAATGCAAAAATAAACATGAAATAAAACTTGCCCTCAAGGAGCTTATATTCTGTCAGGGGAGAATAATACATAGAAATAGGTATATACAGGTTCAGAGATGGAACATGACTTGACCAGGATCAGTTAATAGATAACATTAGTGAGAAGCCCCAAGTTGATGTGGAAGGTCAATCACTGCAAAAATTAAACTGCAGGTATCAAAGTTATGCTTGACAATATGGAATCCCAAAACATTGCTGCAGACAAAATCAAAACTCAATCAGCAAAATCATTAAAAAAAATTCTATTTTTGCTCTCCAATATCAAAGCTAATAAATATCCTGTAATTTGTCCTCAGCTATGAATATAATCATTCTTCTTCACTAGAGTTATGAAGGCTTTAATTAAATTTAACATTACTTACTGAATGCAAAGCACTGTGCTAGGTTCTGAGAATGCAAAAAAGTAGGAGCATAGTCTCTCTTCTCAGGGAATTTAAATTCAATTGTCAATCATGTCTTCCTTCATTATAAACCTCACATCCTCCCTTTCCACTCATCCAATGAGAAAGTACTTGTATTAGAATGGGGAAAAATTCTGAATTAGGGGGTCTCTCCATTTTAGGTTAAAAATAGAATCTATCTAATTCATCTTTGCAAGCATTTGCTAAATTAGGGTCTATGTGAAAGGCATTCAAAGAAAACAATTAGCCTCTGCAGTCAAGGATCTCACTTTCTTCTGATTGCACATGCAAGAGTTTCTTTTGTGTTTTGTTGATTGATATGCCTTGAAAACTATTTCTTTTTTGTTAATAGCATTTCCTTTCTTAGCTTTTAAGGGGTTTGGTTTTGAAAAGGTGCACATTTATGTATTGTTATAAGGAAATCCCAATCAGTTCTTAGTTCATACAGTCTATCATCCACAAAGCATGTACCTAAAGGGAAAAACTGACTAAAACAGAGTCTCTTCTGGTGACAGGAAGTCAATTGTTCTCTGTATGTCCTAATAAGAAAGTCATAGCTATGCTCTGGAATTCATTAAACAGTATGGTAGAGTGGAAAGAACTTGGATTAGGTAAGATCCAATGGTACTCGATTCAAGTTCAGATTCTGCCACTAACTAGCTAAGTGACCTGAGTTAGGCATGTCACCTCAAGACTCTGAATCTCAGTGTCTTCAACTACTAAAAGAAAAGAGTTGGAAAAGATAATCTCTAAAATCCCTTAATATAAATTCATATAAAAATGTAAGTTCATATAAATAGAAACTCTAAGATGCCTTTTGTATCCTTTGGAAAACAGAAAATCTGCAAAGTAGGCAACACTGAAGGGGGAAATATAACTAAAGGACAGAGGAGTCCCTTGGATTTTGATATAAGCAAATAGTCGATAACTCAGATTATGACTTTTTTCTAAATACATGGGGGTAGGACAAAATATTGTCCTTTGAAATATTTTCATGTGCAATTAAACCGAGGTACTATATGTTTTTTACCTATCCAAAATATGCCTTTGAGTTAATAATGTGAAAAAAAAATCTTATTCCCCTACAAGGAATTTGCTTTTTCATATACATTTCAAGAAAACCTGAATGATAATAATGATAACAGTTAGCATTTTCATAGCATTTTAATATTTGCAAAGTCCTTTACAGATATTATCTAATTTTATCCTCACAGCAACCCTGGGAGTTGTTATATAGGTGTTATTATCACTAAATCTCTTATTAATGTTACTCTTCTAATATTACTATTATTATCTCCTTTTTAGAAATGAGAAAACAGAAGAGTTAGTCAATAAGCATATATTAAGTATTTACTCCGTGCTAGGCACTGTGCTAAGCACAAGGATAAGCGGAAATGTAGGAGGTAGTCTCTGCCCTCAAGGAACTCACAGTCTAATGGGGGAGAAAGCACCAACGATGTACTAACAGGATAAATAGGGAATAACCCACAAAGGGAATGCATTAAATGAAGAGGAATCATGAAAGGTTTCTTGTAGATGATGAGATTTTAACTGGGACTTCAGAGAAGCCAGGAGGCAGAGATTAGGAGAGCGAGCATTGTAGGCATAGGAGAAAGCCAATGAAAATGCCTGCTAATAATAGCCTGAAGTTGGATTTGAACTCAGGTCTTCCTGATTCCAGTCCAACATTGTATGGCACCTAGCTGCTTCTTTAAATTGCAACTCTGTACTGATTATTAACCTGACTTATAACAAATGCTTAATATGCATATTGGATTGAGTGTTCATTGGCTTGGAGGTGGTCAGCTAGCTCTTCTGACCCTCAACTTCCTCATCTGTATAGTGAAAAACTCAGACTGAATGATGTCTAACATCCCTTCAGGCTCTAAGTCCTTGTCCCTGTCATCCCTGTGGCTGTTTGTTGTTGTTCGGTTGTTTCAGTTGTATCTAACTGTGACCCCGTTGGGGTTTTTCTTGGCAAAGATGCCAGAATGACTTGCCATTGCCTTCTCCAGTTCATTTTACAGATGAGGAAACTGAGGCAGAGTTAAGTGACTTGCCCAGGTTCACACAGCTAGTAAATATCTGAGGCTGGATTTGAACTCAGGAAGATGAGTCTTCCTGGATCCAAGTCTAGTGCTCTATCCATTGCTTCACCTAGATGATCCCTATTACAAGATGAACAGTTGCTTTAGAACTTAGAAAATATCCTAAATAGTGTATGAGCCCTGTGATTGTAATTTCAGGGAAGGAGAGGGGAAATGGCTACAGTACCAATTTACATTTTCTGTAGACTGTAAAATTTCCAGGGCCATTCAAAAGTGACTAAGAACTGGTCTTCTTCAAAGTGCCCTGGAGTAGGAGATTCTCCAGGACACATCACACTGGTTTTCAGAAGGTAAATGTCAGAGGGCAGGCCATTCAATTTCGATTTCATTTTGCCTAAGCTATAAAGCAAAATCCAAATAGGAGAAGACAGCATCACATAAGCCTTTTATTGCCTTTCTGTCTTTTCCAGGACCTGGTATATAAGGACCCGATCAGACCCAATGTTCAGAAAGCATGCACCTTCAAGGAGGTTGTCTACGAAACTGTGACACTGCCAGGCTGTGCCAAGCACGCTGACTCCCTGTACTCTTACCCCGTGGCAACAGCATGTCACTGTGGGGCATGTGATAGTGACAGCACAGACTGCACTGTCCGAGGACTAGGACCAACCTACTGCTCTTTTAATGAAAGGAAAGAATAAAGCACCATCCCACTTCCACACAACAAGCTCCATATTTTTTTTATTTAAAATACAGTGAACATGCAATTATAAAGAAGGTGAGAGATTTTTAACGTGTGTGAAGCTCTGAATCCACAACATCTCTAGCCTTTAAGCACTGTGCTGTGGGGACTTCTCAGGTGCTCCCTGCTCTCAGTCTCCCGTTGCTATCCGCTTTATGGACGACAATGGGAATTTCAGGTCTTGAAAACTTTGGGTCCAGCAGCATCTTGAAAACATCATATTCCCATGTAATCCCCATTCCTGGGCCCTGCAGACCTTTGTTAAACATAAACTCATTTCAGGGAATATTCTGTAGTCACTGGAACGGGAAATTAGGGAACAGAGCTTCCAGTCAAGCTGAGCATCCTTGGAGGTTGCCTGAGGTCCCCTATTCCATGTGTTCTCTGGTAGGAAGGATAAGGTTGACTTAATAATTCCCTTTCCTGACTTCACGAAAAGAATGGCAGAGGCCAAAACTGGTAGCTTGTCTGTTCTAGGCCTTATTAGCCTGAATTAGTGACACAGTAAGGAGCATGGAAATTTGAGTCCATGGAAATAAAATAAAGACACAAATACCTATTCTCATTTGAGTTCTCCTTGCTGTACTCAACATCTTGTTCATTGGGTCTCAAACAGTATTCTGTGGAACCATCCCTTTCCAGTCGTATGATTTGAGTGAAAGATTGTGAATAGTCCGAGGAGGCAGTATAGAATGAACACTGTATTTGGAGCTCCAGGAAATGGACTGCACTTGCCATCATGCACAAGTCACTAAACCTTCCTGGACTTTGGTGGCCTTATCTATAAAATGAAGAGGCTGACCTAAATGGTCTCTATGATCCCTTCTAACCATAACTCAATGACCCTGGGATATTCTTCCTTCTAAAGCATAAAAGACAAAGTTATATATATATGTCCAAAATTCTTACTATGTGCCATTTTTAATATGAAAATTTTTAATAACTTTCCTTCAAAATTGCCCAGATATTTACTATATTCCTATATCACAGACCCATAAAGTCATGAATTAGAACTGAAAGAGGCATTTGAGGTGTCTCTATTTTACAGATGAGGAAACTGAGGTGCAGAGAAGTTATGTTAACTACCCAAGGTTACATACGCATTAAGGAACAAAGCCAGAAATTGAATCCAGATCTTCTCACTCCAAAGTCAAGTTTCTTTCCAAAGAACTAGGCTGCATCTACTCAGATGTATATGAGCTCTCTGATAGTTCATGTATCAACTTGGCTGCCACTTTCTGTAAATTACAATGGACCAAACATCTGGAGGTTCCATCAATACCTTTCCACCAAAAGGTTTCATAGCTAAATTCCTTTGATAAATATCCATTTTAATCATCCTGAACAAGAGCTATCAAGTACCCACAGGTTTCCCTATTTTTCTATAAGACTTCTCAACAGCTATCTAAACTCTTTTTATTGGGGAGAATGTCATTTGGTAGGAAACTTTTGAAGGCAGCTTCCAGTAACTTGCCAGGTTAATTTAAGTTAATCTCTTCAGGAAAGAGAGTCTTTTAGAAAGGGGGCCCAATGAAAAGAATTACTTCTGGTTTTCTGGACTTTCTACTAGAATTGCCTCCTCACTTATGTAAGTGTTCCCCAATCTGTGTCTCTGAAAAAACATTCGCATACAAACTATTTCATGGTACAATGACTTCTTCATCTTTTACCATTCAACTTAAGTTAGCTCATTGGGACATTTATGTTAACTTGACTTCTTTATTTTAAACTGAAATAGTTATTGTCTATCTGATGTGCTTCTTTGGATTTTTCCATTCACTGGAGCTCCTTCCAGATGATACATTCCAAAGAATCATTTCCTGCTGCGAGTAGGAGCATAGCTATCAACGTCATGCCGAATGCTTCCGTAAATATTGCCTGAACTTACCAAGCCCTCAGGAAATATTAAAAAAAAGGATTCTGCAACATTTGTGTGGTTTCAGTCTTCCCTCATGGGCTTTGCCTTGAAAAATAACACTTCTACAGATCCATCCTTGCTTGTTACTGCCCTCTGTTCAGCTGTGTTCCTCCCATTCAATTACTCTCAAAGTTGTTTCCATCTCTCATGGTTTAAAATCCATTGACTGAGGCAGAACACATGCGTGAGTGGTCTTTTATTTGTTCATACAATAAGCACTAAGACTTTGTGCTAGACAGAAGTACAAAGGCCAAAAAAAGTTAATACATTTGCTATTGTTTACTTACATAAAATACATTCTGGTGGACACAATGCTGCATTTGAAACCTAGACCTGAGTGTGAATCTTGACTCTGACTTTGTTTCCTGTAAAATGGGTGCGATAACGATGCCTACTTCAAAGGGTTGTCATGAGACTCAAGTGAAACAATGTTGGGGTTTCATAAACCCTAAAACACTATATAAATGTCAACTATTCTTCCAGTTAGAGACTAAAAGTCAGCTGTCCTTGGAATTTCCTGCAAAGAGAAGTAGAATAGAGTGACTGGAGGAACTTCTTTCATTCTTCATGCATGATGTTAGTTATGTTAATAAAATTAAGAATGTTAATAATAATAATTGACACTTACATAGCACTTTGAGGTTTAAAAAGCATTCCATTATTTATATACATTTATATACTATTTAATGAATAGTTAAACTATCTATAGTTTAGGGTTAAATACTCTTTGTAGTATTTCAATACTATTTACATATATGTAAATAGAATATAAATGTATAAAAATAACAGTAATGTGTGTCTATATACACATTATACATATATAATTACATATTACATATATATATGCATATACTGTGCAACATCATTTGAACTTCATATCAATCCTGTAAGATTTGCAACTGTTATTCCCATTTTGAAGATGAGAAAACAGAGGTCCACATCATGGAGTGATTGTCTAAAATCCTACAGCTAGGAATTGGAAGAGCTTGTATTCATATCCAGCTTCTCTGAATCCACATCCAGTGAGTGTTGATTCTACAGCTCATGCAAGTTGTTTTCAAGGGACCATCTGTCTCTCTAGATGTCTAATCAGATGAAAGCAGGTTGAATGGCCTTCGATCTTAACATTTGAGAAGAGTTTCAAATTTTACATAACCCGAGGTCCACAAATTGAGTAGATATTAAATCAATTACATTGTGTTTCATGACCTCTCAGAATAACTGTTTTGTATTTCCCTCAAGAACAAAAATTATCCAAACCTCCAAAGATGTGCTGTTCAAAGTAATATAGAATAGATTCACAAAGCCATCATTTAGTTCAGCCATCATTTTACAGAAGAGGAATCTGAAACACAGAGGTGAAATGGTTTGTTTAAAGCTACAAGTTCTTTATTTACTAGTCGAAGTAGGATTACAACCCAAATAACTTTCGAGGTCAACACTGGCTCCAATATACCACATCAGCATGCGGACACTTTAGTAAGTGAACTGCTTTCTCATGTTGTGATCATAACTATCTGAGTTAGAATGAACCTTAGAGCTTCTCCAGTCCAATATTCGTATTGCACAAATTAGGGAATCAAGATCTAAAGAGACAAAGTGACTCATTCTGGAATCTACATCAAACTTAATGGTATAGGTGGGACAAGAGCTAATATCTCCTGGCACTTTCCACTGCACCTTCCTGCCCTATCACCTGTTACTCCTTCAGATCTTCATTTCTGCAAATAAAAAGCTGACACAAAAATATTGTCAAACTGGATAGACCAGATATGGATGCTTCAACTTCATTTTTAGTAAGGTTTGATGATATATAGAATATGTTTATATTCTGTAGTGTCTTTATGAAGTGCCAAAACTCAGACATTTCCAAAAACATTTCAGTTACGTGCCAAAAATAAAAACTCTAGAAAGAAAAAAAACTACATTAGAATGGCATCTTTCATCTATTAGTCAGGCTAAATTTGCTTCTGTACAATATATGGAAGATCAGTGAAAAGGTAAAGGTTTACTCAGGAAAAATAAAAATAAATTGTAAGGGTGAATGTTAATCTTACTTAAGGAAGCATACTTTGAAAATTTTGAAAGTTTCCATCATTTGCCTATACGTTGATGTGTTACCTGCAAAGCATTATTATTTGTTCATTAAAGTCACTGTTACTATTACAAAAAAAAAATCTTGTTAGTATTTTACTTTTAATTTACTTTTAATTCAATCACTGGGACTTCTCATTAAATCATACCAACCACTCCACAAACTAAAATTATAAGAATGAAGGGTTTCAAAAAGAATTTGGAAGTCTCTGAACACAACTAGTGACAAGGAACTCATTACCTTGTGAGACAGTCTTCAAGTGCTGGACAGTTCCAATTGCTAGGAAGTCCTACCTAATGTGGAATTAAAAGTGATTGCCACTCATGGAAGCTCCCTTAAAGCAAGTACTGAGACTCAGTCTAGTCTCACCTTCACATAATAGTTTTTCAAATATCCAAAAACAGTCTACTGCCCTGCCCTTAATTTTCTCTCTGTCAGGCTAAATATTCCCAGTCTTTTCATCACTTCCTCACATAATATGAATTTCAGATCTCTCACTATCATAAGGTCTTTTCTCTGGATGTGTTCTAGTTTATCAGTGTCCTCCCTACCCCTTAAAATATAATACCCAAATGTGAATTGCATATCCCACAAGTGATTTGACTAGCATAGAATCCAATGCAATAATTAAGTCCCAGAAAAAAGAAATATACTCTTAAGAAATGTAATAGCATCTGGCATACAATAAAATTCTGGTCAGTTAAAATGCCCTGATATTTTGCATCTAAACTTCAGTGGCTTTTAATTAGAGGTGTCTGAAAAACTCAGGGGCCATCATGTACGTAAAGCCTTTCCTCATTCTTCATTTAGTTGTCATGTTTTCAGTGCCCCTTCAAAAGCCTTCTAATTGGTTTCCCTGCTTCCAGTCCTTCCTGAGTCCAATCCATCATCCTCCATTCAGCTGCCAAAATTATTTTCCTAAAGCTCAGGTCTGACCACCCAGTCCCCTACTCAGTTAACTCTAGTAGCTCTTATTACCTCCAGGATAAAAAATAAAGTTCTCTGTCTGGCATTTAAATCCCTTCATAGTCTAACCCTTTCCTACCCTCCCCCAATCTTCTCTCACATTACTTCCCTCCACAAGCTCTTCAGTTCAGCCATAATGACCTAATTACTGCCTCTGCGTTATGACACCCCATTGCCTATCTCCAAGCTTTTTCATTGGCTGTCTCCATGCCTGGAATGCTCTCCATCCTCATTTATACCTCTTAGTTTTTCTAGATTCCTTGAAGACTAAACTTAAATTCCACCTTCAGTTTGAACCACACCTTCTACAGGAGGGTTCTGCTCTTCCATGCTGCTAGTGCCTTTCTACTCTGAGATTGCCTTCCATCTTCTCTTCATGTAACTTATATGTATTTAATATTTACATGTTTTCCTTCCTTAGCCTATGAGCTTCTTGAGACCAGGGACTGTTTTGGCTTTTCTTTGCATAACCAGTCTTAGTACAGTGCCAGACACAAGGTATGTGCTTAGTGAGGTCTGACTATTTACCATTGAGAAACTTTCTCTACCAATGCAAGAAAGTATGTCTTCTCTGAAAACTATTGTCTTATGGAGTTGCCTACTACATTAGCTACTAAGTGACTTGTTCAGAGTCACATAGCCAGGATGTGTCAGAGGTGGGACTTGAACTCAGGTTTTCCTGGCTTTAAGATAAGCTATCTACTATGCCTTTCTGCCTCTTATATATAGGCATATAATAAAATCTTGTCAGATTGGATTGTGCATGAAGACAGAGTGTGTGTAAAAAGGCTACCAGGGGTGGGGAAGCTACAGTCTCATGGGCCACATGTCCCACAGGTCCTTTGGTGCAGCCTTTTGATTGAGTCAAAGTTTTACAGAACAAATTCTTTTATTAAGGGGATTTGTTCTATGAAGTTCGGATCCAGTCAAAGGGCCACACTTGAGGACCTAGAGGGCCACATGTGGTCTTGAGGCCACAGGTTCCCCACCCATGGTAGGAAAAGCCTTCAAATTCAAAGCTCTTGCCTTTAATCTCCTTTCCTTATATAGGGCATTCTTGTGCATACAAACATTTTTTTCAGACAGGACATAAGTAAACATAATTAATATTTCCATGGCCAAAGTATAAGTAATTACATAGCAAGCAAGGTTGAGGTCTAGTAAGATCATATTCTGTCTAGTAGAATGAACCTGAATTATGGGTAAAACCAAGCTTCCTTTCAGTTCCCATTTTCATAAAGTTCTTGGGGGAGGAGTGGCACCTGGCCGCTCTGCCAGCTGAAATTCCCCTCTTAATTCAGTTCTCAATTCAGTTACTACCTCTTCTGTGAGCTTTTCTTTGATGACCAATGACCCGACCTGCAGGCCAAACAGACGTGGGTGACCGAAACCGGAAAGCGCCGGGGGAGCAAAGCTCGAGGGAGGTTTAAGAGACCTGGGGACAGGATCACAAAGAGGAAGGAGACCGAGGCATAGTTGGTAACAGGCAGTCTCGCTTTATTGCACCAGGGGAGGGTTTATATAAGCAATCACTACAAAGTCATATCCTGGGGGTGGAGTTTTTCATCTCATTGGTGTGAGCCCTTCCAAACCAAACCAAAAAAGGGCATGATTCCCTATCCCAGGTCGTATTCCCTTCTGGTTGGTTGGTGGCTGCTTAGTCTCAGACCAGGAAGTCTTTCTAGCGCTGGGCTGGCAGAGCCACGTGGGCAGGTCAGGACTTCCTAGTACTCTCTTCCCCCCAGGAAGGGCTTTGGTCCATTGTGCCCTTAACAACTAAGAAGAGGGAGAAAATAGTAACTGACAATTCAGTCTCCAGTCTCCAACAGACCAACTTGAAGAAATCTCTTCTTCCTTACATTTTCATAAAATCAACCCAATCTCAAGACTGATCACATACTTTCAGGACAAAGGCCAGTTCCAAACCATGTCTTCCAATGTGCACAAGGAGTATTCATATATACTTCTGTTATACTTTTGTTGTTTCACATATTTAGAGTATTTTTTCCCACTTAAGTCAGAGTAAAGACCTCATATTTTTAGGGATGTCCCATAAAGATGGGCTCACAGTTGGCACGCAACAATGATTTAAAGAAGCAGAGAAGAAAAATAATAACATTCTTCTCAAAGAAGCTTGTGGCACATTTAATCATGTCACCTGAAAAACTCATTTCCCTTATAAATTCTATTCTTTTCAACAATTAAGATTCTCAGGCCTGCTTTATACACATCATAGGGACAGGAGGACTTGCTGCCAGATCATTCCCCCACATAAATGTTATTTATGGTGAAATTGAGAATATGTGAAGTCAATCCAGCCTGTCCATTTACTGCATGAGATGAGTTGTTCTTTTTTTCATTTTCAAATTGAGTCCTGTTGAATATGAATCATGATTTCCTGAAGATACGACCATTTCTTGCAGAGTCATCCAAGCCTGGCAATATGTTGCAAGTTGGAGGCCTATTTGACACTTTTCAGTTATCTCAGAGAGACAAGTTTGTGAAGACGCTAACACAATGTACTTCATCTCAGAAAGACCTTTAGGGGCAGTTCATGTCATTCATTGCTAAAGCAAATTCAAGTTTTCTTTTAAAGAGTAAATTGAAATTTCACTTCTGAGGCATCTTCCAAGGTCTCAGTGTTATAAAATTCATTTTTTAAAAAATAACCCAGTAAGCTTGCTAAAATGTTATTTAGCTGCACCACTGACTCGGCGTATTGTTTTGCTCTTTGGGTAAAAGGGCCAAGAGAATTTTTATTTCCCCATTGATAATATTACAGAGAATGGCAGAATTTGAGAATAGGAAGGTAACTTAGCTGCCATCTAGTTCAATCTAAACAGTAAAGGATCCTCACTATATTGTTGCTCCTAGTTCTGCCTTCTGAAGCCAAATAATTCAAATCCCTTCTCCATATGACATCTTTTTGAACACTTGAATAGTTGCCATATCTCCCAACCAAGTCTTTTCTTTTCCAAGCTAAATATGCCAAGTTTATTCAACCAAAACTGAAGGACCATCAACAATATATTGTATCCCCAGATAGAATATAAGCACTATGAAGGTAGGAATTATCTAGTCTTCATCTTTACAAGCCCAGTGCCTAGCAAAGTGTCCAGCATGTAATACGTTTAATAAATTCTCACTGGATTGGATTGATCTTGACTGGATTGGAATAATATCTCAGAAGTATTTTTAAGGCACTCTGAGTCTGATCAGTCACTCAACCCAAAGGAAAGAGTAACCTTTATTGCCAGGGACAGGGAGGAGGAAACACAAGTGGTTCTTCAACACAGAAAATTCTTAACGTGAAGGCCATGAATTTGCTTTTTTAAAATGTCCTGATGATTCTATTTTAATATAACTGTTTTCTTTTTCACTCTGTATTGTATGTATTTTATTTTATGCACTTAAAAATATTATTGTGAGAAAGGATCCATAAGCTTCCCTCGACTTCTAATGGCAAAGAAAAGGTCAAGAACTTTTTCTTAGACTGATATTCAGGGATCTGTATCATCTTCTGCCAGATTACATTTTTCCAACTCTTTCTTTCATTATTCCCTAACACAAAACATCAAACTATACAGAGCATTTTAGGGCCTCAATTGGAAGCTCCCTCCTACATCTGACTATTTGTTTGCACCATATTCCTCTCTAAAATGTGTGTCAGAGGGTCATAGATATAGAGTCAGAAGTGTCTGAGAGGCCATGTAGCTCAATTCCGTTATTTTTCAGGTGAGGAAACTAAAGGTTGAGTGATTGACTCAAGATTGTATAAGTGGTGAGCATCAAAGACAGGATTTTAACCTGAGTTCTCTGAATTCAGAGCTAGTACTTTCCCCACTGTACTTAATTACTCTTACTACTTCTTTCAAAGCTACCTCAGGTGCCATATCCTCCTTTATTCCTCCAGCCTACAGTTATTAATCCCTCCTTTAAATTCTCCTTGGACCTCAGGATATCATAGACTTGGGACTGGAAGAGACTTCTAAGATCAGCTGCCCTCCCTTCATTTACTTCAGAGCTAAGGGAACTGGACCCTGGAAAGGCCAAGTAACTTGTCCACAGCTAAGTCAGGATTTGAACTCAGGTTCTCTGATTCCAAATCCAGCATTCTTGTCATTGAAATATGCTCATGTGAAACCTATTTAACTTTCCATGTGTGTTAAAAGACCTGTATTTATATCCCTGACATTACTTAACACAGTGACAATCTCAAAAGAGATGGACAGTGTTCCTTTCTTGAACTTTGAATAGTCTGAAGCTTTCAAAGCTCTCCAACAAGGCATTAAAATGATACAAGATGCTAGGACAGATGTGACCATGGAAATGACTTTGCTTAATGCTCTGCTGAGAATCAAATTAAGTAAGGCACAAAACAGGAAGATACATGCTCATCCAAGGTGCACTTGAGTGGCATGAAGGACATCCTGTGATAAGTTCAAATAGAAGGATTTCTTATCCAGGGCAAGGCTCATCGAATGCTCCTATACACAGAGGACATCAGCCTAATTGCATTGAACACATAAACATTACAAAGAACTCCCAATGGTATCCATATTAATTCTCCTTCATCACCCATAGCCAACCAGTTGCTAAGTCCTGTTAGTTCTACTCCCACAAAATCTCTCACATTTGTATTGTCTCTACTTACATCATAACCACCCAAGTAGGACCCTCATCATCTCTAGCCTGCACTATTTGAAAATATTGAAATACCCTCCCTGCCTCCAATCTCTACTCTCTGCAGTCCATCAAGTGCACAATAGCAAAAGAGATATTTCCAAAACACAGGCTTAACTATGCCACCCCCCTGCTCAGGGAGTTTTGTGACATTCTACTGCTTCTAACATGAAGTAGAAATACCTCTGTTTGGCAGTAGAAGCCTTTAATAATCCAGTTCAGTGTGTTTTGTTTTTTTTCTAGACTGATCTTGCATTGGCTAAGTCATACAGAGAAATTCTCCTTCCAGTTATGTGTAGAGTATCTGGAGGCTCCTAAGTTAGATTAAAAACCTGCCTTCTCCCCCAAGGAATCAAGGGCCTCCATCAAAGTATTAGCCCTTTTAGGGGACAAGTCTAACCACAGGAAAAATTGAGCTATGGTAAGATCAGTAGTTGCCCAGAACCTCATGATGGAGTCAGTGGTTAAATGTGAACTCTCCCTGGTGCTGAAAGCTTCCTAGCACAGATCTGTCTTGTCTGACGATCTTGTTGCAGGTCCTTTTTCTGATCAATCTGTCTTGATTCCTGAGGGATGTAGTCTTCTGCCTGGAGCCCTTCCCTCCTAGTTCTCCACTTATCCTCTAGGGTCACTTCTTTTTAGCTGAGGAAAGAACAGGAGGGAATTCTTCAGATAGTGGAGTCTCTTGCTCCATTTTCAGAACTTCTAGACTGGAGCATTAGGATGTGCTGCTCTTCAGACCCTCAGAAGATTACAGGATACAGACATGTTATGGGTCTTAGATATCATTTAATTCAAGAGTTCTTGAGCTCCATTGACTTCGATGAGAAAAATGCAGTTTTATTTCAATAAAATTGGTTTCTTTTGAATCTTATGCATTTAAAAATTTTATGAAAGGGGATCCATAGGCTTCAAAAAAATATTTTTTTAAATATAAATTTATTTATTTAACTTTTTACATTCATTTTCACAAAATTTTGGGTTCCAAATTTTCTCCCCTTTTATCCCCTCCCCACCCCAATACACTGAGCATTCTAATTTTCCCTATCACCAATCTACCCTCTCTTTTATCATTCCTCCCTTCTCTTGTCCCCATTTCTCTTTTGTCCTATAGGGTCAGATGACTTTCTATTCCTCATTAACTGCATTTCTTATTTCCTAGTAGCAAGAAGAATACTAAACAGTTGTTCCTAAAACTTTGAGTTCCAAATTCTCCCCATCCCTCCCTCCCCACCCATTCCCTTTGGGAAGGCAGGCAATTCAATATAGGCCATATCTGTGTAGTTTTGCAAATGACTTCAATAATAGTCATGTTGTGTAAGACTAACTGTATTTCCCTCCATCCTATCCTGCCCCCCATTGTTGCTATTCTGTCTTTTGATCCTGTCCCTCCCCGAGTGTTGACTTCAAATTGCTCCCTCCTCCCATTGCCCTCCCTTCCATCATCCCCCCCTTGCTTATCTCCTTCTCCCCCACTTTCCTGTATGGTAAGATAGGTTTTCATGCCAAAATGAGTGTGCATTTAATTCCTTCCTTTAGTCGAATGTGGTGAGGGTAAAATTCTTGTTTTTTTCGCAGCTCTCCTCTTTTTCCCTCCACTAAAAAGTCTCCTGCTTGCCTCTTGAATGAGATATAATTTACCCCATTCCATTTCACCCTCTCTCCTCCCACTACATTTCTCTCTCACTGTTTACCTTAATTTCTTTTAAGATATGGTCCCATCCTATTCAATTCCCTCTGTGCTCTCTGTCTCTGTATGTGTGTGCATGTGTGTATGTGTGTGTGCATGCACACATGTACATGTGTGTGTGCATGTGTGTGTGTGCTCCCACCAACTACCCAGATACTTAAAAGTTTCAAGAGTTACAAATATTGTCTTTCCATGTAGGAATGTAAACAGTTCACCTTTGGTAAGTCCCTTATGACTTCTCTTTGCTGTTTATTTTTTCATGCTTCTCATTCTTGTGCTGAAAGTCAAATTTTCTTTTCAGCTCTGACCTTTTCATCAAGAATGCTTGAAAGTCCTCTGTTTCATTGAAAGACCATATTTTCTCCTGAAGTATTACACTCAGTTTTGCTGGGTAGGGGATTCTTGGTTTGAGTCCTAGTTCCTTTGACTTCTGGAATATCCTATCCATGCCCTTCAATCCCTTAATGTAGAAGCTGCTAGATCTTGTGTTATCCTGATTGTATTTCCACAATCCTGGAATTGTTTCTTTCTAGATGCTTGCAAGATTTTCTCCTTGACCTGGGAATTCTGGAATTTGGCCACAATGTTCCTAGGCGTTTCTCTTTTTGGATCTCTTTCAGGTGGTGATCAATGGATTCCTTCAACGCTTATTTTGCCCTCTGGTTCTAGAATCTCAGGGCAGTTTTCCTTGATGATTTCATGAAAGATGATATCTAGGCTCTTTTTTTGATCATGGCTTTCAGGTAGTCCCATAATTTTTAAATTTTCTCTCCTGGATCTATTTTCCAGGTCAGTTATTTTTCCAATGAGATATTTCACATTCTCTTCCATTTTTTCATTCTTTTGGTTTTGTTTTGTGATTTCTTGGTTTCTCAGAAAGTCATTAGCCTCCATCTGTTCCATTCTAATTTTGAGAGAACTATTATCTTCAATGAGCTTTTGAACCTCTTTTTCCATTTGGCTAATTCTGCTTTTGAAAGCATTCTTCTCCTCATTGGCTTTTTGAACCTCTTTTGCCAATTGAGTTAGCCTATTTTTCAAGGTGTTATTTTCTTCAGCATTTTTTGGGGTCTCCTTTAGCAAGGTATTGACCCATTTTTCATGCTTTTCTTGCATCTCTCTCATTTCTCTTCCCAGTTTTTCCTCCACCTGTCTAACTTTGTTTTCAAAATCCTTTTTGAGCTCTTCCATGGCCTGAGCCAACTGGACATCCACCTCAGATGTCTGGGATACAGAGGCCCTGACCTCCACATCTTTCCCTGATGGCAAGCATTGCACTTCCTCATCAGAAATGAAAGGAGGAAGAAACATCTGTTCCCAAGAAAGTAGCTTTCTATGGTCTTATTTTTCTTCCCTTTTCTGGGCATTTTCCCAGCCAGTTACTTGACCTCTGAGATTCCTCTCCACCCCTGCCTAGATCTGCCCAGCTAGTGCTTGGGGTCTGAGATTCAAATGCTGCTCCCCTGCCTCAGGGCTTTCAGTGGTGGGCAAGGCTGCTATTCAATGTGAGCTTAAGCTCTGGTGCTCAGGTGGGGGCAGGGCCGCCTCCCAGGCTCAGTTCCTTCAGGGGTTTTATGTGGATATCTTCAGTAATGGAGAGGAGCTCCTGCCTGCTCCAGGAGTCCGGGGCTGCCTCTGCTACTGCCTCTGCTGCTGCCTCCTGAGGGGGCCCAAGTCTCGGAGACACCCCGCTGCCCTCTCGGCCAGCCCAGAAGTCTCTCTCACTGACCTGTAGCACCTGTGGGTGGAGGGACCTTCGAGGCCGCTGAGGGTTCTGTCCCTGAAGCCTGCTCGGATCTGTTCCTCTCAGGCCGCTCGACCAGGGCAGGGGCTCCACTCTGCCTCCAGTTCACTACGGACCTTTTGTGGTCAGTTTTTCAGGGGTCTCTGGAATGGAAATCTCCTCCACTGTGTTGGTGTGCAGCTTGCACTGCTCCAGAATTTGTGGGGAGTTCTTTTTACAGAAAATTTATGGGCCGTGGGTTCGGATCTAGCATAGGTGAGTCTTTCTACTCCTCCATCTTGGCTCCTCCCCCTCTCAACAAATTAGTAAAAGGAACCATAACACACACACAAAAAAAGGTTAAGAAATCTTGATCCAAGCCTAACTCTCTCAATTTACAGATAACGAAACTGAGGCTCAGGGAAAAACAACCTGTTTTTCCTCTAATATTTCAAAGCAAGTGTCAATTTTAACATAACATTGCTGTTACATCTGGAATAAACTTAAGTGATATTTTGTTCTGGTAACGTGTGTCTGTGTATTTTTGTGTGTCTGTGTATTTCACAGGAAGGACCATGCAAAATTCTAATTGGATCTTAGGTCAAAGGACCCTAACACTATTACCCCTTCCATTATATCATTCGATTCCTTGTCTAAGCAGAATCCCTAGCAGGGCAAGAAGGAGAGTATTATTCTCTTCCTCTCACTTTGGAGGTTTCTACTGAAGCCTCCATTAACTTTTTCCTCTTCTTCCCTCCCAAAATTTCCAATCCAATAAAAATCTTCATGTAGGATAAACTATGTACACACACACACACACACACACACACACACACACAGAGCCACATCTAACCTCTGGGGAATACTGCCAGCTGGGAAATGGCCTCATTTGTGTCTTTGCTTCTCTGACAGCTCTAATCCCCCAGACATGTAAATAAACCACACAGGGATTAGCCAAGCCTAAAGTCTGACAGTACATATGTGGGTGAAATGAGTTCTGTGTCTCTGTTTATTCTTCCAGCTGTCTGACCTTGATCTTATGGATATCTCTTTGCCAGATACTATAGACAGAAGGCTGTAAACAGCCAGTGTTCAGAGGCCAGTCATAACCTTCTTAATTAGCTTGATTCTTTCATCCTAACCTTCTTGCAGAAAGAAAGTCCCCATTGGCTGTCTGCTTCTCCTTTCCCAGTTCCATTAGCATCACATTATTGGTGATTCTCTGCTTACTGGGACGTAACAATTTGTCAAAATACTGATGTTTATGTATCATTTAACTGTTTGCGTGCATGTATTCTTTCTTTATACTTAAAAACCAATCCAGGAGGTAGGTAACATGAATACTATTGCCCAATAGATGAAGGAGTTAAAACTCAGATAATCTCTGCAAATGGTCATCTAGATAAGTGTCAGAGGTCCGATCTGAACCCAGTCTTCTTGAGTCAAATTCATGCATACTATCCATTCCAGTATGGTGATTCATATCTCTTTTTGTGTATCCTTCTTCTCCTCCTCATACAAATCTGTGTTCTTACTGTTGTTTTTATCATTAACAACAATAATATTCTTTACATTCCATTATCTACAATGCATTTTAAAATGCTGCCATATTTATATGAAGTCTGTGAATCAAGCATACATGGTGGTTGTACACATGTCAAGTTTTATCTGCTTAGATAAATTAAATGAAGTGGGGAGGAAATTAAAACGGTAGTCTAGAGCCATTTCTTTCTTCAAATAACTTAGGAGGCCTTTAGAGTGGTAAAAGATATTCCTGCCTGCACTCAAGGTCCTATTGAACTAATCTGTAAAAAGTATGACATAATAGGAAAAGCATAAGCCTTAGACTGGGATAGCCTGAGTTTGAATCTTACCTTAGAAAACTCACTAGTTGTGTAATTTAATATTGTAACATATGCCTAATGCTATCTGCTCAGACAAGTTATATAATCTCCCTTGGCCTCACTTTCCCCATCTGTATTATTAGGAGGTTGGACTTGATTACCTCTAATGTTCTTTCCAGTTCCAAATTTATGATCTTCTAATCAAGAGTCCTGGACTAATCACCTTGCTAAGCCTCAGTTTCCTCAAATGTAAGATGATGATAATGTCATAGGGCCATTGTTAGGTTCAAATAAGATAACATATATTCCTGCCAGAGAAGTGAAGTCAAGAAGTATTTGCTGTGGATTTGATATGAACTGTGGATAGATTTATTCATTCAACGATTCAGCTAATATTAGAAACCCCTACTATGTTTGATACATAGTGATAGGTATGAGGGAGGAGTCAAAAACAGATCTAACCAAGGCAATGTTCTTAAAGACCTTGTAGTCTACTAGAGAATGCAAGGCCACAACTTGTGATATATGTGAGAATGAGATGAGAATGAGAAAGAAGTCCAGACAGCATCCCATGAGAAATGTGAGAAGAAAACAATCCCAGCTGGCTCTGCTTTAGACAGTTTCGTAGAGGGGGTGGGCCTTTAAGTAATCAAGGATTTCTTGAAGATAACTAGAGAGATTACTGCCAATAAGGATGGGATGAGGGAAAGAACCCATTCCAAGCCTGGGGAACAGTGTGACCTGAAGCTCAGACAGGCCAAGACCAAAATAGAATAAGGAACAAAGAAAAGTCCAATTTGACTAGAATACAAAATACATAAGGACAACTAGGACGAGATAAAGGTAAGGGAATAAATATTTTTGTAGTGTCTACTGTGTGTCGGGCAGTGTGCTGAGACTGTTTTAAAATATGTTCTCATTTGATCCTCACAACTTTGGGAGGTAGGGGCTGTTATTATTCTCATTTTATGCTTGAGGTAACTAAGGTAAACTGAGGTGAAATGACTTGTCCAGAGTTGCACAGCTAGTGTCTGAGGCAGAATTTGAACTCAAGTCTTGCTGACTTCCAGAATCACTGTGCCACCAGCTGCCTAGATCTAAGAGGTAGATTGAAGCCACATTATAGAGGGTCTTGAATGGCAGGATCAGAAATGTATACTTTATTCAGAAAGCAGATTGAGGAAATCAGTAGAGAGTAGACCTCAGAGTCAGGAAGAACTGGGTTAAAGTTCCACATCTGACACATATCACCTGCTTGACTTTAGTCAAGTCATTTCACTTAGTGTAAAATGCAGAGAATATACCAATCTTCCTCAACAGAGAAAACTTTCTGATCAAGAGTTTCCTATACCAATGAAATCACAGAACCAGTACCATCCTACCCAGAAGGCAACAGGGAGTCAACGATGGTTCTGGAGTATAGATATACCACAAACAGATTGGTGTTTTATTGCTTTCCAGATTACTTAGGCAGCCATTTGGAAGATGTCCTGGAATAAAGTAGACTGAAAACAAGAAGATCAAGCTGGAGGCTATTCCATTAGAACCTAAAATTTTAAAGACAGGAAGTACCTGAAAGATCATCTCATCTTATCCTGTCAGACTTGAGGTAGAACCAAAATGGTGCCAGTAAAAGCAAGATCTTCCCCAATCCCCTCCAAATACCTGTAAAAAGTGACTAAACAAATTCTAGAGCAGCAGAACCCACAGAAAGACAGAATGAAACAAGTCTCCAACCCAAGACAACTTGGAAGGTCAACAGGAAAGATCTGTTGCAACAGTCTGAGAAAAAACCCCAGTCTAGTTCAGGCTGAGCCAGCATAGACTGAGCCCCAGCAAACCCAGAGCAGTTCTTAGGGCACTGAATCACTTGCAGCTCTGGTAGTTTCCAGACTTCTCAATCCACAAATGTCAAAGACAACTTAGAAGGTCAGTAGGAAAGGGCTATTGAGTTGGGTGAGAAAGAAGCACAGTCCCACTCCAGCCCCAACACAGTCCCAACCCCAGCAAACCAGGAACAGGCCTGGGGCCTGAATCAATCAGTAGAAGTGGCAGTGGCAGCTATGAAAAAAACATTTTGAAGTAACTTTCACTGATAAAGGCCTCATTTCTTCAGCATATGAAAAACTGTGTCATATAAACAAAAGCCATCCGCTAATTGATAAATGATCAAAAGATATAATCAGTTTTTAGATAAAGTAATTAAAACTATCTATAGCCATCTGTTCTAGCTCATTATTGATTAGAGAAATACAAGTTAAAACAATTGTGAGGTACTACCTCATACTTATTATATTAGATAATAAGACAGAAAAGGTAAATGACAAATGTTGGAAGGGATGTGGGAAAATTGAGACAATAATGTACTATTGGCAGAGTTGTAAACTAATTAAACCATTCTACAGAGCAATTTTGAACTAGCCCAAAGGGTTATAAAACCATGCATGCCCCTTTGACATAGCAATACCACTACTGGGTCTGTTTCCCAAAACAGATAAAAAAAAAAAACAAAAAGGAAAAGGAATTATATGTACAAAAATTATTTATAGCAACTCTTTTCTGGAAATAAAGAATTGGAAAATGAGAGGATGCACATAAATTAGGGAACAGCTGAATAAGTTGTGGTATGTAATTGTGATGGAATATAATTATGCTATAAGAAATGATGAGCAAGATGCTCTCAGAAAAACCTAGAAAGACTTACATGGGTTGATGGAAAGTGAAATGTAATGCATACAAATTAAGAGCAATATTGTAGGATGATCAGTGTGAATGACTTAGCTACTTAGCTATTCCCAGCAATACAATGATCCGTGATAGCACTGCAGGACTTAGTATGAAAAATGTTATCCTTCCCCATGAAAGAACTGGTGGTGACTGAATAGAGATTGAAGCAACTTTTGTTTTCTTTTGTTTATTTTCACTTCCTTCATTCATTTTTTCTTAAGTTGTTATTTTTATCTGTGTTTTCTTTTACAACATGACCATTATGGATGTGTTTTACATTACTACACATATATAACCTATATGGAAGTGCTTGCTTTCTCTATGAAGGGGTGGGAAGGAAGAAGGGAGAGAATTTGGAACTCAAAGTTTTAAAAACAAATTTTGGCAAACACCAAAGACAGCTTCAAATGTCAGTGAGAAAACTCACTCATTTGGAATGAGAGGGTATAGGGGAATGTGGTCTGGCACCAGTCCCAGGGTGGTGGTGCCACTGCCATAGCTGTGGATGCTTCTATAGCTCATGGCCTACAGACAATGAGGGAATCTATCTGGGTTGTAGTCCTGAATGGCAGTCCTGGGGTGAGGAGAAATGCTGGCATTGTGGAGTTGGTGTCAATTGTGGAGAGGGAATCCTACTCATAGTTCCATGGCCGAAAAGAGTGCTTGTGGTTGCTCACAGACTCTGTTCACAGGCCAGGGCTGGAGAGAAGTAACCACCTCTCCTTTGATTATACCACTTTGGAGGAATTGAGAACTTACAGGTCCCTAGAGATGACTCTGAAAACAGCTGCACAAAACCTCTGAAACTTGTAGTATGCCCTTCACTTAATAAAGAGCTCAAACGTCAAGAAATTGGAAACATCCAAAAAGAGGAAAAAAATAAGACTATAGAAGGTTCCTTTCTTGGTGAAAAGGTATTTTCTTCCATCCTTTCAGATGAGGAAGATCAAAGTATGCAACTGGAGGAAGATAACAAGTTCAAAGCTCCAAAGTCTCCAAAAATTGTAATAGTTACAAGCCACAGAAGAGCTAAAAATGATTTTGAAAACCAAGTAAGAAAAGTAGAGGAAAAACTGGGAAGATAAATGACAGTGATGAAAGAAAATCATGAAAAATGAGTCAACAGCTTGCTAAAAGAGACCCAAAAAACGCTGAACAAAACAACACTTATAAAAATAGACTAACCCAAATGGCAAAAGACATACAAAAAGCCAATGAGGAGGAGAATGCCTTAAAAAGCAGAACTGGGCAAATGGAAAAAGAGGTCCAAAAGCTCACTGAAGGAAATAATACCTTAAAAATGAGAATGGAACAAATGGAAGTTAATGACTTTATAAGAAATCAAGAAATTATAAAACAAAACCAAAAGAATTAAAAAAAGAAGGCAATGTGAAATATCTCACTGGAAAAACAACTGACCTGGAAAATAGATACAGAAGAGACAATTTTAAAATTATTGGTCTACCTGAGAACCATGATCAAAAAAGAGTTTAGACATCATCTTTCAAGAAACTATCAAGAAAACTGTCCTGGTATTCTAGAACCAGAGGGTAAAATAAAATGGAAAGAATCCACTAATCAGCTTCTGAAAGTAAACCCAAAAAGAAGACTCCTAGGAGTATTGTAGCCAAATTCCAGAGTTCCTAGGTCAAGGAGAAAATATTACAAGCAGCCAGAAAGAAATAATTCAAGTATTGTGGAAATACAATCAGGATAACACAGGATTTAGCAACTTCTACACTAAGGGATCAGAGGTCTTGGAATATGATATTCCAGAGGTCAAAGGAGCTAGGATTAAAACCAAGAATCACCTATCCAGCAAAACTAAGTATAATACTTCAGGGGGGAAAATGGAATTTCAAAGAAATAGAGGACTTCCAAGCATTCTTGTTGAAAAGACCAGAGCTGAATAGAAAATTTGACTTTCAAATTCAAGAATCAAGAAAAACATGAAAAGGTAAACAGGAAAGAGAAATCATAAAGGACTCATTCAAGTTGAACTGTTTACATTCATACATAGAAAGATGATATTTATAACTCATGAGATGTTTCTCAGTATTGGGGTAGTTAGAGGGAATAGATGGATAGGTAGATAGATATAGATATATAGATATCTACATAGATTTACATACATATATATCTACATAGATATATATAGATATAGAGGTACATACAGATATCTACATATAGATATCTACATATATATGCATGTATGTGGGCATATGCGTGGAATATATATATATATATGTATTTGTGTGTGTGTGTGTGTGAGTGTGTATACATAGAGGGCACAGGGTGAGCTGAATATAAAGGGAGGATATCTAATAAATAAAATTAACTGTAGAGAGAAATGTACTGGGAGAGAAAGAAGTGGAGGGGTAGAATGTCGCAAATCATCTCACATAAAAGAGGAAAGAAAGAGCTTTTACAATGGAGGGGAAAGGGAGGGAGGTGAAAGGGAATAAGTAAGACTTACTCTCTTCAGATTTGGCTTAAGGAGGGAATAACACACACTCAACTAGGTGGGGAAATCTATCTTACCCTACAGGAAGGCAAGGGGGAAGGTTGTAGGAAAGGGAGGATAATAGAAGGGGCAGCAGACTGGGGTTAAGGGACAATCAGAGGCAAACACTATTGTGAGGGAACAGGTCAAAGGAGTGAATGGAATAAATGGAGGGCAGGACAGAATAGAGGGAAATGTGGTTAATCTTTCACAACATGACTGTTATGGAAGTGTTTTGCATGGCTACGCATGTCTGACCTACCTCATATTGTTTGCTTTCTGGAGGGAGAGAAAGTGCAACTCAAAGCTTTAAAAATGAATGTTAAAAGTTGGTTTTGCATGCAACTGGGAAATAAAATGTATGGGCAATGGAGTATAGAAATCTATCTTGCCCTACAGGAAAATAGAGGGGAGTGGGATGGAGGGGTGATAGAAGGTAGGATAGATTGGAGAAGGGGTGGATGTGGTGCATACTATCCTGGGGTGGGGGTGGGAAGAGATGGGGAGAAAACTGAGAATTCAAAATCTTGTGGAAGTAAATATTGCAAAATGAAAATAAATTATATATATGAAATAAATGTTAAAAATTGTTTACATGTAACTCAGGGAAAATTAAATACTCAATAAATACCCCAAAAAAGTACTTGAAAGACTTAAGGATTCAGACAAATACAATGGTCAACCTGATTCTAGATGATTCCTCCTGGTGAACTCAGCTACCCACCTCTGGACAGAGGTAAGAGATTCATGATGCAAAATGAGGCATACATTTTTGGACATGGGCAACTTGGGAGGACTTTTTACCTGACTATGCATATTTACTATGAGGATGTTGTCTTTCTTTTCAAATGCTCTAGAGGAGGGAAAGAAAATAACTGCTCATTCATTGAAAACAAAAGGAAAGAAATTAAAAGGGTGTACCTAGCATACTTGACATGCAAAAACACAGTAATCACTCCCTTGAAATGGAAGCTATGAATACTTCCTATTTTCTATTCTTTAGAAAACATTTCAGGAATGTTCACACCTTTGATTTGTTATGTATAAACATTACACATCTAAACTCTGTGCATCAGCTTAGTATAAATGTCATTTGACCTGTTTTCTCAAGATGAGTTTATTTTTGACAAGCAATTATTTTTCACTTGTTTCATTTACTGAAGGGTTTCATGCAAACTTTGAGGGTTTGCAGGGATCTAATCCTAATTCCTGGAGCTGTTTAATTATTTAAGGACCCAGACTAACCTCCATAGGGAGGTTAGTCACATCACTTTGGCAAACATTAAATTATCAGTGTGGTATAGTGGAAAGATCACTGGACCAAGGGCTTAACTCCTGTCTCTGCAACTAAATACTTTGGGATCATGGCCAAGATCAGTTTGTTTCTCTAAGTTTCAGTTGCCTTATTTGAAGAAATGGGTATCCATAAAATGTTATATATATGAACTATTATTAAAGGCAGTAACATCATTTCTTCCTGAAAATACCCTAATACAGATCATGTCATGGGTTTAAATCCTAGCTCTACCACAAGGTCACCAGTGTGACCTTGGTTGAATGATTCACCCTATCTGGAACTCAGTTTCCTTTTTGTAAAATGAAAGAGCTGGACTTGATGCTCTCTGAATCTAATGATGTTTTGGGAAATAAATATAATCTTAGGATTATCCTAATGAACGGATCCAATGGGGCCATTGCCCACACTGCTGAAAGTCTGGTCCCCTAGGCTTGGGGGCATTTGGATACTAATTAAAGTATCTCCAGTACTCCACTAATTGAGGCATCTTCATATGTCTCATTGCCCTACTGATGTTCATTCATTTAGAAATAGGGATACTCTGCTGTTTTAAGTATTTTAATTACTTGTGCCCTGAAGTAATTTTATGATGGAGAAAGCAAAAGATGTAAACTATGTTAGTAGGCAAACTCCCATTGGCCCAGAAACGAGATGAACAGACATTATAAATCATTATTTCTTTTGTAGTTCTAAAGTTATCAAAATCCTCAGTTTGAATTTTGGATCTACTTTTTCTCATTTATGAAACCTTGGGAAAGTCCTTTGCAGGACTGGTTTCTTCATCTATAATATGAAGGAAATTACATATCTCTAGTGTTCTTTTAAACTATAAATCTCATGACTGATTTTCAGAATAGTGATCTTAACTCACTCCAATGTCCTACAGTTCCTTCTGAATCATCAAAAAAAGTTTTAACATTACATGTATCTTATCCTGTTTGAATATTAGAAAATCAATAATTAAAGTATGACCATGAGATTTTTTGTTCTTTTGTCTTTATTCACTGTTGTAGGGAAATTCCTAGTGTTGAAAGTCCCTTCTCTGAGGAAGATCAGCAGCTCATATGTCATTTACAATCCTGGAGCATTGCCTGGGAGAACAGAGAGGGTAAGTGATTTGTTCATGGTTACTGCTAGTAGTAGTAATAGTAATAGTAGTAGTAGTAGTAGTAGTAATAGTGGTAATGGTAGTGGTGGTAGTAGTAGTAATAGTACTAGCAATAGTAGGAACAGCAGTATATAGTTTCTACTGTGTGCCAGGCACTTTGCTAAACCACCTTATAAATATTATCTCCTTTGGTCCTCACGACAACTTCAAAAAGTAAGTGCTATTATTATTACAATTTTACAGTTGAGGAAACTGAGGCAGACCGAAGTTAAGGGGCTAGCCCAGTGTCACATGGCTAGAAAGTGTCTAAGACCAGATTTGAACCCAAGTCTTTTTGACTCCAAGTCCAATGCTCTATCCACTGAGCACCTAGCCACCTAGCTATTAGCTCAAAACTACTATGTGTCAAAGGTAGGAATTGAACTCAGATCTTCCTTAGTCTAAGATCATCCCTTTCTTCACTATACCATGCTTCCCCTCAACTGTGGAACAGTCATGCTACTTAAATAAAAAACATTCAGTTTAACCAGAATGATCAATTAATTTCCTATTCATTTGGGACCAATGAAGAGGGAAATGCATATATGTATGAGTGTATGTATATATGCATGTGTAATGTTAATGTATATATTTAATATTAAAGGTAATTCTATATTAATATATTTACTGTATATTATATATAATTATCTGTATATTATATATATAATTATCTATATTAATATAGAATCAATGTATTATTTATAATATTACATAGGCTATATATTGTATTCTATATTGTATATGTGATTTATAAATAATATTAATACAATACATTAATGTTAAATAATATAATTATATATAACTTATTGTATGCTTTATATTACATAATGGTTATATATAATATTTCATATGTAATTACATATTAATTCCACATTTATATATTGTGTATATGCATAAAATATAATAGCACAATATTGGTATCAGTATCATAATCATATATGTATCAAAAATATGTGTATCATCAAATATATGCATCATAATAAATATTATATGTGTGTGTGTTCCTCTGTATCTGTGTGCATCATAATCTTACAGCTTTGAGAAATAAGGCTTCACTAGAACATCATGTTGTTAGAATGAAAGCATAGAATGGCAGAATTGGAGAGAGCTTCAATAACCCTCTGGCCCAACCTATCCTGAAAAGGAATTCACCCCTGTCATACCAGATAAGCCTCTGCTCAAAGAATGCCCATGCAGAGGAACACACTATCTCCACAGGTCACTCGTTCCACTTTTGGATACCTCTAGAGTTGCAGACTCAAGATAGAAAGGAAACATGTCCTGATCCTACAACTATGGGTTTGTTGGTAAACGTTCAACAACTAGTTCTCCCTCCAAAAAAACTGAATCAAAAAATACTTTTAAAATTTAATCTGTTGTTAACATTTTGTTCACCACTTTCTTAAGCCTAGACGATCAACAAAATAAGCCCTTATCCATAGCATCTGCCAGTTTCCAACATGTAAACACCCTTAATGAAAATATAACCATTGGTTCAAGTTGACTCCAGTATCACTCGACTTCCATTTACTACTTGTACAATCTTGGAAGTTATTTAGCCTATGTAAAGCTCAATTTCTGTAGATAGTGGAGATAAGAACTGGGAGTCAGAGCACATGTTTTGGGGGTCCAAAATATAACATTTACTTAGCTGTGTGATGGTATACAAGTAATCCCCCTCCTTCCCCTGGATATCAATTTTTCTCATCTGTAAAATGGGGATGATAACATTTGCAGTTCTAGACAAAGGCTTGGAGAAGGGCCACACAGGATAAGAATTGCAAAGTATTTGAAGTGAAAGATGAATTTGCCATCTGTTTGTACCCTTGTATTGAATTCTCACATCAACTAATTTAAACAAAAAAATTAGTAAGCACCTACCATGGGCAAGGCACTGTGTTAGATGCTAGATATACAAAGACAAAAAAAAAAATCCTTGCCTTAAAGAAGTTTACATCCTGCTTGGGGTTACAACATGCACACAGTAAAGTTAAAGCAAAACATATGAAAAGTTTCACAAAAAAAATTAAATGAGAGAGAACACAAAAGACTGGGGCTTCCAGAAAGGCCTTATGTAGGACTTGGCACATGAGCTATACCCCAAATGAATCTAGGAGATGGACCATTCTACATATTCTCCACATGAAGGAAGAAGAAATGTCAAAGGCAAGAAATGGTGAGTGGGTCGATTCAGCTGGAGCTGAGAGTGCGTATGATGGAGAGTCATAGGGAAAAGGAATGGAAAAGTGGCTTCAAAAGCCCCATTAAGGATTTTACATTTTATTCTAGGGGCTATTCTATGACACCACGGGTCATGTTGAAGTATGAATCTTGCACAGGGTTGTTGTAAGTATCAAATGAAGGAAAGAATATGAAACTGCTTTGCAAGCTACAAACCACCATCCCACAATAAAGTGTTATTTCCCTGAGAGTTTGAACAAGGACTTAAAAAGGAAAATAAAATGTAGTTTGATGGCTTTTAGTATCAATTAAAACATAAGGGCAAAGAAACATATGTTCTATTGGGGGGTAGGATGGAGAGACTCATAAACTGCATGAGTCCTGAGATCTCTGACATTGGCACTCCCAAGAGAAAAGAGACCTCAGATGGTACTGTCAAGGACAAACTTATGACTGGATTTGTGACACACAATAAACATTGTCAAGCTTTTTGAGGTACTTTGTATCTAAGGCCTCAGGCAATTTATAGTATGGCAAGTATGAGACTTTTCCTCAAGGACACAAAATACGGTAACACAGACATACAGAGAAAGGAAGCTACCAAAGACAAGTGACTCATCGGAGATGCATTGCTCTGCCCCAACAAGAACAAGCTGCTAAACCTCCCTCAGGCTTAGTTTTCTCAACTATGAAATTAGGAGGTAAGACCAGATCAGATCTTCTTAACTTTTTTCATGTCCTGGAGACCTTTGGCAGAATAGGGAAATCCTTCTCAGAATAATGCTTTGCAATGTATAAATAAAATTCAAAGGATTACCAAAAAATTCAATTATCCTGAGATGAAGTTATCAAAAATATTGGGGGGGGGGGAGTTCATAAATCCCCACGTTCTAGGGATTTCCATTTTTCCATTTTCAGTTTTCCTTTCATTCTAATAACTTCTTGGTTTGTCCTTCATAATCTGTCTTGACTACAGTCATATCCACATCCACATCCTCAGGTTCTGGGGATTTATGAGCTTGGTTTTTACCCTAATATTTTGCTCTGAAGCAATGAATTTATGATCTCCTTAGATGCCCTTCAAGACCTGAAATGGCTGAAAAATTCATCTCCCTACAACCATGCTGGTTAAGAGTTTTTCCAGGCTTGACTCTTTTAGTATGTCAGTCTTCAAAATACATATAAATGATTCATTGCTGGGCCCATACAGATAGTACCCACTAAAGCCTATTATCTATCTGATAGAATAACTTAAAACAACACATGGCTACCTAGAGGTCTCTGTGCATTTCCTTTTAATAAGCCCAAATCTGTCACTCAAAATTCCTACTTATTGGTCATAATTCTAATTTCTGAGACCAAGTAGAATAAATCATATTTCTTTTCTGCAGCCCTTCAAATATTATAAAATTACAAATATTATAAGATTACACAAATTATAAATATTACATTCAGCCTTAAGTTTTTTTTTTCCTTTCCTGGCCTAAAGGTCCCTAGTACTTTCAATTACTGGCATAGACTTTTTGTTCCTACAAAACCGAATTGCTAGCTAGGTGTACCCCAGACCTGGCATTCCATTTCATGATGCCATAGTTTTGTCGTTTTACTGGCATGTCTAAGACCATGTCTAGAAACACTCCATGTTCATTTTCATCTCTGAAGATCCTTTGCTTCCCTTCAAAACATAAATGGTTACAAAGTGCAGTAGAAAGAGGACTGAATTGGGAATGATAGCTTTATTTCTATCTCTGCCATTTCCTTCTTATGTAACCTTGGGGAAGTCATGTGACTTCCCTAAGGCTCAGTTTTCTGATCTATAAAATGAAGGAATTCGACCAGATGACCCCTGAAGTCCCTTTTAGCTTTAGATCAATTATCTTAAGACCTTCAGTAACACCTTATATGTCACCTCATACATGAGTCTTTTCCCAATTCTCTCTCAGTATCCTCTCCTTCTTGAAATTGTGTGTGTGTAAGAAAGAAAGAAAAAGAGATAGAAACTGTATAATTTTTGTCACTATTTTCCCTAGCACATAGAAAACCATATTTGTGATCTATTTCCCAAACTCCTCATCCATTTCTTCTTTATGGCCAAATGGTCTATAGCATGTTCCTATGACAATTTAGTTTCCTTTTCTAACTCCAGATGCTTTTCATCCAAATCCTTTCTACCATGCTTCTCTCTACTGGGTCTTGGATTTCCTCAAATAAATATGCCTTCCTAATCCACAGTGTGACCCTCACCCCTTTTAACCTAGCCATTTTCTTTGTAAATAGACATACCCTTTCTGAGACATACTCCAGACATAGGTATTATCCCACAAAGCCTAGCAATAATTATGAGATCACATTTTCTACCTTGGAGAGTGTTTTCTAGGTCTCAGACCGTCAAGGCTGTCTGGCACAATTTTGTTGCTGGCCCAATTCTTGGTTTCTGTCTACTATAAACTTCATGGTATTGCTACTATTCTTGAGGGTTATTCCTTCAAATGGTATTGTTACTAGTCCATTCAACGGTATACTTTAGCCTACTCAGGATGGGTATCTTATCATCTGACCTGTATCTGCTTCCTTCTTCCCTCTAGGAAAAGCATTCCTCAACACTCAGACTTCCAGGGAGATCATGCCTCCCTACCCCAATGAAATGACTTCACTCAGCTGGGGATCATCCCTGTACTTCCACACTCAGGGTTGAACTATCCCGATTGGCCTGAGTAAGTGAACACTTAACTCAACCTCCTAGATTTAGCTGATCCCAGTCTAGGCTTCACATCTAACCATCCATCAAGAACCTAGGTTCTACCCAACACTGGCCTCTTGCCGTTTTTCCTACCATCCCCATGCTCTTGCTCAGGACATGAAAATCAAATCCATATTATCAATGATACTGAAAAGGGCATGACAGTCGACTACTTAGCATGACTTCCAGGATCAAAATTCCCTCTCCTGGTCATCACTCCACTATTGGAGGTGTCTGAGGGTAAGAACACCTGCAGGGCCTGTTACTCTGGGGGAGGGGGGTTCACAGACCCTTTGGTTGGTGTACAGATTTAAGGGAGTCCATCAATTTGCATAGGGAAAAATATTACATGTTTATTTTCACTAACCTCCAAATTTAACATTGCCTTTAATTATGCCTAAGGAAACAAAATATTATTCTGAGAAGGGTTCAAAAGCTTCACCAGGGATCCATAACAACAAAAATGGTTTAAAATAAACCTGCTTTATAAGGATAGAAGTTACTTAAAGGCTGAGTTTGCCTACTTTTTTTCATTTTTATCCCTCATATCTAGTACAGTTAGACACATAGCAGAGACATAAATGCCTGTTGAATTGAGTTTAACTTGCAAAGCATGCCATCTATAGTGGTATCCCTGAACTGATACTTCAAATCTTGCCAAGTCTCATTTCAATCCTAAAAGGAAGTTCTTTTGTTGTTGAGGGAGCTAATATCAGTGGGAGATAATTTAAAACGTGATTTTTAAAAAAATTAAGGCATAGTTAAAAATGGTATGGATGGCACACTGAATGTGAAACAATAGCTTTCAGGAATGATGCTACACATGTGTGGTAATGAGAAGAGGGAGGGAAAGGTGTTTGATAAGGCTATATATATTTATGATAGAGAGTAAGAGGGCAAACCCCAGCTTCAGCTGTACTGACAGACACACTCTTGCTAAGGATTGGCATGTAGGGGAAAAAACAACCACTGTTGTCGCTTTGATTTTTTTTCTCCTGAGACTTTTCATTAAGTGATATATACTTTTGAAAGGGCATGTGTCTCCTACCCACCTGAGCTGCACAAAGAAATGAGCACCCCAGGACTAATCTTGGCTATTCCATGAGTGAAGGGAGCCTTGGATTCAATGTCTCTGTTTCATGCCTGGGGCAACCACAGAGGGAAGATCTTTGGTTCTCGTGTTTCTCTTCCATTTGTATTATTAATGCTGGGAATCAAAACAGCAAAGCCTTGCTCTTTCAACGTGATTTGGCACGGTTGGAGAGCAAGGCGATTTACAAGGTTACCAGCCACTTCCCAAAACAGCAAACAAGCCAGGCTGACTACAAAGGCTGCCAACTGACTGCCACCTAGTGGCCAGCACCTGAAGCTCATTCTCCTTCAGCAAAATGCTCTTTCCTGAGCTGTCCCTTCCAAGAGGTACTGACTGCTGAAAATTTATAAAATCATAGACTTAGACCTTTAAAGGCACTTAGTCATGAGATTATAGAATCGCAAAATGTGAGAATTAGGAAGCACTATAGCAATAATCTCGTCTAACCAAAAGGAATCTCCACTAAAACATACTCGGGCTTCTGCTTAAAGATCTCTGTGGAAGGGGAACCAATAAACCAAATCACTAGGCAGAGGAAGGACTGGAGTCCCAGAACCAATAACATTTGTCCAAGGTCGTAAGAGGTAGTAAAGAGCAGATCTACATTTTGAGATATAATGGATTCAAAAATCATATAAGAATAGATTTAGAACTCATTTTATCTTTTTATTTTATTTTTATCTATTTTTAGTTTTCAACTCTCATTTCCATAAGATTTTGAGTTCCAAACTTTTTCCCCATTTCTCTCCTCTGCCCACCCCTAGACAGCATGCATTCTGATTACCCGTTCCCCCAATCTGTCCTTTCTTCTATCACACCTCTCCCTTCCCTTATCCCCATCTCCTCTATTTTCTTGTAGGGCAATACAGATTTCTAAACCCCATTACCTGTATCTTATTTCTCAGTTGCATGGAAAAACAATTTTTAACATTCATTTTTAAAACTTTGAGCTTCAATTTCTCTCCTTTCCTCCCTCCCTACTCATCCCCACTGAGAAGGCAAGCAATTCAATATGTTATACATTGTAGTTATGCAAAAGACTTTCATAAAAGTTGTGTTGTGACAGCCTATATTTCCCTCCATCCTATCCTGCCCCCCCATTTATTTTATTCTCTCTTTTGACCCTATCACTCCCAAAAAGTGTTTATTTCTAATTATGCCCTCCTCCATTTGCCCTCCTTTCTAACATCTTCCCAATATGCCCTTTATCCTCTTCTCCCCTACTTTCCCATAGCATAAGATAGATTTTTCATAGCAAGTTGAGTATGCATGTTATTCCCTCCTTAAGTCAAATGTGATGAGAGTAAGCTCCACTTTTCCCCTCTCCCCTCTCTCCTCTTCCCCTCCACTGAAAAAGCTTTTTCTTGCTTCTTTTATGTGAGAGACAATTTGTCCCATTCTATTTCTCCCTTTCTCCTCCAAATATATTCCTCTCTCATCCCTTAATTTATTATTTTAGATATCATCCCTTCATATGCAACTCACCCTGTCTCAAGAGTTACAAATATTATTTTTCCATGTAGGGATGTAAACAGTTGGACTTTAGTAAGTTCGTTATGATTTCTCTTTCCTATTCACCTTTTCATGCTTCTCTTGATTCTTGTGTTTGAAAGTCAAATTTTTTTGTTCAATTCCGGTCCCTTCATCAAGAATGCTTCAAAGTCCTCTATTTCTCTGAATGACCATTTTTCCCCCTGAAGTATTATACTCAGTTTTGCTGGGTAGGTGATTCTTGGTTTTAGTCTTAACTCCATTGACCTCTGGAATATCATATTCCAAGCCCTTTGATCCTTTAATGTAGAAGCTGCTAAATCTTGTGTTATCTTAATCATATTTCCACAATACTTGAAATGTTTCTTTCTTGCTGCTTGCAATATTTTCTCTTTGACTTGAGAGCTCTGGAATTTGGCTACAATATTCCTAGGAGTTTTCTTTTGGGGGTCTCTTTCAGGAGGTGAATGGTGGGTTCTTTCAGTATTTATTTTATCCTTTGGTTCTAGAATATCAGGGCAGTTTTCCTTGATAATCTCTTAAAAGATGATGTCTAGTCTCTTTTTTATCATGGCTTTAAGATAGTTCCATAATTTTTAAGTTGTCTTTCCTGGATCTATTTTCCAGGTCAGTTATTTTTCCAGTGAGATAGTTCACATTGTCTGCTATTTTTTCATTTCGTTGGTTTTGTTTTATAATTTCTTGATTTTTTATAAAGTCATTAGCTTCCATCTGCTCCATTCTAATCTTGAAGGAATTATTTTCTTCAGTGAGCTTTTGGAACTCCTTTTCCATCTTACCAATTCTGCTTTTTAGGGCATTCTTCTCCTCATTGGCTTTTTGTCTACTTTAGCAAGCAGTTGACTAATTTTTCATTATTTCCTTGAATAATTCTCATTTCTCTTCCCAATTTTTGCTCTACTTCTCTTACTTGATTTTCAAAATTCTTTTTGAGATCTTCCATGGCCTGAGACTAATTCATATTTTTCTTGGAGGCTTTGGATGGAGGAGCTTTGATTTTGTTATCTTCTGTTTGCATGTTTTGGTATTCCTTGTCACCAAAATAAGATTTTATAGTCTGATTCTCTTTTGTGGTTTTTGCTCATTTACTTGACTTTTAAGCTCTTTGACAAAGTAGTTCTCTGCTTCCACTAGGAGTGGGGTTGTACTGTCAGCCACTCAATCCCCCCACAATCTGTGAACCTAGAGCTCCAGAAACAGTGACTGCAGCTGCTCCTTCTGCTTCTGTGACTGCCAAGGGTTCCTCCACCCCATCCCCTTCTGTTGCCCTGAGGCTGGGGCCAGACCACTCTCCTCTCTCACACAGGTCCTACAGGTTTTTTCCACTGACCTTCCAATTTGTCTTCAGTGTTTTGGGGTCATGAAATCTGGAAACCACAACAGGTGTGAAAGATTCAGTCTCCCCAAGGCCTGCTCAGGTCCAGTCTGTGCCAGCATGGCCCACATTGGACTGCACTCTGCTCCCAACATGACTCAATAGAGACTTCCTGGTGACCTTGCAGACTGTCTTGGGCTGGAGATTTGCTTCACTCCATCATTCTATGGGTTCTGCAGCTCCAGAATTTGTTTAGAGCTATTTTTTACATATATTTGGCTGGGCTTGAGGGGGGCGCTCTAGAAAGTCCACATTGTTACTCCTCCATCTTGGCTCTGCCCCTAGAACTCATCTTTAAAATGAAAAAACTGAGGCCAAGCAAAGTTTAAAAGGACAATCCCAGGTTCACACATGTTGAGCTTAGCAGGGACTTGAAATATTTTCAGGAGACTGTAAATCCACAGGATAAGGGCATAAAGTACAAATCTTTCTGCTTTAATTCAAAAATGGCAAAGAATAAGCATTTGTATAACAAGTAAAGCCAAATAGCTTTGGCTTTTTAGTCAGAAATATAGGTTTAAATCCTGGCTCTGAAATTGACTACTTATGTGACTTACTTAACCTCTGTGAGTTTCAACATCCTTCTCTGTAAAAATAAGGGAGTTAGACTAGATGTCCACATTCCTTTCCAAATATTCCTAGTCAGCTAGGTGGTGCCAGAGTGCACAAAGCCCTGGGCCTGGATCAAGAAGACTCATCTTCCTGAGTTCAAATCTATTCTCAGACTAGTAGCTTTGTGACCCTGGGCAATCCACTTAACCCTGTTTGTCTCAGTTTCCTTATCCATAAAATGAACTGGAGAAGGAAGTGGCAGTATCTTTGCCAAGAAAATTCCAAATGGGGTCATGAGGAGTTTGACAGGACTGAAATAACTGAACATCAGCAAAAAAGCCAGGCTAGAAACACTGACAAATCAGACATGTCATCATCATCATCAACGTAGCCATCATCATAATCATTACCATCACATCAGCATCATCAATCACTAGCATTTATATAGCATTGTGTCAGGCACTGTCCTAAGTGCTTAAAAATATGATCTCACAACAACCAGGAGAGGTGGGTGCTATGATTATCCCCACTTTAGAGATTTGGAAACTAAGGCAAAACTGAAGTGAAATGACTTGCCCAGGGTTACATACCTACTAAATTTCTAAGGCTCAGTTTGAAATCAGGTCTTCCTGATTCCAGGCCCCACCTATTATTTAGCACCTATCCATTGCCACCACATAACTGAATTCACCATTTTGACTGGAAATGGTGGCAGCATTGGCTTGAAGATGATCTGCTTTCCAGGGTTCCCACTTCTCCTCTGCCTTCTTCCAATTTATTGTTCTACAGACTAGTTCTCTCATATTTTGCCTTCTAAATGCACCAAAAGACCACATCCCTGGCTGGATTTCAATTCCTGGTTCCTTTCAACAGCAACCAATATTCATTAAGGATTGTCCAGGCACTCTGCTGAACACTGGGAGATGAAGATAAAAGTGAGACAAGCCCTGAGAGAACTTATGTTCTGTTGCCTGGTATGTTTTATACACAAATAAACTAGTGTTAAGTCTATACAAAAAGATTTTGAGAGTGAGTTCCAGTAAGTAACTTAGGGAAAGGTGTAAAGGAAGAGAGGAAATTCGGTTGTTTCTTGGCTGAAATTAGATCAAAGTTAGCGTTTATAGAGTACCTAAGGTTTGCAAAGTCCTTTACATATATCATCCAATTTGATTTTCATGATAACTACTTGAAGTAGATACAATTATTATCCCTATTTTTCAGATAAGGAAACTGAGCCTAAAAGAGGTTAAGTGATTTGCCCAGGGTTATACGGCTTGTAAATATCTGAGGCAGGTTTTGACTTCAAGTTTTCATAATTCCAATGGCAGCACTCTACTCTTTATTTCACCTAGTTGCATCCAAAGTCCCTGCTCCAGATAAAAAGGAATTTCATCCTATACAAAATGGACCAGTCAGCACAAATACTAGATTCAAGGAATAGAATATTCTTGCTAATATCAATAATGATAATAATAAAGCATTTGTATAATGCTTTAAGGTTTATAAGTATTTATTGTATCCTCATAATAGCCCTGAAGGTAGATGCTATTATTTTCTCCATTTTAAAGATGAAGACACTGAGACAAGCAGAAGTGAAGTAATTTGCCCAGGGTCACACAGTTAGTGTCTGAGGTCAGATTTGAACTCAAAACTTCCTAACTCCAGGCCCATTAATCAGTCCCCTGCACCATCTAGCTTCCTCAGGTTTCTTCTAAGAACCTGTAATACGTGAGCTCAAGGTAATTGCTCCAATCTTAGCCTAGTGCCAGACATGGTTGGCACATCTTCTTGGAGTGCCTGCCAGCTCTATCAATGGTGGTTCTTGCCTAGTTTCTCATGATGTCCTGATTTACATGGGCTACCCATCAAAGACCCCCATTCAGAGAAGCTTCCTTCTCCACTTAACTTCCCATTAGGAAACTACATTAGGAAAAAGTATACCCTTTCTCAGGATCACCTGCTATTCCAGATGCTCTTGATATACCCCAGTGAGATTCCTAGTGACAATGTGGGATGGAGAAGATGGGAATCCTCTTCAATCTGGGCTGAAATTGTGAGAAAATCATAGGCACCCCAGGAGTCTTGCTGTGTTCACACACTGTGAAAACAGCTCCAGAGAGAAAAGTGGACAATCTCTTCTACTTGGGAAAGCTATACTCCAACAAGTCAGAGTGAATTAAGAAGACAAAATTAAAGCAGAAAGAAATCTCAGTCATCCTGAGCTTTGGCTCCAGCTCTATCACCAAGTTTGTGACCTCAGGCAAATAATTATGATTCTCTGGTCCACAATTTTCTCATCTGTAAAATGGGTAGAGTGAGGGGCTAGTCCTATGCTATATGATCTTCAAGGTTCCTTGCCCTTTTAAGATTCCTTGAATCCAATCCAGTTCCCTTATTTTACAGAGGAGGAATCAATGACCCAAAAGTAATGTGGAACAGTCCCAAGCTTAGTAAGTGGCAGAACTCAGGGCTCCAGATGACCTCTAGGTCAGAGGTTCCTCATAGAAATCCTCTTTGTCAATAAACTTTGCAGTAGTTTCAAGCATTGTTGGAGAATATGGGCAAGGTATTTGTTGGAAGGAAGGCACATCATTCCTAGGAAAGGAATGGGATGAGCTTCTCACTTGCCCACTGGCTAGGTGACTTTGGATCTCAGTTTTCCCTTTGTAAAATGAACTTAAACTACATGAGCTCTAAGTATTCTTCCAATGTTAATGGCATAGAATTTCATAGGGTCCTAGATCAAGACCTGAAGAGGAGCTCAAGTAGCTTTGTGGACAAATTCCCTCATTTCACAATTGACTCAAGGAAGTTAAAGAAAAGCAAAAACAAAGATATAAAGAAGCAATAAATGTGGCATGTGCCAGGACAGTCAGGGGAGCAGCCAAACTGGAGCAGAGATCCTGTCAGGAAGTAATTATAAAAAAGGATGAGGAGGGAGGGAGAACATATCCTGAGAACTAACCCAGGACCAAGGAACATGATACATTCAGTGACTGATAGACTGGCAATCTGGGCAACAGGACGAGGGATTCAAGCCATGACTTAAAGGCACTAAGATCACAAATGTATAATTATGTGAGATTATATTATCTTATTATACAAGATTCCATGTATAATATGCATAAATATGTGATACATATGGTTTGAATTCAAGTCTTCTGAGTCTCCACCTTTAGAAAACATGCTCCTTTAAGTCAGAGATTATTTTTATATTTGTTTTTATTTTGTCTTTTCCTCCCTCCTCTTCTCTTTGTATCCCAGCACTTGGTACAGTGCCTGACTCCAGCAGATATTTAATAAATGTTTGCTGATTGGTTGACTCTGACTCCGAACCTGGTCTCTTCCCTTGTCCCATAATTCAGGGATGAATAATTTAGGAACATTCTCACTTAACAGTGGAAAGTAACAATAATTTGTTGTATACTCAAGGACTGAGGAGCAAGCAAGCCTGAGGCAGACATTGTCCTCTGCTTTCCCTTCCCCTCCTCTATCCCTGACTTTTTGAGGCATTTTTTACTGCCTTTGTTTTGAGCCAAAATCGAAGCAAGTTTCCTGAAGCGGTAATGGAGAAATCAGACTTCATTGCTGCAAAACTCACTGCCTTTGGAGCTGAAGAACCGAGGTTCGATTTTCAGCTGTCTCACTAATGCCACAAGTTAGGGCACATTCCCTTTTGGGGACTCAGCTTTCTCATCAATAAAGTAGGTTGAGAAGCAAAGTGGTTTAGTCAATAGAAGGCTAGCCTCAGAACCAAGAAGACACTGTTTCAAGTCCCACAGCTGATGTATGCTGGCTATGTCCATGTCCTAGGCAAATCTCTTAGACTAGGTTGCAGAGTAGGTACATTCTGCATGATAGAAGGAGTTTCCTCCTTGGTAGTTGCCTAAACATATCCAAAAAATCACAAGTCCAATCAATTTTTTTAAAAAAAAGCATGGAGGGATGGTGGTTAGAGGTGGAGTACTGGGCTAAATGATCTCTAATGTTCTTTTCCATCAAGTAAGCTTATTTAAGCATCTTCTAAATGCTAGAGACACAAAGACCAAAGACCTTGTAGTCTCCTGGTGGAAATGGGTCTAACCATTTTGAATTCAGATCATCTCATATTACACAGGAGGAACTATGTGCCCAAGGTCACATGACTAGTTAAGTGTAGGTCTGGCACTAGACATCTGATCTCCAGATGAACCAACATGGTGTAAGTGGATAGAACACCGGATTTGGAGTTAGGAAATCCTGCCTCAGACACTTGGTAATTGCATGACCCTGGGCAAAACACTCAGCATTTCTCTAGGTTTTAGGTTCCCCCCTCTTCAATACAACGGGGTTGGACTCAATTTCTTCTAAGGTCCCTTCCAGATCTAACAGTGCAGGATTCAGAAGTGGGGATTTTAGAGTGATGTGACCCTTTGTTTGGGAAGGACTAAAGGGTTCTGCCTTCTAGAGGCAAAGACAGCTGATAGAGTCTTAGTTTGCACGTGGAGCACTGAAGAGAAAGAAAGTCTAAGAGAGAAACTTTCTTCCTCTCTCCTCTCCAACTCATTGAGACATTTTTTACTGCCTTTGCTTTGCTTGGTGAAGCACAACAAACCGAGTTAAGCAGACTTGAGTTCAAGTCTCACCTATACTCCATACTGTGACTCTGGGCAAGTCACTTAACTTCTCATTGTTTCTGGTAGCTCTCCTAGGCTCTAAGTGGGGAAGGAGGATTGATGAAGGGTACTTCCTATAAAAATGCAATGATAAGTCTGTTAAAAATGAAACAAAACTGTTTTGAGTCAAGGTTAAAGGAAATTCTCTAGGCTGGGATGGAAGGGGAAAATCAGACTTACAATAGGGGAAAGAGTGTTGCATGGGAAGACAGTGGAGTTGGATGGCCAATCTTAGAAAGGTCGCCTCAACTCTCTGAGTCTTGGTATCCCCAGTATCCTGGAGAACGAGGAGGTGGGATAGAATTCCTCCAAGGGATCTTCCAGCCCTGTCAGCTCTGATCCTTTCAAAGCTAAAACAAGCTAAACAGTGCTGAGGAGAAAGGTATCCATGGGGGAGTTTCCCTGAATTCCCCAGGGCCTAATAGTGGGGAGTATTAGGGTCAAAGACAGGAAAATCCATATTTCCTCCATCCCAACTGGAAATACCGAAGCTGAAGAGAAAGAAATCCACAGGGCAGCTTCTCTGACCTCCACAGGGTCTAATAGTAATAAGAATTAAAGCCAGATCAGGGAAACCCAGGTCTCAAGGACCCATGGATACATTGACACCATTGTCCAGCTGGCAAGGGAGGAGGGAGGAGGAGGCTTCCTTGGCTGCAGCGCTAGACTGGCTAGTTTGTGACAAGGAGAATCAGACAAATAGTACAAGGAGCATTTTCAGAGATTTGGATTATTATGTCTGGAATTAGATATTGCTGTGTCCTCTGATATTTATTTCAAGGACAGTAAGAAATATAAACAATTCTGTGCTTTCGCTCTAATCACAGGGCTCTGTGATCCTGAAAATCCTGAAAACAACACTTGACTGGTAGATGGGAGAGTCAGCTCAAGTTTCTGGAGTTTTCCCAAGCAATGTAGGAGTGAGTCAACTTGTCTGGTCTTGGGTTAAACTTCGTCAGCTGAGTGGCATTGATTCAATCCCCAAAAATACACCAAACCTAGTCCTGGACACTATGTGTGATACAAAAGAAAAAAATCTACAACTCCATCTGTGGGAAAGCTTGTGTTTTATGATAATTAGGCAAAACTACAGAATACAGGATAATAATGATAATAGCTGTCATTTTTGAAAGTATAAAGGGTCATACAGCACTTAATACATATTATCTCCTTTGGTTCCTACAATAAAGTTGTGATATGAGTAAAGGAGATGGGGCAGTGTTCTTGGAATCCAGAAGACCTGCCTCTGGTCCTCTGTTGTCATATGACCATGGGTAAATCACTAGACTGCTCTTAGCCTCAGCTCCTCCATCAGTAAAATGGGAGTACAAAGACAATGCCTTCTTAGGGCTAGTATGACACTCAAAGGAGATCATGTATGTAAAACTCTTTGCAAACATTTGAAGTCACTTTTTATTATTGTTACCCCCCATTTTACAAGGAGTTCTGACTGGCAACTCTGATGTAATGAAAAGCTCTAAGGCTTGAAAGTCAGGAGATCTAAGTTTTGCCACTGACTGACTACCCATGGTCCTTTGGGCAATTCCATTCACCTATGAATCCTCAGTTTCCCTATCTGTAAAGCAGGAGTGATAATACAACTACCTACTCACAGGGTTAGAATCATTTATCTAGAAGTAGAAAGGACCTCAGTCATCCAGATACAACATCCTCACTTAGAGTCAAGGAAACTGGAATCAGGGAAGTGAAATGATTTTGCCCAAGGTCACACAACTATAGATCCTGGGGAGAGGGATTTGAACCCCACCCCCCATGCTCTGACAACAGAACCTGGACTCTTTCGGTGATGCCACATAGACTCGATCATTGTGAAACACAAGAAACAAGGTATATGGAGTGCTTTGTACTCCTTAAAGGGCCATGAAAATGTCAGCTATTAACAATATTGTAGGGAAAAATCAAGTTCTTTGAAGTGGTGATATTTGAATAAGAAAATAAGGAAAGGGTAAATAAAATACAAATTATATAATGATAGCTAATTTTTATATAGTGCCTACTGTGGGCTAGGCACTGTGCTAACCACTTTACAAAGGTTCTCTCGTTTGATCCTCATGACCACCCTGCAAGGTAGGGGCTATTATGTTCCCCATTTTACAGTTGAGGAAACTGAGGCAAACAACGATATGACTTGCCTGAGGCTATGTAGCTAACATCTGAGATGGGATTTAAAACAGAGAAAAAGAAAAGGAGGGCATTTTAAGCATCAGCAGAAGGGCAGAGGTGGTCATGAACATGATGGACACCAAGATAGTAAAGGAATTAGCCTGACTGGAGCAAAGAGTTTCTGTTAGGGAGCAATCAGAGATAAAGATGACAAGTGAGTATATTCTGGGGACTCATCCACCACAGAGGTACCCTCATTGACTGATTGACTGATCGCTTAATTACATATGCACCAGGATCAAGGATACCAACTCTGATGTTACGATGTTAAAGCCCCCCAAATTCAATTCTATCATGCTTGAGCATCCAGATATTAATAATACCCAACTATAGATCATCGTAAATAATGGTCATTTATGTATTCATGTATGTTATTTGTGCTATATTATTATGTATAATAACTGTAATATCAACAATAATCACAATACAACAATAACTTGGTTTTAAGAAGAGAGTACAAATATTCTTAGCCCCACTATTGAGACAAGGATTAGAAGCTAAGCCTCATAGTTAACACAAGCTGACAGAGGAGGGGGCATGACTGTCAATGGATGGATGGATGCCTTGTACTTACAATACTTGGGGCATTACATACAATACAAATGGGGTATCCCATTTATGGGATGGAGAGGGTGTCTTTTCATTATATCTGCCAGAAGGCTGGGTGCAAGGTCTTCAGAGGGAATGGTATGTATATTGAGGGGTGAGGGGGTACCAATACATCAACACACACAACTCACCACATAGATTCCCAACCTTTTGGAGAGTAATCCCAGAAAACTGTTCTCTCTGAGATGGAGGAAACATAGGCTCACAGATCTAGAACAAGGAACCTTAAAGGTCTTCTAATCAACCCCCTTCATTTTACAGATGAGAAAACAAAGGCCCAGAACAGTTAAGTAATTTTGTCCAACATCACTTAATCAGAGGATGAATTTCAAACCAGATCCACTGACCCCAGAGTCAGTACTTCTTCCATTGAAGGTTCCTTGTACTGAAAAACACTGAAATTCAGATACTGTGTATTGCCCAAGCAGTGAGGGTACTGAGTGACATCATAACCCTGTAGAATTCATACATGACCTCCAAAGTGGTATAGTCCAAAGAACATTTTCCAGTAAATAAGGCTCTCTCTCAGCCCCATGGAGTGCAGGAATATAGATACCATTCATCAACCTAAATCCATACATAGTTTCAGATCTAAGACTCAAGCCAAGGTTTTCCTATTTCAAGTCTAGTAGTCTTTCCTATAGACCACACTATGTCTCCTGGGAACAGAAAGCAAATTTCAGCATTTTAAATTGTTCCTATTATATGAAAACTTTTTTAAGCAAAATATTTAAAAAGTTTGGATCTCCTTCACCTAGGATTCAACTAATAGGATTTAGATGATCATTATCTTTGATCAAGGTGATAATGGTCCCTGGAATTAGAGATTAATGAGTATTAACCAATTAATAGCTTCAGAACATTTATCCTAGTCCCTATAATAATAGAGAATAATTCCATCTTTGAAATGTTTAGCTAGGAATTTTTGGAACATTTTCTGATAAGAACGTCCAAAGTGCCATCCATACTATTTGGTTTGGAAGTATCACAGCTTCAACCTTCAAGGGTTTGCTCTTTCCTTAAATAATTCAGTTGAGTCCCATTCAGGATGTGTAATCCATTTAAATATTTACCAAACCTTTCTCTCCAGCTGGAATGGGTGTCATATCTCAAATTAGAAAGGCTCCTCTGCCTTCCTCCTCCCTGAGAATGTGGGTCACAGCATTTCCTGTTATTTGCATTGAAGACAGGAGAAAGCAAGGAGACAAAATGCTTCAACATTAGTGATGCACCCTGACAAGCAGAAAGGGAGAAAGAAAGAATTGTGTCTGCTTCTAAGTGTGTCTTCTGTGTGCTAAAAATAGGAAGCCTGCTCCTTTAATCTTATCCTAAGAGCCAAAGCAAAACAAAAATATTATCTCTGTCAAAGCTAGAAATGGTAAAATGGTACAATTTAGCATGACCTATACACTCTGGAACCCAAGTACAGTTTCTCAACCAAGATGAATCCATGTGACTTTTGTAGGCTTCCAAGCATTAGAATCCAAGGCACACAGTGGTCAGATTTCACTGGAAGATTCCCAGAACTAGTCATTTTCTACCAAGGGCTCTTGACTTGGGGTCCATGAACTAGGAATTTTGTTACTATTATAACAGTACTTAAAATTGGTTTCCTTTACAATCCTTTGTATTTTGTTTGATGAATTTTAAAACTATATTTTCAGGAGGGATCCATAACATTTCACTAGATTTCCAAAGCAGTCAATGATGCAAAAAAAAAGACTTTGCCATGGAGTCTCTGTCAGTGCTTCCAAATCTGGTCCATATTCATCCTCAGCCCTGTCCTTTCTTGGGTCCCTAGACCAGCATGGGTTCCTGTATAAAGGGTAAAAGAGGAAAAAAATATGGACACCTGGAATAACAGAAACAGCTCAGGGATGAGATGATCATGAGCTGCAGTTGAATGGCTAAATATTAAACATAAATACATGAAATGTGAGAGAAGTGGTTTTTTATCCAGTGCCAAGAGAAAAAAAGAAATCTCATTTCATTGTCTTGCAATTCAGGGCTCACAATAAGTATTTTCAAAATCAATTTGTAAAAAATGGGAGCTTATACACACATCTGTAGCAGAGGATGAGAAATTCTACAAAGAATACTTGGACTCTAAATTAAAGAAAAAAGCATTTTAGTAAAAGGCATCATGGTGTAGTGCAATAGGTCCCATTCAGTGATTTACAATGAGGGTGCTAGCAGTTCATGCTAAAAATCTTTTAATGGCACAATAAACAATAAATGATTGCCTAATTAGATTACAAATATACTTTTCCTCTGACAAGAATCATGTGCATGTTTGAAGTATTATGTTTGTTTCTGTAGCAATTCAAGCCATGATTGTGTTATCTTTGTAGTTATTATAAACACTTGAATAACACATTCAATTTCTCCATAGTTTCATAACATATGATGCTGGTGGTGGTATGGTGGTGGTGATGGTGATGATGGTGGTAAAAGGAGTTCATGAACTAAAGGCATTGGGAACCACTGATATAGGGGAAAGAGAGAGGGTCTTAAAGACAAGAAGACTGGAGTTTGAGCCTGACTCCAACACTGACTGACTATGTGACTCTGGACAAGTCTCTTAACCACTCAGAGTCCCAAGCAATTCACTAAGACAAGAATTCTTGACTCTGTGTGTGTGCGTGTGTACGTGTGTGCATGTGTGTGTATAATGGACCCATTTGACTGTTATCACAACACTGTTTTACATAATTTAAGGAAACTCTACATTTCAGTTAGAGATTAATAAAAATAAGGATGTCAATTTTCCCCCAATCCAAATTCATAGCCCCCTCAAAAAAATCTATCACAAATTAAGAAACTTTGCCCTAAAGTATTGCCACCTGTATTGGCAAAAGGAATTTCCTCACTGAGAGTTCCTTGGAGCAATTAAATCATAGGCCTGATTCTGAAAAGAAAACTATTACATTGTACCTTCACTGCAAAGACTGCAATAAGTAAGGATGCAGGGAGGGGTGGAGTTGGAAAGTTTGGATCAAGAATAAAAAATATGAGAGATCAAAAGATTTGGACACTACACAAAGGTCTTCACCTCTGTCATGAATACTTTATTTGAGAAAAGAATCAGAAGGTTCTGATCAGGTGGAGCACCAAATGACATTACTAACGATGATATTGACTATATTTTAATAGACAGGAAATGACTCATTACTGATGTGGTAGCCATTCCCGAATCAGCTTACTGACCCTGTGAAAGATCAGATTTAGTACAAAACTAAAATAAAATGTAGAAAAGGATATGACAGACAAAACACCAACTTGATCTATTTTTAAAAGTTATTGTAGGGTGCAGTTTGGTGACCCAATGGGTAGAGCACTGGCCATGGACTCAGGAGGAACTGAATTCAAATGCGGCCTCAGACACTTACTAGCTGTGTAACTCTGAGCCCATTAGGGAACCCCAACTGCCTCCAAAAAAGGATTTTTAAAAATTTATTGATAATAAGAATGGAATATGGATGGAATACAGGACATAGATACCAGCTGCAAGGATGCCATACAGAAGTTTAATTTATGTAAATCAATTGCCCTAACGAAAAGAACAACATGGTCTAAAATATCATTTAGTGGGCCAACAACATTTAGTGACTTACCAAACAAGTAGAATGATGTGTCAGCCAAAAGAATCACTGGTTTAGAGGAAAAGCTGGATTGTAAAATCTTTAAGTGAAAAGTGATGCTGTTTATATCATCATCACCATCAAGGAGCACCTGTTACATGCCAGATACTATATTAAGCACTTTACTTAAAACATCTCATTTGATCCTGACAATAACCCTGCAATATTGGTGTGATGATTATCCACTTTTTATATTATTTTATATTATATTGCTATTCCATTTTGAAGATAAGGAAACTGGGGAAAACAAAGGTTAAATGATTTGTCCAAGATCACACAGCTAGTAAGGGTCTGAAATAAGATTTGAACTCAGGTCTTCATGACTCCAGGCACAGACAGCAGTGATAGAGGGCAAAATCAGTTTTAAGCCTTGGTGGGAGACTCAACTAGGCAAACTCATCCCAAGGACATTTAAGGATGAAGTTAGAAGGAAAAGAAGAGACATCTTTAAAGTTTTAGTTTTGTTTTGTTTTTTAGTAATCAAGTTAATATCATCATTGCTTCTAGAAAAACTCTATTTCACTACCCGTGTAACTTTTTGAATTAAAGTACTCCTCCCTGATCACTATGGTTCTATACATGTTGTCTTCCTTTACTTAGAGAGTAAGCTCCTTGGAGCCAGGGACTGTTTGAATTTTTCTATCTGTATCCTTAGTACTTTGCACAGTATTGGACATACAATGAGTCCTTAAAAAATATTTTTTTCAATAATTAATTCACCTAGGGAGGAGGAGCCAATGGTGGAGTAGGACAGACCTGTAGAAGCTCTCCCCCCACAGCCCATAAAACATCTGTAAAAAATGACTAAACAAATTCTAGAGCAGCACAAGCCACAAAACAACAAAGCGAAAGAGATTTCCAGCTCAGGGCAGGCTGGAAGGTTGACAGGAAAGGGCTATTGCACCAGGTTCAGAGTGGAGCACAGCCCAGCCTTGGCTGTACAGCACCAGCAGGGACAGAAGCAGAGCAGGCCTCAGGGGAGAATCCCAGGTAGCAGTTGTAGTTCCCACTTTTCTCAACCCACAAACACTAAAGAGAGCTTCAAAGGTCAGTGAGAAGGGAGCAGGGTTCAGCCACAGTCCCAGCCCCAGGGGGCTACAGCATCCATTTTTGGAGGCTTCAGTCTAAAGACCCTGGGGGAATTGTGTGGCTGATTTGGATCTCAGTCTTGAATGGCGGTCCTGGGGTGAGGAGGAGCACTGGCTGGCAGAGCTGATGGAGACTCTAGAGAGGGAATTCTACTCACAGATCCTGGGCAGAAAAGCTTGGTTGCTCCCAAACCAGAGGATAAGCCAGGAGAGGAGTAAACTCCTCTCCCTTGATTGTGCAACCTTGGAGAAACTAAGAACTTATAGGTCCATAGAGTATACCCTCTACCTGACAAAGGACTCAAAAGTCAAGTAACAGGCTGGGGAAATGCCCAAAAAAGGGGGTAAATAAGACTATAGAAGGTTACTTTCTTGGTGAACAGGTATTTTCTTCCATCCTTTTGGATGAGGAAGAACAATGCATATCATCAGAGAAAGACATAAAAGTCAAGGCTTTTGCATCCAAAACTGCCAAAATAAATATGCAATGGTCTCATATCATGGATGAGTTCAAAAGGATTTTGAAAATCAAGTAAGAGAGGTGGAGGAAAAATTGGGAACAGAAATGAGAGTGATGCAAGAAAATCATGAAAATCAAGTCAATTTCTTGATAAAGGAGACCCAAAAAAATGCTGAAGAAAATAACACCTTTAAAAAGAGATTAGCTCAAATGGCAAAAGAGGTCCAAAAAGTCAATGAGAAGAATGCTTTAAAAAAGAGAATTAGCCAAATGGAAAAGGAAGTTCAAAACCTCACTGAAGAAAAGAATTCTTTAAAAATTAGAATGGAGCAGGTGGAAGCTAATGACTTTATGAGAAACCAAGAAATTAGAAAACAAAACCAAAAGAATGAAAAAATTGAAGACAATGTGAAATATCTCATTGGAAAAACAACTGACCTGGAAAATAGATCCAGGAGAGACAATTTAAAAATTATGGGACTACCTGAAAGCCATAATCAAGAAAAGAGACTCAACATCATCTTTCATGAAATTATCAAGGAAAACTGCCCTGATATTCTAGAACCAGAGGGCAAAATAACTATTGAAAGAATCCACCAATCACCTTCTGAAAGAGATCCAAAAATAAAAATTCCTAGGAATATTATAGCTAAATTTTAGAGTTCCCAAGTCAAGAAGAAAATATTACAAGCAGTCAGAAAGAAACAATTCACGTATTATGGAAATATAATCAAGATAACACAAGATCTAGCAGTTTCTACATTAAGGGATCAAAGGGCTTGGAATATGATGTTCCAGAAGTCAAAGAAACTAGGATTAAAACCAAGAACCAAGTACCCATTAAAACTGAGTATAATTCTTCAAGGGAAAATAATAGTCATTCAATGAAATAGAGAACTTTCAAGCATTCTTGATGAAAAGACCAGAGCTGAATAGACAATTTGACTTTCAAACACAAGAATCAAGAGAAGCATAAAAAGGTAAATAGGAAAGAGAAATCATAAGGGACTTACTAAAGTTGAACTGTTTACATTACCACATGGAAAGATAACATTTGTAACTCTTGAGACTATTCTCAGTATTTCTGTAGGTGGATGGATTATACATACATACATACATATATACATATATATATATATATTATATATATATATATATATATATATATATGGAGAGAGAGAGAGACAGAGGGCACAGGGTAAATTGAATAGGAAGGGATGATATCTAAAAAAATAAAATTAAGGGGTGAGATAAATATATTGTAAAGAGAAAGGTAGAAATGGAATGAGGTAAATTATCTCTCATAAAAGAGGCAAATAAAACTTTTTCAGTGAAGGGGAAAAGGGGGGAGGTGAGAGGGGGAAAGTGAAGCTTACGCTCATCACATTTGGCTTAAGGAAGAAATAACATGCTTACTCAGGTTGGTTTGACAATTTATCTTACACTACAGGAAAGTAGGGGAGAAGGGGATAAGTTGGAGGAAAAATAGAAGGGAGGGAAAATAGGAGGAGAAAGAAATTAGAAGTAAACCCTTAGGGGAGGGACAAGGTCAAAGGAGAGAATAGAATAAATGGGGGGCAGGATAGGAAGGAGGGAAATATAGTTAGTCTTTCACAACATGACTATTATGGAAGTCTTTTGCAAAACTACATATATATAGCATACATTGAATTGCTTGCCTTCTCGGTGGGGATGGGTGGGGAGGGAGGAAGGGTGAGAAGTTGGAACTCAAAGTTTTAGGAACAAATGTTGAGAATTGCTTTTGCATGCAACTGGGAAATAAGAAATATGAGTAATAGGATACAGAAATCTATCTTTCCCTACAAGAAAAGGGAGAAGATGGGGATAAGGAAAGGGAGGGGTCTAATAGAAGGGAGAGAAGACTAGGGGAAGGGGTAATCAGAGTGCATGGTGTTTTGAGGTGGGGGAGGGAAGAGATGGGTAGAAAATTTGGAACTCAAAATCTTGTGGAAATGAATGTTGAAAACTAAAAATAAATTAATTTTAAAAAAAGAAAACATGAAAAGTACATTCAATTTTTAATGCTAAAAAATAATTAATTCATCTATATGCATATATAGACATAGACACACAATATATTGAGATGGTACTATGGAAAAATAAATATATATATATATATGCATATGTGTATGTAGGTACATATACACACATAAAAATATTTCCAGACCTGTGATTTCATTAACGTAGAGAACTCCTAGGATAGAAACTTCCTCCATCAATACTGACTACCATATTTTCTGTTACCTGGATCATTACAGAAGTTGGGTGTAGACATGGGGCTCACAGTCGCATAACTGATATGCGTCAGTCAGGATGAGAAGCCAGGTCTTCTAAATCTAAGTCTTAGCTCTATCTGCTAAACTATTCTGATTCAATTGTACATGAACACACACATGCACGCACACACACATACACACACACACAAAATACCTTGGAAGCTAGGGTAGCCCAAATGAACCTGTCCAAATCTGGTCACAGATATTTACTAGTTGTGTGACCTTAAGCAAGTTATTTAACAGACCAGCCTCAGTTTCCTCATCTGTAAAATGGGGGTGACAATATTGTTTTGAGAATAAAATAAAATGACATTTATAAAGCAATTTGCAAACATTAAAGCATTATGTAAATAATAGTCATGACTTATTATTTTAATAATAATATCTCAAACTGGATTTGTGATCTGATTAGGGCAAAGTAGGACAAGACTAACCCTTGTACAAAATCTTGTGTATTGTAAGTATTTTAATTCAGTTTTTATTAAAAGACCTACAGGACAAAAGAAAAGAAGAGTCACTCAGGATGTTGCTGAAAATTTCGTACACAGTATTACTACTAAGTATCACTATTGTAATAATATGAGCATATCAGTACAAATAAGTATAATACACAATTGCATAATATATATCAGTGATAATATTAATAATAATTCATAGAGAGAGTGATTTAAGGTCACAAGTGATATAAAAGACATCCCTCACAATTCCGATGACCACGGATAGAGATAGGTTGATCATGGACGGAGAGGGAAGGGACAAGATTAAGGATCTATATAGCATCTATTATGTGCTACGCATTGTGCCAAGCACTTTTCCACATATCTCATTTGAGCTTTACAATAACTCTGGGTGGCAGGTACCTTGCCTAGCCTCATTTTACAGTTGAGGAAACTGAGGGAGACCGTGTTTAAATGACTTGCCCAGAGACACAGCTAGTAAGTGTCTGAGGATGTATTGAACTCAGGTCTTCCTGACTCCCGGCCCAGAGCTCTATCTACTTTACCACCAACTGCCTCTAAGAAATGAGAAGTAAAAGCAACCTGAGGACTGTAGACATCCAAAGGATAAGACATCCAAAGACCTAGAAACCAGTGCTCTGAGTCATTATTCTATGAAGGAATTATAGAAAGATAAATGATGGAATCACAAAGGGATAGAAAGGCATTGAAGAAATACCCACACTTAATGATCTCCTGAAATAATCCAAGTATTAGTGTTGTGTTTTTAGACAAGAAATAATCAAAGCCCTTGTGGTAACGATACATGTGACTGAAATCTGGCAGCATCTCCAACCTACTGGTTGATTCAGGAACTTCTGATGTCTCAGCTAAATTAATTATTTTTCATCACAAGTTTACCAGTAAGGTAGCAGTGAGATAATGAAAAGAACAATGGACTGGAAATTAGAAAACTGGAGTGTTATTTCTTACCTCTTATTAGCTGTATGACCATGACCAAATCACTGAACCTCTCTCAGACTCAGTTTCCTCAGCTGTAAAATGAGGAATATGGACTTGATTATCCTATCACAGAGGATTAAATCTTAACTTCTGAGCCTCAAGTTTCTTTATGTGTAAATAAAGCAGTTGAACTAGATCATCTCTTCACAAAACATATCTCAAATAAGCCTTAAGACTTTCTATTGTGCTAGATAGATCGAGCCATAAATGGGGAGGGAAGGGAGGAAAGAAATAAAATGAAAAAAATTACATGATAACTTTATTATATATTTTAAAAGAATAGGAAGTTGTATATAATAGATTTACAATTTCATGTGCAATCAGTTTTATTCTACTTTTATAAAAATGCTTATTTTATTTCATAGATTAAAAATAAAACAAATAAAATTTTAAAACAAAACAAAAAATAACAGGCAAACAACAGTCCCGTGTCCAACCAGCGGGTCAACAAATATTTAATTAATCATCTAGTGTGTACCGTGTATTGTACTAAGCACTGGAGATAGAAAGGAAGGCGGTATTGCAGTTCCTACCCTTAAGAAGCTTGTATCCTAAAGGGGGAGACAATATGTAAATAGCTAGACATGTTGGAGATACTGCAGAGTGGATGGAAGGCAATCGGCATTAGCAGCTGTGACAATCAAGAAAGGCATCCTGCAGAAGGGGGCCACTGAGCGGAGTCCTGAAAAAAGCAAGACGCTAAGAGGCAGAGGTGAGGGAATTTCATTCTAGATACAGAGAGAATCACAAGCCCCATGAACCCAAGGAGATGGTTGTCCCAAGTTGCCATGGTCATAAATGCATCTCCTTGAAGCCAACGCAGCAATGAGTTTCTCTGAACTTAGCTTGACTGGGTTAGATGACATATCTATCATCTATCACAAGACCCCCACTTCTTTTCTATAAAGTAAGACCTAAACTTAGCTGGCATAGTCTCTTAGAACTCCAGACCACAGGGTTCTTCCGGTCTTTTAGGGCTTTAGTAGAGGGACCTTCTTTCTCTGTCTCTCTGACTCTCTGTCTCTTCTCTCTCTTCCTTTCACTCCTTCTATAATGTATGTGTGTATAAGTATAATATTAGATATGACAGCAAAAGGAAAAGTATTGAATATCAGCTCCTGCTACATCTTCACCTAAATTTTAATTACTATAATTATATGATTACATGCATAGTAATTTTATAATTGTTACATATGATGATTATATAATGTACTATATACATAATTATGTAAATTACTAAATATTCTAATTATTATGCTGTGAAAGTGGGGGTTCTGGTCAAAATATTATTAAAAAGCTAAAAAGGATTCCTTTCATTTTTGCCCCAGCATAACAACTGTCTTCTGCTACCCTGACTGCCAAGTAATCAAATTCTCGGACTATCATACACCATGATATAAAGTAATCCAACTGCTATCGTTGTTCCCCACACTATCATTGAGGGACTCTACTTTAAAGGCACAGCGATGGGGAATGTGGCTGTTAGCCTCCTTGCTAGAGGAGAACTCTGTCTGAGATCAGTTTCATGACTGTGAACAAGTACTCTGTCATCAGGGATCCTAGGAAAAGACAGTTTGTCAGTGATTAAAAAATGAGAAACGTTATTATCAACAACCAATGTTATTCAAGGGTCATCTCAAAATCCTTTCCTTTCCTAACATGTCCTTAAAAGTTCAGTTTTTAATTGACCTCCATCATGTACCAGAACACAGTGTATCTGTGACTTACTAGACAGGGATTTTCCCCAGGCATATGGACATTAAATTTCTTACCTGGGGTCACACCACCTTCAGAGGGGTGTTTGGAATGTTCTGTACATAATCCATCACAGCACTTTGCTTCTTCACAATATGATATAAGTGCTCTTCCCACACCCACCCACCAAAAGGAAACAAAAAAAAAATCTAAGTATGTGTCTCCCCATGTTATTCCTTACTTGATAAAGATAATCAGAAGATCATGAGCAAAGTTATCTCTAATATTGTAACTATCAGAGAAACTTGTTTGACCTTAATATGCCTGGAAGATACCTTCGCAGGAAGGAAGGAAGGAAGGAAGGAAGGAAGGAAGGAAGGAAGGAAGGAAGGAAGGAAGGAAGGGAGGAAGGAAGGAAGGAAGGAAGGAAGGAAGGAAGGAAGGAAGGAAGGAAGGAAGGAAGGAAGGAAGGAAGGGAGGAAGGGAGGAAGGAAGGGAGGGAGGAAGGAAGGAAGGAAGGAAGGAAGGAAGGAAGGAAGGAAGGAAGGAAGGAAGGGAGGAAGGAAGGAAGGAAGGAAGGAAGGAAGGAAGGAAGGAAGGAAGGAAGGGAGGAAGGAAGGAAGGAAGGAAGGAAGGAAGGAAGGAAGGAAGGAAGGAAGGAAGGAAGGAAGGAAGGAAGGAAGGAAGGAAGGGAGGAAGGAAGGAAGGAAGGAAGGAAGGAAGGAAGGAAGGAAGGAAGGAAGGAAGGAAGGGAGGAAGGAAGGAAGGGAGGAAGGGAGGGATGGAAGGAAGAAGGAAGGGAGGGAGGGACGGAGGGACAGAGGGAGCGAGGGAGGGAGGAAGGAAGGAAAATCTTTGTCCTCAAGAAACTTACATTCTGTGAGGAAAGGCATAAGAATATATATATATATATATATATATATATATATGTTCAGTCATTTTTTAATTGTCTCTGATTCTTTGTGACCTCATTTGGGGTTTTCTTGGCAAAGATGCTGGAGTGGTTTGCCATTTCCTTCTCCAGCTCATTTTATAGATGAGGAACTAAGGCAAACAAGGTTAAGTGACTTGCCCAGGAACACACAGCTAGTAAGTTTCTGAGGCTGAATTTGACCTCATGAAGATGAGCCTGACTTCAGGGTCAACACTATCCACTGTGCCACCTAGCTGCCCAAGTACATACACAAGTAGGTGTAAAATATGTAAATGGTAAACACAAGGCAATTTCACGTTTGGGAAAAGCAATATTACCCCTGAATGTCTCATGGAAGAGGTGACTTGTTAGCTAAGCTTTGAAGTAGGTTAAGGACTTAAGAGTTAAAGATGAGGAAGAAATGTATTCCACGCATGGAGGACAACCTACACAAAATTATGGAATCAAGACAAGGGGTATCAAGGATTGAGGGCAGCAATAGGTCAGTTTGTCTGGACCAAAGAATATGAATAATTCTTCCACAAATTAAGTAATAAATGAAGAGGGACCTCCAATTCTCTACATCTTGCAGGCAATTGTGTGACTATAAAGATGTAACCTGCTGTAGAATATTATTTATAAAAGCATTCCTATTCCCTTCTCAATTTTTTTTAATCAAGGACACTCTATATTCATGTAGATGATTCCCATAAGTTTTCTAGAGATGAGAATAATTTGACATTCCTTGAGAAAAAAAATCTCTTTAGTAAAACCTCTTACTTCCCAGGTTAACATATACAGAGTGGATTATGGAAGAAAAATTTAGGTTTCCATCCAGAGACCATTTGCATCAACATAAGAAACACAGAACAGTCAAACTACTAGTAATAGTGTGTGTGTGTGCATGTGTGCGTGCGTGCATGTGTGTGTGTGTGTGTGTGTCTGCATCAGAGGAGACTTGCTGGTAACCATGGGGAGAGGAAAACACGGGTGACAATTTACTGCTTTTTTTGAAAAGATCCAAGGGAATGCAGAATCTGGAAAGGAAGAGAACCAGGCTACTTCATATTCATTGTACACAGACATATGAATGCTCCCTTAATTACCCTGATGGCCTATCTCTTCAATTTACAAGTTAAAATGAGCCTTTGTGTCTTCCTTCTTGCTGAGGTCAACTTAGTTTATTACAATTAAAGCTTCTGTCTTCTTCTGGAGTGGTAGACATGGTTATAATAAATGTTCTTTGCTCTCACTGCAAATATCTTGTGACCCATTAAAAATCCTTAAATATGCCAACCTACACAAAAGAAATGACTTTTTTTCAGGCTGCTCTTTTGGCTTTTTAAAAATAGTAAATGTCTAAGGAACTGTCATATCAAAAAGAAATTATTCAGAGGGAGATGCACTTAACCAGAACTGCTTTCACTGGAATAAATATTGTTTTCATTTGTTACAATATTTGATTGTAATTCCATTATAATAACAATTATAAGACTAAATTTCAATTTTGTAAGAAAAGATTTTACTGGGTAAAAATAAATAGTTGTAGTAGTAGTAGTGGTAGTAGCAGCAGCAGCAGCAACAACAGTTAGAAATTACTTAGCCTTTTAAAGTTGGTTAAGTCTTTTACATAGATAGGCTGATTTGATCCTTACAGAAATGCTTCCAGTTGGGAATGAGGAGATGATTATCTTTATTTTACAGCCGAGGAAATTGACCTTGAGAGATATTGACTAACGTGACCAAGATCCCAGAATGTATCTGAGACTGGACTTGGACTCAGTTCTTACTGGCTGCAGGTCAGCACTCTTCACTAAACCACTTAGCCTTCTTTAAATAGTATGTAGTTATTATTGGTAAGTAAATAGTAGCTATTTGCTCAGTAACAATTTCCTCTTGTGATCAATAATGATACCAACTACAGCTGACATTTGCATAGTCCTTCAAGGAGCACTCAACATCTATGATTCCATTTAAGCCTTAAGTAGTCTATGAGGTAGGCATTCCTCCTGCCATTTTGGAGGTGAGGAAGATGAGGCCTAGAGGTCTGAGTGGCTTATTCATGGTCACAAAAGCAGGAAGCTCCAGGGACAGGATTGGAACCCAGGTATCTCTTGAATGCAGGATTTGCTAAGATGTATTAATAATGTCATTATTGGATGTTTGACAGTTATGTACTCTTTTCAAGCTTTGTGCCATATTCAGAGGGCAAGAGGACCATAGATTTAGAACTAGTAAAAGGTGTAGAAGTAGTCCAACTCCCTAATTTTACAGATGAGGAAACAGAAACCAAGGGAAGTTAATAGACTTGACCAAGGTCACACAGGTAGCAGCAAGATTTCAACCTAGGTGTTCACTATCTGTGAAACTTATATATCCCAACTCCATTTCCAACATTTTCACTGAACCATGGTTCAGGGAACTTAAGCATCCATGTGAACTTAAGTAACCATAGTTCAGTGAAAATGTTGGAAATGGAGTTGGAATGTTTAAGTTCTAGTCTCAACTAAATCATTTATTAACATAAATTTATTAACCGACAATGTCTTTCACAGATTATATTCTATCTACTTTGTATGTATCTTATATATACACTTATTTGTCTGCATATTTTCTCCACCATTAGAACATGAGCTCCTTAGGAAGGGACTCCATATTTGAAGATAGAAGTTATAGAAAAGGAGGAGGTTGATGAATTGGAAGGCCAATGCACTGAGGGAAACATTCACATGTCTATAGGTGGCGGGTAGAGAATGGCAAGAAGGATTTGAACAGATGAAATGAATTTCTAAGGAGGAGATCTTGCAGAATAATAGCAAAGGAAGGATCTGGAAAGGACAGTACTGAGCAAGAAACAGTTCACTCCTCTTGCTGGACAGGTATGCTAGGAGACGTGTGAGAATGAGTTACCTGCATGGAATTTGATCAAGGACTTGTTGTCATCTGGAGAGGAACAGGTTTCTTTGAGTTCCAGGAGACAAACAGGGTAATTAATCAAGAAATCAAGAACAGAAGGGAGTTTGTTGGGGTTCCAAAGGCTCCATTGGAATGGAAGATAGGAGGAGATTAGAAGATCTAGAGATGATTCTTCAAAGAGAAGAGTCAGAGAGAAAGGATTTTCACCTCAGCAGACAGTAGCTGTCTATGTGAGGTTAGATACATGAGATGTGACCCAAGGGATTTACTTAAATCATTAGGATAATTCAGAGGTTTCAATTTTTCTTTTCTTTGAAACTGAAATTTTTTTTCCTCCCTCTTTCCCTTCCTTCTTTTCTTCCTTCCTAGAAGACAGATGATCTATCTTACATGTACCTAGTTATTTACATATTGTCTTCCTTCCCAGTTAGAAGGTGAGCCCCTTGAGGCCAGGAACTGTTTGATTTTTTACCTTTCTTTGTATCCTCAGTGCTTAGCACACTACCTAACATATAGTGGGCCCTTAATAAATGCTTGTTGATCTACTGGTTGACTAAATTGTCTTCCTGTTAGAGGACATAGACTGAAAGGGTTTGAATGAACTGTGATTTGCACCATTGGAAGGATTTCTGCATGAATGGAATTCCATATGCCCACACATAAATATTTATGTATTCTTCATATACACACATGCATACATACGTACAGAGAGACAAAGAGATAAATAAAGCAAAAATGACAGTGACAGGCACAAATACAGAGAAAGAAACAAAGACAGAGAGCAGACAAAAAGAGACAGGTGAACAAACACAGATAAAGAGGAAGCGGCTGACAGAGAGAAAAGAACTTTCTAAAGTGCTATCTGAATGCAAGATACTCTTGTCAAAGCAAATTAGAAGAGAAGCACTAAATACCGTTTCATCTAAATTAAAAAGATATGGTCTAGATTTTGCTCAAATGAGACAGATAATTATCTCATTTTTCTAAATGGCTCTAGTAAAAGCAATATGCCAAAGACAGGTCCCAAGGGCTAACAGAGATCAAAGACCAGACAACATGGGTTCATCACAGGTGACTCAGATAAGACAACCTACCTGCAAAAGTGAGAAAAGGGCACTTTGGCTGTAATTGCAGGTTAAAAACAAAACAAAACACTCCATCACCAACTCCCTGGGGCCCTTTGGATTTATCTTTGACACTTCACTGTTTCTAGCCTATACAAGTTTCTCTCCCACTCTCTCTCTCTCTCTCTCTCTCTCTCTCTCTCTCTCTCTCTCTCTCTCTCTCTCTCTCTCTCTCTTTCTCTCTCCCTCTCTCTCTCTTTCCCTCATCCTCCTCGCCCTCTTGTCCTCCTTCCTCCTTCTCTGTCCTCTCTCTCTCTTTCTTCTCTCTCTTCCCCCAACTCTTTCTCTCTCCCCGTCTTTATCCCTCTCTCTTCCTGCCACCATTGAAAACATTCCAGCCCTATAGCAGAGACCAGAGCAAATCTCTCCTCTATGCAAAGGACACTATCCTACCTATTAAGAGCACATGGAGAGAGCAGTAACTAAGCACAGGCCTTTACTTTTGTCTGAGTTTTTCTGTTGTTATTTTCTTTGAACAGTGCAACATGTTTTCTCTGGGGTTAAGGGATAGCAGAAGAAAGAACTAACCCCAGGATTTGCTGTGGAGTCCAGATTTCCACAGAGCAGGGCAATCAGAGAGAAGCAAGCTCATTAAGGATGGGCCGGAGGAAACATGGCCCCTTCTGAGCCCTCTTCCTTAGTCTATCTCTGCTAGGAAGAGGAACGTCAAGGAGAAGAGAGCAGAACAGCCAGAGGTGGGAGGAGGGGAAGAAAGTGAAGTAGAACGTTGAATTACTATGTGCATAATGCAGACAATGGGGATTATTTCGGTGTTCCTGCCACCTCACCTCCCACTTAGCCCTTTGGTCATTTCCCCAGCTTCAGCTTTTCCTCATTTGATAGAAGAGTTTATTTTAATTTATTATTCTAGATGTAGCTAGGCAGTATAGAGGATGACCAATCAGCAAGCATTTATTAATCACCTATTCTGTTCCAGGCATTGTGCTGTTGGGGTATCGGACTCAGATCAGAAAAACTAGGCTTCAGGTCCTGACTCCGACACCAGTTCAAGATCTTGGCCAAATAAATTAGCCTCTCTCAGAATCAATTTCCTCCTCTGTAACATGGGGATGGTAACAGCACCTAACACATGGGCTGTTTAAAGGATCAAATGAAAAAATGTAATGTGCAAAACATTTTACAAAATTTAATGCAGTCAGCAATTGTAATTATTATTTTAGGTTTAGGAAAGAATGGCTGAGGTATATTGCCTTTCCCAGACTTCTACTTCTCAGAAAGCCTAAGGGAACTTTCTGTGAACAGTCTAATAAGAACTGCCTGTTTTTTCTACCGAAGTTTCGGAAGAATGGTGAAGTGAAAAGGATTCTGGACTTGTGGGCAGAAAAACCTGAGTTCAGATCCCACCTCAGACACTTCCTAGCTCTGCGATGCTTGGATAGTCATTTAACATCTCTAAGGCTCAACTTCCACTTCAGTAAAATAAAAGGGTAGGGGCAGACTTGATGGTCTCTAAGGTCTCATGCAGCTCCAAATCTATGACCCTCTGTTTCTGGCATCTGAGAGATGGGGTGGGTCCTCCAGGAGACATCTAAGCTGACCCCTACCTAAAGCAGGAATGTTTTTATTTCCTAATAGTCTTTCTTTGGCTACTCGGCCACCTGCACCTTGGCTTCTGATTATCCTGCTGTCACCTTCTCTTCCACCATTTTCTCTAGCAGAGCCTAGGTGGTAATGGCTCAGTATCTCCTGAAACTCTTCTCAAATAGATGATTTGCTTTTGTTTTTTTCTAACAGTCCTCAAAAGCTCATCTAGTAGGTTCCATAGTACATCTTCCTGTGGAAGAGTTTCACCTTTTCTGAAAATGATATTGTTAAACACTTCATCTGAGTTGACAGCTTTGCATTTTTCTAAATGGAACATGGTTTATGGGAAAATTAAATGACAGGTTCATGGAATTTTTGAATTGGAAGGAACCTCAGAGGCCACCTGGTCCAACCCATAGCTAAAAAGGAATCCTCATTATCTACCTATGCAGACAAGTCTCAGATCTACCATGTCACCCACTGCTCAGTAAACTCCAGTGACTCTCTCTCACCTCTAAGATCAAACCTAAAATCATCTGCTTGGTATTCAAAGCCCTTCAAATAGATTAGAAGGCCACTGTACTATGACAGAAGAGATCAAAGTTCCAACAGACCCAAAAAAATGGTTTATAAGGCGTCAGAGAATGTGTCTGAAGACAGACTCTCTGGCATGTATTTATCAAGGACACTGCACCCAAACATATATTTCCTTCCTCAGGCAAGGTTCAGAAGGCAGTCCCTCAAGATAGGTTCTGTAACATTCCTGTCTTCAATGTGCCAGCTAGAGAAAAAATTCATTCTGACAAACCAAAGTATGTGCCAATGGACTACAACTGTTAAATCTTTCCAAGGGGACACTCTCACCTTCTCATGTCAAAATACTTTAAAGAAAAAAGAAATGGAAAATATTTAATGTCTTGTAGCCCACAAAAAGGAGCTCATTGTTTCTCATGGAATATAATCCATCAAAACTCTATCCCCCTTAAAAAGATTTTTATTTTACCCATTGCAGCTTTATAGAAGTTTTTAGTTTCCTGGACAAAATCAGTTGGCTATAGAGCATGATAACAAGAAGGGGAAACAAGGCTAAGGAGGGTAGACATCATCTGCAGATTGATCTCTGTTTCAGAAAGATCAACTCAATTGAAAACACAGTGAGTCAGGCTGTGCTTATATGGACATGCTATAGATTAATGTCAGCACCAGCTATCACCAAATTCATCAATTGAATAGTTAATCTGCTAGGGGAAAAGTGATTAGCTTAAATAAGACAAGGTCTTCTTGAGAATTTTCATATAGTGAAAGTATTCACTGAGTTCAAAGAATTCAAATATGAGGATTGGATTGGTGATCAGAATACCTGGGTTAAGAGTTGACTTTGTCTCTCCCCTCACTTCTATCAGCTAGGTCTTCTTGCCTTTTGAATAGAACACAAAATTTCTTTATATTTTAAAGTCTTTTTGACTTTAAAGACCCTCAAAATCTAGCTCCAGCCTTGCCAGGCTTTTTTGCAAGTAATCTTACTCATGTATTCAAGGTTTTAGTCAAACTGGCCTGCTCCTGATCCCTTTATATATTTCTCATCATCTGGGCTTTACATAGGCCATCCGTCTGCAGAGTCTGTGGTCCTTTCCCATCTCTCTCATAAAACACCCAGTTTCCTTAAAAAGTTAGCTCAAGGAATATACATCCATAGGATAACGGACAAACAAGTTGTGGTATATGAATGCAATGGAATGCTGTTGTGCTTTTGGGAATGATAAGCAGGTGGATTTCAAAAAAACCTGGGGGGGAGCTGAGCCAAGATGGTGAAGTAGAAAGATATACATATAACTAGCTCTTCCCACACAGCCCATAAAATACCTGTAAAGAAAGACTCTCAACAAATTCTAGAGCAGTAGAAGTGGAGAACAACAGATTGGAGGAGATTTCCAATACAGGGAGACCTGAAAGGCCAATGGGAAACATCTGTCACATTAGACACGGAATGGAGCCCAGCCCAGCCTTGGCCACAAGGCATGGCTCTAGGAGGAGGACTTGAGCAAGCCTCAGGGGTGGAATCTCCAGACGCAATAGCAGCCATGCAGATTCCTCAATCCACAGGTGCCAAAGGTCAATGACAGGGTTTTTCAGCTGGCTAAGAAGGGAAAAGGGCCTTCCCATAGCTCTGGCCTCAGGCAGCAGTTGCAGAGGCCACATCAGGCAAGCAGCAGCAGTTCCCACAGCAGCCCCTACAGCAGCCTGCATCCATTGTTGGATCGTAAAATCCCTGGGGGCACTGAGCAGCTGGTTCTTACCTCAGCCCTGTGTAGAGGCCCTGCAGCAGCTGATCTTTATCTCACACTGAATGATGGCCCTGCCTCCACAGCTTATCTGAATCTCAGCCCTCAGTGCTGGCTTGGCGGAACTGGAGGCCAGGTGGTTGTGAAGAGGAAACTCTGCTAAGACTGTGGGCACAAAAATCTCTGGTTGCTCCCAGACCACTGTACATGCTTGATTGTGCCAGCCTGGAGGAACTGAGATCTTATAGATCCCCACAGTATACCATACTCTTGACAAAGGACCCAAAAGTCAAGTAACTGGTTGGGAAAATGCCCAGAAAAGGGAAAAATTAAGACTACAGAAGGTTACTTTCTTGGTGAACAGCTATCTTCTCCCATCCGTTGAGATGAGGAAGAATAATGCTTACCATCAGGGAAAGACATAAAGGTCAAGGCCTCTGTATCCCAAACAACCAAAATAAATATTCAATGGTCTCAGGCCATGGAAGAGCTCAAAAAGGATTTTGAAAATCAAGTTAGACAAGTAGAGGAAAAACTGGGAAGAGAAATGCAAGAAAAGGATGAAAAATGAGTCAATACCCTGCTAAAGGACACCCAAAAAATGCTGAAGAAAATAACACCTTGAAAAATAGGATAACTCAATTGGCAAAAGAGGTTCAAAAAGCCAATGAGGAGAAGAATGCTTTCAAAAGCAGAATTAGCCAAATGGAAAAGGAAGTTCAAAAGCTCACTGAAGAAAATAGTTTTCTCAAAATTAGAATGGAACAGATGGAGGCTAATGACTTTATAAGAAACCAAGAAATCACAAAACAAAACCAAAAGAAAGAAAAAATGGAAGAGAATGTGAAATATCTCATTGGAAAAACATTTGACCTGGAGAGATGGATGAAAAATTGGGAAGAGAAATAAGACAGATGCAAACAACTACTTGCTAAAGGAGACCCCAAAAAATGCTGAAGAAAATAACACCTTGAAAAATAGACTAACTCCATTGGCAAAAGAGGTTCAAAAAGTCAATGAGGAGAAGAATGCTTTCAAAAGCAGAATTAGCCAAAATGGAAAAGGAGGTTCAAAAGCTCACTGAAGAAAATAGTTCTTTAAAAATTAGAATGGAACAGATGGAAGCTAATGACTTTATGAGAAACTAAGAAATCACAAAACAAAACCAAAAGAATGAAAAAATGGAAGATAATGTGAAATACATCAGTGGAAAAACAAGTGACCTGGAGAATAGATCTAGGAGAGACAATTTAAAAATTATGGGACTACCTAAAAGCCATGACCAAAAAAATAGCTTAGATATCATCTTTCATGAAATTATCAAGGAAAACTGCCCTGATATTCTAGAACCACGGAGAAATATAAATACTGAAAAAATCCACCAATCACCTCCTGAAAGAGATCCAAAAAGAGAAACTCCTAAGAACATTTTGGCCAAATTCCAGAGTTCCCAGGTCAAGGAGAAAATATTGCAAGCAGCCAGAAAAAAAATTTGAGTATTGTGGAAATACAATCAGCATAATACAAGAGCTAGCAGCTTCAACATTAAGGGATTGAAGGGCATGGAATATCATATTCCAGAAATCAAAGGAACTAGGACTAAAACCAAGAGTCACCTACTCAGCAAAACTGAGTATAATACTTCTGGGGAAAAATGGTCTTTCAATGAAATAGAGGACTTTCAAACATTCTTGATGAAAAGACCAGCGCTAAAAAGAAAATTTGACTTTCAAACACAAGAATCAAGAGAAGCATGAAAAGGTAAACAGGAAAGAAATATCATAAGGGACTTACTAAAGGTGAACTGTGTACATTCCTACATGGAAAGACAATATTTGTAATTCTTGAAACTTTTTTCAGTATCTGGGTAGTTGATGAGATTACAGAGAGAGAGAGAGAGAGAGAGAGAGAGAGAGAGAGAGAGAGAGAGAGCGCACAGGGTAAGTTGAATAGGATGGGACATATTTTTAAAAAATGAAATTAAGGGGTGAGAGAGGAATATATTGGGAGGAGAAAGGGAGAAATGAAATGGGGCAAATTATCTCTCATAAAAGAGGCAAGTAAAAGACTTTTCCATGGAGGGACAAAGAGGGGAGGTGAGAGAGAAAACATGAAGCTTACTCTCATCACATCCAACTCAAGGAAGGAATAAAATGCACACTCTTTGGTATGAAAACCTATCTTACAATACAGGGAAGTGGGGGAGAAGGGGAGAAGCAGGGTGGAAGGGGATGAGGGAAGGGAGGGCAATGAGAGGAGGAAGCAATTATAAGTCAATACTCTTGGAAGGGACAAGGTCAAAAGAGAGAATAGAAGAGATGGGGGGCAGGATACGATGGAGGGAAATATAGTTAGTCTTATATAACATGACTATTATGGAAGTCATTTGCAAAACACAGATATAGCCTATATTGAATTGCTTGCCTTCCCAGTGGGGATGGGTGGGGAGCAAGCAAGGAAGAGAAGTTGGAACTAAAAATTTTAGGAACAATTGTTGAGTATTGTTCTTGCATACAACTCAGAAATAAGAAATACAGGTAATGGGGTATAGAAATTTATCTTGCCCTACAGGACAAAAGAGAAGGTGGGGATAAGGGAAAGAAAGGATGTTAGAAGGGAAGGCTGATTGGTGATAGGGGTCATTAGAATGCTCAGAGTTTTGGGGTGGGTGGAGGGGAGAGATGAGGAGAAAGTTTGGAACTCAAAATTTTGTGGAAATGAATGTTGAAAACTTAAATAAAAAAAAAACCTGGAAAACCTTACATGAACTGATGCTGAGTGAAGTGAGGAGAATCAGGAGAATGTTGTACAGAGGGACAGCAACATTATGTACTGATCAACCATGACTGACTTAGCTCTTCTCAGCAACACAACGATGTAAGACAATTCCAAAAGGGATGAGGGAAAATGCTATCCACATTCAGAGAAAGAACTATGGAGTCTGAATGTAAATTGAAGCATACAATTTTCACTTTTAAAAAAAAGTTAGCTCAAGTGCTCTCTCTAATGTCACAGGAAGCCTCTCCTAGTCTTCTCCTCCAGGTCCTATTAGCCACCCACCATGAATTAATTTGTCTATATTTTGCATTTAGTTTTCTGTGTATGTGTTATCCTTCCTGACTCCTCCCCAAAGCAAACTACTATTAAATTTTATAGAAGATGAGTAGGTAAGCTGTTCTTTACCCACTAGGCTGTGCTTAGGAAAAGTATAGTGACATGAAACTATAGTAGATCAATACATTACGAAAAAATATATAGTCCAAGTCTTCTGATAAAAAGAAAGGTGCCATACACAAGAATGTAATACCATAGTGCTGTAAGGAATGGTTAATAGAATGAACACAGAGAAGCATGTACAGATTTATATGAATTGATGCAAAGTGAAATATGTAGATTAAGAAAAATTAACCAATAATGACCATGATATTAATGGAAAGTGCAACAAAACAGTCCAAACTGAATGTGAAATTACGGTGACCAAGGTTGTCCCCAAGGAAGGGATATAAGAAGGTACTTCCCACAATCCTCCTTTCAGAGGAGGTGGGGGGATGGAGAGCTCTACAAGTGTGGAACACTGCCTGTAATGTGAGATGTTTTTTTCAAGGTGTTGATTAATGCTGTTGAACCTAGGTTTTGTTTCTCCTTTTCTATTCTTAGTAATAAGTGATGTCTCTTAGGGAAGGCAAAGGAAGATATACAAGGAAATGTAGGTGATAAAAACAAAAATATGAAATTTTTTAAGTTGAAAATACTCCACTCTAAGAATTCCATCTAAGCCAAAGGTATGAGCAGCTTCATGTAAGAATATTTGTTATTAATCTTTGTATCATCCCACAGTGACTTAATACACACTCCATTGAATGCGGTAGGCACTCAAGTATTTGTTAAGTAATATATTAATGAATGAATATGCTGATGCTCTGGTGCTTTTTTCTTTTCATGATTGTAAGCTACCGAACTTCAGTGTATTAATTTCTCATGACTTCAATAGATTTGTGATCTCATCAATTCATAAGCACTTCCTCCAACAGTGTAGATTGTTACCTATGCTTCCTCATCCTCTGCAATCTTTATCTATATCTTCTAGTAAATCCTACACAAACAGGCTACCCACACACTAAGGAGCTTTAGATCTATTGATGTGGTTTGGATAGCAAGGGAACATAACAGCCAAACCAGTTTCCGTTTTTGTTGTCCAGTCATTTCAATCATGTCCACCTCTTCATGACCCCATTTGGGATTTCCTTGGCAAAGATACTGGAGTGGTTTTCCTTTCCTTCTCAGTTCATTTTACAGATAAGGAAACTGAGGCAAACAGGGTTAAGTGATTTGCCCAAGGTCACACAGCTAGTAAGTGTCTGAGGCCAGATTTAAACTCAGAAAGATGAACTTTCCTGACATCAGGAGCAGTGCTCTATCCACTGCACTACCTAGCTGCCCCTCAGTTATCTCTCATGTTCTCTACAATGTCTTTTTGCAATCATACATTTCTCTGATGACATCCTTCTCATCCCTTCTCTCGCACAATTCTTCCTCAGTAATATGGCACAACCTACTCACACCTACCATGTATGTCTCAGATCTTCAAATTCAATCCTTCAGAAACTGTGACATTCCACAGCAGTCCCACAATTGACTGAAAGGTATGGGGAATACAAGTTCCCATTGTTCTTATTTTTGTTAACTAGAAACAGCATATGATTTGCTAGATCAAGATACTAATTTCTAGTCTCTCCTTGAGCAATGCATCTTCCGCAAATAAATTAAAATTATTTTTAGTCAATGTGTTGATGTTTAGTCCCTGCTACTGGAGGCTACCATATAGAGGCCTACGCCCTGCTACTAGGAGAAGCTGAAACTATTGGATTGCTTGAGATCAGAATTTCTGAGCTACAGTGAGCCAAGGTGATCAAGTATCTGCATTTAGTCTAAGGTTAATATGGTAAGTCTTCAGGAATTGGTTGGGGGTTGGAATCATGCTGGGATGAACTGGTTCAGGTCAAAACTTGAAAGTCACTTCAAAGATAATCAGGTCAAAGCTCCCATGGCAACCAGTAGAGGAGCTACCCATGAGTGGTCACTGCACTTAAGAACCTGAATGAGATAGGAAGATTCATTTTCAGAGAGACAGAGATAGATGGACAGAGACAGAGAGATAGAGTGGGAGAGGCAGAGAGAGTTAAAAAACAGAGACAGTGTCAGACGCAGAGAGAAAAAGAGATAGAGAAAAAGACAGAGAGGGAGGGGGAAGGAGAAATAGGGAGAAAGAGAGTGAGAAAGGGAAAGAGGATTTTTAATCCTTGAAAGATGTAAAAATAAATGTAATTTTGTTCAGTGACTATCTCATTAATAAGAATAATAGGGCCTGACCTTGTGATGTCATTGGTATAGTAGAATCATACTTGTCTTGCTCCCCTATTAAATTATAAAGGTTAAAGTTGTCTTATACAATCCTTTATTGATGGAATATATAATTGTATTAATAAGCCCTTGTGAAGTAATCCAAAGCTTTATACAGCAGTAGTTCAAATAGATTAGTGACATAAATTTCAAATAAACCTATATGTATTGAGAACACTGGGGTAGAAGGAAAACATTGCCTCTAACTAGCTATAGTGGCAAGCTGCTATCATACAGACCAGAAACCGGCCAAGATAGTGTCATAAACACACATAGTTTGAGGTTCAAAGGGAACTGTCCAGCATGATCCTCAGCATTTTCATCACAGTATGACCCCTGAACTTATTGGAGCATTACCTGATTATCATTAGCAAAGTATTAACCTTGGCTGTCTACCTGTACCTATGAGGATTCTTGATTCCTGCTGTTTACCAGAATAAAACGGTGCATTAGTGATCCCTGCCCTCTTCTCTACTTGTTCACCAATGATCTCTCTAATAAATGCTTCCTAGAATTCAAGCCCACTGCTTTATAATTCACTAACTCTATTATCTTTCCCCAATATACCTATATCATTCCCTGATCTTACAGTTCAGTAATTTTATAAGAAAAGGAGGCAAAGTTCACCTTGCTCTTGCTGAAGGCAAATTGCCTCTTGGTGCTCACAGTAGTTAAAGGTGAGAAATTAGGCCATGAACCTGGCTTCCTGAGGACCACCATACATTTATAAGATAATGCATTATTAGATAAGTAAGTTAAAAAAAAGACTTTGGACATATGCAGACCCCAGCACTTCCTCTTTTTGAAAAGCATGTGTCCTTCCCCAGTCATGCTGTACCTCTCCGTTTCCCTATGGTCTTTCAGATATCAATGATGTTGGGTCAGCAATAGCCTTCACCAGCTTTTTTCAGCACTGGAGGATAAATTTCATCTGAGCCATCTGAGTGACCTGAATTCACCAAGGGCAGCTGGGTACTTTGTACTCTCTCCATACTTATCCTGGGCATCCCCTCCCTATTATTTGCTTCTGTTCTGTATAAAAGCCTTTCACTTTGGCAGAGGAAAGAATCACTAGAAGCAAGCCCTCCTTCCGCCTTCTCTTAGTTGTTGGTTATCATGATCCCATCCAGAAGCCCCAGCAATTCTCTCCTTCCTTTTCTCTATTTTTATATTAAACAAGTATTCAAAAATGTGAAAAAGTAGGGTTCAGATTCTATTCTTTCATTCAGCAGCACATATCACTACTATGTTGAACATCAGAGGGATGACCCTGAGGATCACAAACAGTATTGGCTACTAGAACAAAGCAAGACCAGAAATGATGCCCAAGGAGAGCTGTAAAAGTACAACTTGTACCCATGAATTGAATAAAGAAAGGCATTGGTAAGGAGTCACAAGGAGCTTTCAGTAAGGAGAGGTTATTATTAAATCCTTCAGGGCGTAAGTTCCCAAGGTCCTCTCTCCCTGACTTCGAGGAAGAGATTTCATTGACTTCATTAACATTTATCTAGGTACCCCTGACAGGGAGGCTGAGAAGATAAGCAAACATCACACCCATTTATCAAGGACTCTGAATTATTTGGAAGCAAGGTGCTGAATGTGATTTCACATTTTACAAAGATCTCTGACTTTATCAGGGTAGGTGCTTCCTCATAGACAAAGCCTTTAGATCTCCTCTAAGGACTCTGGTCGTCTCACCCCACACCTTATGGCTGACCTTCAGGCCTCTACAAACTTAGTTAGGTTGATCCCCAGATAAGAAAAACACGATCAATTCAAGGGTTCTTAACTCAAAGCATCTCCAGATCTGAGGATCTAATGGAAGAGACAGAGGGGAAATATGGTGAGAGAGGTGGACTTGAGTAAGGACAATTTGGGTTGAGGACACCACTTTTTGACAATTGCTAGTTATTTGACCCTGAGCAAATTGATTTTTCTACTTTTTTGATTAGTATTGGAGGACGGAGTGGGAAACCACGGATCTTTCATATAATCAAAGATAATCTGTTGGCATATCCTTCCGAAACCCAAGATCACTTTCATATAACAATTAAGGATCAGAGTAGGTCTTTAGTAAAGAATAATATAAATGCAGAGTTGTCCTGATTATACAGAGATAATGTTAATGACCAACCAGTAGTAAGGTACAGATCACAAGGAGGTTTTCTAGTGCTGGAGATAGATTTCCATGTATCCACCCATACTTTTTTACTTGTTCATCACTGTGGTCAGCAACTAGGATTTGAAAGAGAGTTGGGAAAGGCTAGCAGTCTGTAAAGGACTAAAATAAGGCATCCCTAATGAGGTCAGGGAACCATAATGTTGAGGTTTGGGACCCCAAAATATTAACACGTTGGATCCTGCCAAATGAAGTTGATTCAAGACTTCTTTCAGTCAAAGTAAAACAAAGTTTATTAAAGATTCACCATATTGGGTTGATTCTTAAAAGACTAAACATTTGTGATACTTGTATTGACAAGCAGGACTGATAGGTTCTCAGCTAGACAGAATCAGAGCTGGATTAAATCTGAGCAACTTCAGGGAGGCAAGAGGGAGCTTATATACAGAAAGACAGTGAGAAAGATCTAGAGGTGACCACGTAGTCTTTATGGGACTGGGATAACTAGTGATGTAATCAAAGGTGAATGGGAAACAGCTGAAGGCAATCCGGAGGTATCAGACAATGGAGGGCTTCAATGGGAAACAAGTAAGGCAATCCTGAGGTAACACAGGGCCAGGCTAGATTAAGGGTAACAGATTCGGATATGAAAAGCCAGATTAAGTGGGAAAATTCAAGGAGGTTCCCAGATGCTGTACCCCATCATCCCCACATGAAGGTGGAAACTAATTATCAAATTCATATAGTGTTTTAAAGTTTACAGAACACTAAGGCAGCTAGATGGCTTAGTGGACTCGATAAAACTATGGACTTGAAATCAATAAGTCCTGAGTTCAAATCCATTCTCAGAAATTTCCCAACTGTGTGATCCTGGATAAGCTATGCAATATCTGCTTGCTTCAGTTTTCTAATCTGAAAAATGGGAATAATAACAACATTTATCTACCAGGTTTGTGGTAAGGATAAAATATTATTTATAAAGTACTTTGTAAACCTCACTGTACCCTTTATATGTTTATTATTATAACCCTAAGAAGTAGGTAGATAAGGTATTAGTATTTACATTTCACAAACTGGGAAACAAAGGCTCTAAGAAGTGAAGTGACTTCCCAGTGATCACAGCTTGGCAACATCTACAATGAGATTTGAAGCTAATTCCAACTCCTAACCCAGTACTCTGTCTTTACACCATATTGCCTCCCTATGATCTTAGCTTTATGTATACTATGTTCTACACAACTCTGCTAACAGTATTCAACACAAGGTGCTTGTGAGTCAGTAAGGTCAGGAGTATTTTGGTCCAAAACAACAGACCAAGTTCTCACTTGGGCTGGCACTGGCTGATAATAAATAAAGGAATTCAGATCCAATTAGCATAATAACTTTGAATGAATCTAGAACTTTGCCAGTATTTGGCCAGGACTGTGGCACATTTATAGAAAGGTAGACCTATTTTGGAAGTCACAGAATTCCAGAGAAGCATGGGAAGAAACATTAATTGATGCAAATATGGGAAACAAGGAAGGAGTTCTTTTTCCACAGGGCTAAAACTCACCCCAGCTTAAACTGATCACAGTTGTGACCCAGCACAGTTCAGCACAAGATCGGAAACTTGTGTTCAGGCTTGACAAGCTGTTTTAGGGGAAGCCTATCAGAGAGGAGAACATGAAGTCATCTGGCCAATGGATGATATGGTGGGGAGTCCAAAATTTGGAGCAGTATAAAGGGCTTTCGTTGGTCTGAACCAATTGTAGTCTTCCTGTAGCCTTACTTTGGAGCTACCCATTCATTCAGGAGGAAAGAACATAAAGATTAATAAAAACTTTCCTGATTTCACAACAAGGATGGATCTTCATTTGAGGTGCATGTTTCTCACACTTAGGGGCTTGTGGGATGGGCTCATTTCTCTCACACAAAAAAAGTAAACCATCAAGAAAATAATATGAAAAATGACTTCAACAATGCAAATGGAAAAAAATTATTTTTAAATTATTTTTAATTTATGCATATTTATTTTTTAATTTAATTTTTATTATTAAATTGTATTAAAATTTAGTTTAATAAATTTTTAATTTATGTGTAATTATAATTATTAAAGTTGACCTCCACCAAAAAAACAAATGAGAGTACGTAGCTCCTTCCTTTCTTTGCAGAGATAGGGGACTAAGGTTATAGAACACCACACATATTGTCAGATTTGATTGATACATTACTTAGCTCCACCAAACTGCTATTTTCCATCCTTCTTAAATGTTTGTTTTAAAGTATTGCTCAAAGGCTAGCAAAGGAAGAAAGAATATATCCATAAATATGATATAACAATACATCAATGAAAAAAGTTAAAATAATTTGTAAAATTCAACAAGAATTTTTAAAGGGATTTTATGAGCTAAGAACAGCATTAGGTTCAGAGATAAAAAGTCAAAATAAATGTGAGAATGTCAGAATTGGGAGTCTTTAGCTATTACCTAGTCTAAACCCTCTAATTTTTAATAGATTTAGACACTGAGGCCAAGAGACTAAGTAAATTGTGTACAAGATCCCATGAATACAAGATATTTGCTTTTAATCTGGGCCATAGCTTATATATTCTATAGAATTCATGGCACAACCAGAGAAATCAAAATATGAGTGAGTCATGAAAAAGAACTGTTGTTAGGATAATGGTAGGCTTCTAGTATAAAGAATCATCCTATAAAATGAGGGAAAAGCCTGCCAATCCCAATGGAATTCTGTAACTTTCCATATCCCAAAAGAAGTGTAAGTGTATAGAATGTGCATAGAGAGTTCATGGGGAAAGCCTGCTCCATCAGGCCCCAGCAGATTGATATGGTCATCATAGGACCACTTCAGTACAGCCCCAAGGCAATTTCATACTGCTATCTATCATATTTCCCAGCCCCCAGCCTCCCAGTATCACCCCCAGTTCTTGTGTAGTACAGAATGTCATTTCACAATTTAATTCTCTTAGGAACACATGCTGTATTCCCATCCAGCACTGGGCATGTTTTATGTCCCTCTTAAAAATGTTATTTTCTTAAATAAAAGCCAGGAAAAAGACAAATGATTATAATCTGCAAGGAAACATAGAGGCTAGTGAATGAAGTGAGTTGCAGATGGGGGGAGGGAGGAGTGGAGGAGATGCATTTTCTGGTCTTATTGTATTGCCAAGAGGCTTAACATTATTTTACTCCGTGTTGGGACAAGATTAGCAGCCTCCACAACTATAAAGAGTAAAAAAGAGGGTTACACAAATGAAATGTCTCCCGTGAAGCACCAGCGGACACCTATGCTGGAGCAAGTAATTATGGTCTAACTGATCTATTAGGAAAATCTCCCAAGGTGACTCTGTCCTGAAAATTTCCCAACCCCAATCCCTCAGCTGGGCATAAACCTCAAGGAGGAATTCATAGAAAGGTGGGAAGCTTGATTGTGCTAACGGAGAGTGAAGGCATCAAACAAACAGTGGATACTCCCTGACTACAACAATGTAAACGAAACCTGATAAGTGAAAAACCACTAATGATCCAGGAGAACAGAACATGAAGTTGCTTGCCTCCATTCAGCAGAGACCCAAGGGACTAGTGGAGAAGAATGTTGTGTACACTGTCAGACAGTTATATCAGGCATTTCTGCCACTTTGGCCCTTCTTTGTCTTAAGGCAAGATTATCATCATTTGTGACGGAGTAGGGGAGGTAGGAGGGGGAAACAAAATGTTTTACAAAAATGACTATCATAAAAGCAAAAAGGGACAGTAAGGTGGTGCAGTGGATAGAGCACCAGGGGATTGTAAAGTCTCAGACATTTCTAAAATGACTAAACCCAGAAAAAAGGCATCAGAAACATTTTAAAATGTTTCTCATCCTTTCTTAGTAATGGCTCAGCCTTCCCACTCCAGATCCAAGACTCATAACAATGTTTTTGTTTTATGGCTTGAGTAGATCCCATTTGGGGTTTTCTTGGCAGAGATACTTTGCCATTTCCTTCTCCAGCTCATTTTATACACGAGGAAACTGAGGCAAATAAGGTTAAGTGACTTGCTGAGTGCCACGTAGTTACTAAGTATCTGAGGCTGGATTTGAACTCAGGTCTTTCTGACTCCAGACTCTACACTGCCTCAGAGCTCTGTACGCTATACCACAATTGACTCAAAAATCTTTTCCCTGAGAAATATTTCTGGGCCACAAGCCCTCACTTTTCCCAAAGAAAACATTTAAACTGGAGATAGATTTGTTAAAGAAATCATGTCTAAGCAATAAGGAAAGTCAAGGTCATTGAACTTCACCATTATCATTTGTGCAAGTAAATCTTAAATTCAGCCTCCCTGGGAATCAAACTTGGTACCCAGATTTAGTAGAGAAAGGGACTGAAAAAAGCTTTGCTTTGAAGGAGGATTGATTCTACTTACATGTAGTACATTTTATATCTATGGTATGAGACAGAAACAGTCATTAACTAACCAACATTTTAAAAAATTTACAAAAATTGTCAATGTGAGTAGCAGTCTGATGACAAAGATATGTATCTTTTGTTGACTCATCATCTATATCATGCTCTCTAATTGGGGGTAGACCTACACCCACACTCTCTCATGACCTTATCAGAGGTCTGTGAATTTAATCACCATCTTTTGGCACATGACTCCCAGATCTATATCCAGTAGCTTTCTTAAATTTCATTCCTAAATCAGAAACTTCCTGTTGGACATTCTGAACTGGATGCTCCATTGGTGTCTCAATATAACTGAGGGAAGGAAAGTATTATCAAAGTGCCAATGTAACAAACTGAAAAATTATATAATCTGTTAAAATCATGCCTTTCCAATGTTCTTATTCTATTTGTCCCCAGATTTACCCCTTTCATATATCCCCTTTTCTGTTGAAGGTACTTTCCAGAAATCAATCAGAATCAAATCTGTCCTCAACATTATTGAGTCAGTTGCCAAATCTTGTCATTTCTACCTTTACAATATTTCTCATATCCTCTACTATCCACTCAGGGGCAATGAGGTGGCACAGTGGATAGAGTGCCAGGTCTGGAATCTTCATGAGTTCACATCTGGTCTCAGACTCTTACTAGCTGTGTGACCCTGGACAAGTCACTTTACCCACTTGCCTCAGTTTCCTCATCTGTAAAATGAGCTGGAAAGGAAAATGGCAAACCACTTCAGTATCTCTGCCAAGAAGAACCCAAATGTGGCCATGAAGAATTAGACAGAACTGAAAAATGACTCAACAACAAAAATCCACCAACACTGCCACCAACATGGTGCAGACCCTCATCACCTCATGCCTAGAATATTGCAAATGCCTCCTGATGGAAGGCAACTGTCTCCTGCCTCAAGGGCTTCCTCTCCAATCAATTCTTTGCAAAACTGCCAAAATGATTTTCTTAAAGAGCAGCTCTGACCACATCATTCTCCTACTCAGTAAACTTCAGTGGCTCTCCATTATCCCCAGGACCAAATATAAATTCCTCAGTTGGCATTTTAAACAATCCTTCACAACCTGGCACCTTGCAACCTATCCAGCCTGATCATATTGATCCACACATACTATGGTCCAAACAGATTTGTCTTCTGGTTGTTTCCTAACACTTCTTATTACTTATTCTTACACTACTTATATATAGTATTAGTATATACTATACCATAATACAGTGTATACTCTACTATTGCTACTTACACTACCTGCTCTTCTTCATTCTATATTTCCTCCTTTCCATGCTTTTGTACTCTCTGTCTCCCCTGCCTGGAATGTATCCCTTATTTATCTCCATTTCTCAGAAGTTCTAGTTTCCTGGTTTTGTTTTGTTTTTTAATTATTCAGATTATACTTTCTTATTAAATAGCTTTTCTTTTTACTCCTTCTAACCTCTTCCCAACTCTAATGTGAATAAGAAAAATAAAGGCAAAAATCCTTGCAACAAAAATGCATTACAAATTCTTACATTAGCCCCATCCAAAAATGCGTCTCATTCTGCATCTTGAGTCAGTCACCGCTCTTGACAGGATCTGGGTAACATTTTTTTCCATTAATACTCTGGAGTCCATTGCTCACCATGTTGGTCAAAATTCTTATATCTCTAGAAATTGTTTAAAAAATGTTGTTGCTGTTGTGTAAATTGTTTTCTTGGCTCTCTTTCATCTGCATCAGTTCATATAGCTCTTATAGTTTTGTTTTGTTTTTTTTTCTGAAAGCATCCCTTTGATCATTTCTTATAGAACAACAGCATTCCATGGCATTCATATATCACCATAATTTTAAAAGATGATTCAGTCTTTCAGTTTGGTACATTGACATTTTGGCAATACTTTAGTGCTTTCAATCATGAAGAACATAATCCATAAGGATAATTAGCTAAACTAGGAAACTATTGGGTGGCTTACTTACTCCCACTAGCATCCCCATACCAAGACCTGCTCCTTGGCCCAGCCCTGCCTTGATCCTCCTTGGGTGAAAGCCTCCTCCAGTAACTGCTACTTTGAGTCCCAGGGTCCCAGAAGGCTGGAATCCTGAAACCTCTGCCCCTTATTAGGGACTAACGTCCAGGATCTCTGTCCTTCATGGAGCTGACATTGGGTTCTCTCCTGCCACAAGTGTCTTGTGTCCTGTAGCCTCTTCCCCATGAGATAGTGTTCCAGGACTTCCCTAATGCGGTGTTTTGTTCCTCTTCCCGTTGGCAGAGGGTAACCAACAGGCTAGAGAAATTGATCCCCAGAAATAAATATCTTTAAAGGAAATGCATTTCTGAAGGAACTGTAATAACAGGAATATAGTCACCAATCATATTCAACAGGCACATCAATTTTTAATACTCTTGAGGACAGGGAGGGGGAAAGAGAGACCCCTACATTCTCCTGACATTTTAACCCTCTTAATGAAATGCATTAAGAAAGAGTCAGGGTTCTCCAAAAACCTGACATGAAAATAAGTGATTAAGACTGTTACAGGAAAGGTAATTACATATGACAAGTTGTAATTAGTGAGGTGAGACCAAGAAATCTTCCCAATGTGTTCCCATTCTGAGAATCAGGAGATCTTATCTAGTCATAGCACTGTTTGAGTAACACGACTGAGCAATTACGGCTGAAACATCAGATTTCACAACCAATCTGTCTCATGTTCTGCTTCCAATTTCTCCAGTTCCTCTGGGATTGATTTAAAGTATCTATGATGCTCGGGCTCTCTTGTCTGTAGCTGGTTTCAAAATGAAGGTTTCTACTATTTTTAATATATGATTTTGTTTTTTTTTTAAATATAGTCTCAGGCATGTGAAGTGTTTATACCCACGATCTGTACCTTTGGGATCTAAGAGTTGCCTGAGAACATCTCTAAAATCTTCAAATTGAGTATACAACCATAGAGAACACGTAGAGAAACTAAGTGAAAAGTAGGCTGTAAGTCAGAGGTGAGATACCATATTACTTAGTGGATAAAGGCCAGCATTTGGGTCAATATGTGGGGTCAAGTCTAGCCTCTTGACTTCTGCCAGATGTTGTGACCATTACTTGACATCTCCCAGACAACTCTAAGATTTGTTGATTTCTTTACTCATTAGATCTGACCACAATTTTAGTCCCATAAAGTCAACAAATTCAAAACCATTATTTGTTTTATGACAATAGTAATTCACCATAACAGTGCTGAGGACTGGAAGGGAGCTTTGAAAACTTCTCATCTGCCTCTTTCATTTTAAAGACTCCACCTAGAATGGTGAAGGGACTTGTCAAAGTTATATAGCTCTTTAGTGAAAACTTTTGGACGAGAATCCTTTTCTCTTGACTCTCTATGCTTTTGTTCAATTTCTCTTACAACAGAATAGAATACAACAGTGTATTTTAAATCAACACTATTTTGCCTCTGGTGCATTTGTAAAAGGAATCAAAAGTTCTGCCCCACATAGGGCTAAGAGATTTGCATTAATATCATCAGCCAACTCAGTTAAAACTCAAAACACAATATAAAGGGGAAAAAGTCAGGTTGCACAAAATGTTAGTATTTCTAATTTTACCCCAGAGATCTGAATCAGCAGCATGACATTGAAAGGAAAAAAAGAAAGGTATCTGACACAAATGAGTCATATTAGAAAAATCCTTGATATTTTGAAAATTCAAATGTCAACAAGCCACATGATGAGAGGAAAAACACAAAGTAACGAGCTTCAGCCCTGTGGACATTTCTCAGAACTGAATTCAAGCCAAATGTCATTGGAGGATGTTGCTGACTCCATTGAAAGATGCCATAGTTCTAGTGGGGAAAATTGCCTCCACGATGCAGGCAGAAATAGGTAGGTTCCAGGAAATCAACAAGACCTTTCCATCTCTGCAATCACATTACCCAGAATCCTCAAGGAACATGACAGTGCCCACAAGGACTGCTTGGGTGTGCATGACAATTCCAAATTTGATTTTAAAATAGAACCTAAAGAACACCACTCCTTTTGTATTCCTGTCACATATCATGAAAAACAAACTCTCTGGTTGGCTCCATGGTTCACGAGAAGCTAGATGATATCCATGTATATTTCTACTGATGGCTCTAAATGGCATTTTATAAATTGTCATTCACCCAGCCAGCAAGCCATTAAGTGTTTATTGCAAATGCTTAGCTGTGTGCCACTGAGTCATTGCTGGGGCACCAGGGGGGCTGAAATCTCAGAAAGGTATCGCCTTTGACATTTTACACAATCTTATGACCCTGTCCGATGCTTTACAATATTGATCACCCACATCTCTTTGACACTCTCTTTAGGTTTTCAGGACACTACTCTGTCCTGTTCCTCCTCCTATCAGACCCCTGCTTCTCAGTCTCCTTTGTTGGAGACTATTGCTTAACCAAGCAATAAACTCTAATCATGAGTACCCCAATCAAGGGTATCCTTGGGCCCTCTTCTCTTCACCCTCTATGCTACTTTGTCTGGTGATCTCTTCAACTCCCATTGATTTAATCATTATCTCTATGCTGATCATTCCTAAATCTATCTGTCCTGCCCCCAACCCTCTGCTGATCTCCAGACTCACATCTCCAACTGCCTTCCCAACTGGATATCTGGTAAATGTCCCAAACTCAACATGTCTAAAACAGAACTCATTCTCTTTCCCCTTCAACCTTCCCCCATCCCAAACTTCCCTATTATTGTCAAAGATACCACCACCCATCAGTCCCCCAGGCTCAGCAAATTTGGTGTCATCCTTGACTTCTCATTATTTCTCACCCCCAAATCCAATCTATTGCCAAGACCTGTCAAATTCACGTTTGGAACCTCTCTTCTCTGGTACTGCTGCCACCCCTAGGTCCTCATCATGATTGCAACAGCCTGCTGGTGGGTCTGCCTGTCTCAAGTCTATCTCCACGCCACCCATCCTTCAATTAGTCATCACTGTGATTTTTCTAAAGTATGATTTCAGCCATATCACGCACCTTCCCAATAAATAAATTCCACTGGCTCCCTACTGACTCCAGGACTTTGTATTTACAAAATGCTCTGTGTAGCATTCAAAACCTTTCATAACCTAGCCACCTCCTACCTCTACTGCATCCAGTAACTCTGGCCTCCTGACTCTTCATCAAACAAGAATTCCATCTCTCAGCTTTGAGCCTTTTCTCCAGCTGTTCCTCATCCTTGAAATGCTCTCCCTCTTCTTCTCTGCCTCCTGGATTCCCTGGCTTCCATTAAGACCCAGCTAAAATCCTGTCTTTTATAGGAAGCCTTTCCCAACTCCTCTCACATCTAGGGCCTTTCCTCTTTTAATTATTTCCAATTTATCCTGTATATATCCTGCTTGTTTGTCCCAACTTGCTCATCTCCTTTTTTTTCAACCCCATCAACCTAGCACAGCGCTTGGCATATAGTAGCCACTTAATAATTGTTTGTTGATGGACTTACTGACACTGAGGGGCATTTAACGCAAATATCATTTGACTCATATCTTTCAAATAATGCCTTCTTCTCTTAACCTGAGACAAAAGAAATGAAGCAAACCCAAAATTAAGACCATTACTCACCTAGCTGTGATCCTCAAGAGACTTATTTCTGCCTGGGTTGTTTGGCTCCTGGAGCTAATTGTGCTGAGATAAGAAGCTGACTGTATTATATGCCACTCCTGTACTAAATGCATTTCCATAAACTTAAGTTACATGTACACTCTACAAAAAGCTGTGAGGCCATTTTGGAGACCACACCAGCCACATATTACTCACTCAGGAAAAATGGCATGCAATGTGCCCTCAAATCAATTCTATAACTCACTAGATGAAAATAATAGAGGTAATTAAGATGAACTCAGTTGTTGGAGAAGACCCCTGGACATAGTCTTCTAGTAGTCAGGGAAGACAGAGACACTTCCATATGGTAGCTTCCTTTATAGCTAATTATTTTTGCTAACTAGCTCCTGAATTTGGTTGTTGCTATGCTACTGGAGTACGAGGGTGGTTAAAATGTAAACATAACTAATTTGAAAATTACAGAATATTTAAAATTTTGGCACTCCTGGGCAAAACATTGGTTGCCACCACCTTGCAGCTATGATTATGTTCAAAGTACTAGCAAGAAGCTATTTAGTGTGGAAGAAAGAGAAGTAGCCTAAGAATTAAGAGGCCTGGTTTCTACTTCAGTTAATTTACTTAGTGTTTTCTATGGTTTGGTTTACTCATCTGGAATTTAGGATTAATAGGTCTAACAACTCTCCTAAGAAACGGTGGAGGAATCAAACGAGATAACATGCAAGACAATGCTTTGAAAAGTCTAATGTACAACAAGTATTGTCATTCTTGAAATGCTGGTTGTCCACTGATGCTTTGTAAATCAAATGCAGGGTGGGAAAAGAAGTTTGTTACATTCAAAGAGAGCTCATGGCCATGAATCTTTTTTTGAAAAGCAGCTTAACTGATTTTGTTTCATTAAGGTGAATTTTATATACCAAAATTATTCAAAGCAGGGCATGTATATGATCAGAATCATGGTCTGTCAAGTCAGTTCAGATGTGCCCCAGTAGATGGGTCACTTGTTTCCTGGTCCCCTTCGTTTTCTGCCAATATCATTTAGATATCTAGATTCATGACATAACCCAACTTTAGATTTGTTACCTGTATGGGCAGAGGAAATCTGGACTTTCTACGGTGTATCCTTCCCCTCCTCACTCTTACCCGACATCAGTAAAGGTCAAGAAACTAGAAAGTAAGGACTGCTTTCATTTTGCCTTGGTATTCCCATCATATGGCACAGTGTCTTCTACATAGTGCACACTTAATCAGTGTTGGCGGTATTGAGTTAATGCTGACTCAAAGCTATTGATTTCAAACTTAGAGGATAATTCTGTTTAATCCTGTATATTATCATTTCTGACTTAATTTGTTCAGTAAGAACATTGGCCTTTTATGACTGTCATTTTTTTTTAACAAATTCCTCTAAAACATTTTTAATCCACCATTTTTTTGTTTCTTGAGGGATGTGAATTCAAAGAGAAATTCATTATAGCCAAGCCTAAAGAAGTTTTCTTGGTATCTCAAAATAAATTTCTGAAACATTAGAGATTAATTACTTGACAAATGAATAAATGAAGGATAACATGTTTACTAAGTGCTTATTGTGTGCCAGGTACTTTTGCTAGGCACTAGGGATATGAATGAAAGTAACCAAAACAATTCCTGCCCTCAAAGAGCTTACATTCAAATAAGGCAACACATATAGGGAACTAGTAAGGTGGTATGACTCTCTATGGATGGTTTGGAAATGACTGGCAGTGAGCAGAGACTTCGTTCTAGGTTAGGTACAATGAAAGCCAATCTATCAGAGGCCACATCCCTGGGAGAAATCCAAGGTTCACATGAGAAGGAGATATACAGAGTGGGCAGAGAGTGGGCAGAATGATTTCAAAATGTCCTGAGAGTGCCCTGGAAGCCTTGGTGTTACTTACTTAGGTTATATACCCTACATATACAAAGATAACACTGTGAAACCATTGAATTTAAAGCCAAAAGATTGTGCTACTAGCTTGACCACTATTTCCATTCTTTGGACCTGCCTTTCTTAACCTCTTTGGAGAGCGGTACTAAATATTCTCTGGTCTGATCTAAGCCTAGTCTGTAAATCATAGCCATGTGAGTGAGAAGTCATTGTTATTTGCTTATTTATTGGATGTATGTCTATGTCTTGAGTGCTCAAGTAGATAGTAAATTCCTTGTGGTCAAGGACTAAGTCTTAAATATCTCTTCTATACTTCCCTTATGAGAAGTATGGAGTACTAGATAATGTCCTGGCCTTAGAATCAGGAGGGTCTGACTTTAGTAGATACATGCCTAAAGGCAAGTCAATGAAATTCTCTGAGATTTCATATCCTAATCTATAAAGTGGGGCTAATGCCCATGTTATCAATATCACGAATTTCCTCTAAGGCTCCAACAAATTAACATATAGGAAGCTGGTATACCAACTCTAGGGGTTGACCATTCAACCGTATATCATTGTCTGGACAAGAGACATTTGTCATTCACTATTCCTGCACAACTGTGACTCTGGGAAAGCCACTTGACCCTGTTTGCCTCAGTTTCCTCATCTGTAAAAGAAGATAGAGAAGGAAATGGAAAACAACTCCAGTATCTTTGCTAAGAAAACCCCAAACGGGGTCATGAAGAGTTGGACATGACAGAAAAACCAGAACATCAACATATTCCTGTACAATGTCATTTGCAAACGAGCATTAGGGGGACCTCACCCTCTGGAATACCTATTAGACTTGAACTCTATTTTTGATTCCTTCCATGATGGTGGCAAGCACCTTTGGCATGTATACATGTCCTTTTTAATGCCTGGGAAACAACAAAGCAGTTGACATAATCAGAGAATCATTAAAGTTATTATAATTACATATTTCATATAAATATTACATATTTCAGGTAAAATTGTTTTTCCTAACGTGCATGGGAAATACTATGTTATAGTGGAATTGTTAAGGTGGCATTTTGCTTTGTTGAATCAATTTTTTTAAAAGGTAGCAAACTACAAGCACAGTGGTGGGGTCTTATATTCTTTATACTTTTCATCCAGATGGATAATTATAAAGATATGTTGTGCTATGGAATGTCCTTTATAGAAGTCTGCCTCTTCTCTTTTAAAATTTTCTGTCAAGGATGACTCCAATATATTATGTAGATTATTCATATAAACATTTTGTGTAGATGCAAAAGTAGGCAACTGACTCCATATTTATTGATGTTTTCTCCACCACTTTTTTAGAGGGGAGGGGAAATAAGGCTTTGGATATCTTCCCCTCCTGCAGATATCTTGAAAATCTATTACACAGTAACCTCAAAACTGTGTTGCTGGCCTCTTTGTTCTATTCTAGACTCTTTCCATATTTGTGTATTTTTTCACAACCACTTCAACCTCTTCAGGGATCCCATCTGAAACTATGATGGTAAGATCCAGATGTAGTGGTCCCAGAAGCTTCAGTGTGGAAAAATCAATATTAGTATAAAAATATTTTATAACAAAGGCAAATGCCTATTCTTTTAAATCAGGAGGAACAGATATTAGTCAGAGTCTTTCTCAGGGACCAAAAATATTTTAGATTCTCATTGTAATCAGGCTTTTTCATCCTGAAGTATAAAGGTCAGGATCATAAGATTTATGATTGGTGGCAACCTTAAAAACTGTGACAGGAATAATATATGTCATGTATACCTGACTAGTTTCTCATGAAAAGGAATTAAAACCATCATCAAGATTTCATTAGCTTAGGAACTAGAAGCTAAGGCTATTGATGTAGGTTTACTTACAAAAAAGGTAGTACATGAGGAATCAGCTGCTACTCCCTTGGGTTTGTGATAGGAGAACCAGTACAGCCAACAGAGATGCAATTAAACTATCCCCTACTAAATCAATGTATCCTTGTTCAATGTCCTTTCTCTACTCTGGCTAAAGAAACCTCCTTTTCTTAATGGTAAGTGGGACTGGAAATATCTCATTTGGTTCCTGTTCTAAACGTAAAGTACCTGACCCACCTGATTCATGCCTAGACTTCAAAAGACGCCACATAGCTCAAGTCCCTTGTTTTATGGAGGAAAAGAAAGCTTGAAGGAGTAGAATGATCATATAGGTAATAAGCGGCAGAGCTGAGATTAAACACATGTCCTCTGGTGGCAAATCTAGTGCTCTTACCATAGTACCATACCACTGCTCATTTTCTTTATATACTGCAATATTAATCCCTCTCATAAAATATATGAAAGAAGACTAAATTTGCTTATTATGATCCCATGAATGCCAAAGCTAGAATGGACTTTAGAAGGCATCTGTCCCAACTGCCTCATTTTTATCAAAAAGGAAAATGAGAGGTGAAGTGGTTTGCCCAGGCATACAGTAAACTGAGACTAAAGCCCAGGTCTTCTGGTTCCAAGGACCAGTCAAGTGCCTTTTGTACAAGGCCATAATTCTCCAAACACTATACAGGATTTTGGTCAAGCCAGCTAAAGAAGTCTCGCCTCTGAGCTCATCATCATTTCTTTGTATCAGAGCACAGAGGCTTCTCACTAGTTGTCCTTCATATCCACAGAGGATCAAACAAAAGAAAACAAACATAATAAACTGCATCAAGAGGCATCAGTAGAATTTCCTGGCTGCAAATATGATGAGAGCCTAGAATGAGTTCCCAATGGAGGCTGTGAGATTTCCAATATAAAGGACAGAGATGGGATAAAAAGTAATTTGTCAGAGTTAAATCAAACAAGAGCTATTGTGGGACTTTGCTAATGAACAAAGTCAGGACCTAAAGAATTAGTCTATGAGCTGTTGTTTTTATTGTAGCCTTTCCTCACACTCATATGAACTGATGCAAAGTAAAGTGGGCAAAAGCAAGAGAACGTTGTCCATAGTCACAGCAATATTGGAAGATGGAGAACCATGAAGGACTCAGCTATTCTCAGTAACTTGACCATCCAAGACAATTCTTAAAGACTCAATGAAAATGGCTGTCCACCATCAGAGAAAGAACTGATGGAGTCTAAAAGGAGATGAAAGCATGCTATTTTTTACTCTTTTTATTTTTCTTGTTTTTTTAACTTGTGTTTTTTTTTCTTGCCCTTATTTATTATTCATTGAAAACACAAAGCAGATGATATCACCATCATCATCTCCATGGACTTCATTTTATTCAATTCTTGTTTTCTTGCTCTGGGTTATATTCCATAGAAGGATAGTGTCAAGCATGTCCTTCATCTGCCAACAGGAGGTTTACAATCTTATTGCAGGTGGGCTAAGAGAGCAAGTATAAACAACACATTCAAAGCAACGGACAGATATTCTTTCAATGACTTCTGTGATTAGAAACTTACTCACCTGTCTATCTGACCACTGCTTCCTTTCAACCTTTTGATAGAACTATAAAGGTCTAATCATTGTTTTCTGCACATCCAGTTGAATTTAGCAAGAATCTATTAATCACCTACTATGTAGGAAGCAATGGTCAGGACAGATCAAATAGACCATGGTGTCAGGTGAACTAAGTGATGAAATGGAAAGATCACTGGGTCTGGAGTCAGAAACACCTGAGTGCAAATCAGTCTCAGATTAGCTGTGTAATCCTGGGCAAGTCATCTAACCTCTGTCTCCCTCAGTTTCCTCATCTGCAAAATAAGGATCATGAAAGCCACAAACATGAGCCTGGAGAGAATTTGGGAGATAGTGGAGAATAGAAGGGCTTGGCATGCTGTAGTCCATGGGATCATGAAGAGTCGTACACACTGAACAACCACCAAATGAGGATAGCAACACCACCTACCTCTGGGCTTGTTGTGAGGATCCAAAGAAAGGGCATGTGTAAGGTACTGTGTAAAGCCTTACTACATTCTGTAAATGTTAGCTATTGCTGCTGTGGCTGTTATTCCTATATCCATATTTTTGTTCAAGTTGTATCCATGGAATGCTAGCCCTATCTTTCCTTGGCCTATACCAAACCTCCTCCTCCTCCTCCTTGTCCATCCGTCCTACTACTCAGTTCTGCTGGTTTCTCTGGCTTCCTTTAAGTCATAACTAAAACCCTATATTTTATAGAAAGCTTTTTTAATCCCTCTTAATCATAGTATCTTCTTTCTATTAATTATTGTACTATATATACATACACACACATATATATGTATATATATAATATATATGTTTACATATTTATTTTCTTGTAGTTTCCCTCATTAGATTATGAGGTCCTTTGAGTGCAAGGGCTATCTTTTGCATCTTTTTTTTTTCCCTAGTACTTTCTTTGGCTTGTGTTTTCTTTTACAACATGACTAATACGGAAATATATTTTGCATAACTGCACATGCATAAACTTGTATCAAATTACATGCCTTCTCAATTATAGTAGAGGAAGAAAATTTATAATTCAAAAGAATTTTAAATAAATATTAAAAACTTTTACATTTATTGGGAAAGTATAAAATATTAAATGTCTCAAAAACAAAAGATTCCATGCATACTGTGTCAAAAGCATTGTGATCTTGGGTAAGTCAATTAACTTCTCTAGAACTCAGTTTCCTCATCTGTAAAATGAAGGTGTTGGATTAGAAGGCCTCTAGGTTCCCTTACCTCTCTATATCTATGACCTTCTGATTCCATGATCTCAGCCCATTGGCGTAAGGGAGCCATGCAGTGTAATGAACTAGGTCAAACTACGTATACCTCATCTTATTTGATGTAGTCAACACCCACATGAGGCAAGGAGTATAAATATTCACTCAACAAAAAATTGTTCCATGCATGCCAGAGAGTGGGGGGAAAATAGTTCAAAGAAAACACAGTCCTTGCTCTCATGGAATTTTTTTGTCATAGTAAAATTTATGAGTGGAGGCAACCTTAAAAACTGTGATAGGAATAATGTCTGTAATGTAGACTAGGTCTCTGTTCACTGTCCCATTCTGTATTATGTAACTATAGCTATGAAAAAAGAGAGAGATGATTTAAAAAGGTAAAACAGAGGGGAAAGTTAAGCTGTGCAGCTTTTTTGTTGTAAATATAAATGGAAGTTGAATGACAGAGCATTCTATTGAGCTGGCTGGGCTTCTCTGCATTGCCCAGAGAACCAACCTGAATATAGGTTTGCAGTTTCTTTGGCTTAAGATAACTGCTTATTATTTTACTAATGTAAAATTTTCTCAGTTTCCTTAAAAGGGTGATTATGAGCTAAAAGACCTTGTCACTGCTTCATCAGCTTGAGAGCAGAAGAGGAACATATTTGCTTAAAGAACAGAAAGGAATTACTTAGCAGAGAATCAGTTTTGTGTGGTACAGATTATTCCTGAAAAGATCAAGGACATCAAGACCTATTGTTCAGAGTTGCACATTTTTCCCTGAGATCATGAGTTGCCCTTACTCATGTTTCTCTTTCTAGTTTTCTATAAGTATCTACCTTCTCTTCTCTATGGTGACTGTGTATATTAGTATGAGATTGTGACCCATGTTTATGATATAAGTTTATACTTTAAATTGAGTAACTGTGATGATTCTTATTGCCTTTGCCTTATCATTAAGTAAATATTTTAAGTTTGAGATAAAAAGAGAGACAGATATAGATAAAGGGACAGAGATGAATAAAACAAAAACAAAGAGACAGAAATAGAATAGCAGTCTCTGCTGTTGAAGTAATTGTTCCTTCAATACATATATGGAAGGAGAAGAGACAGTTTTCTGGTACATTTATCATAATTTTCCTTACCTGTTCCCTAGCTGTCAAGAATCACTTCTTGATGGCATCCATGTGGCTGTTTCTAGCAATCCCCACCACCCTCACCTTTTCAAACTCCACTCTTTTAAATTTATCACTTCTACTCTGTTGTGAACTAGAAACCAGATAGCCTCAGAAACTAGATATACTTATAAAATATGTGTAATGTCAATGTAAAAAGTTCTGAGGTCTCCACTAAGGAAGAAAATACATGGACTTTAGTGATAATTCATTATCTAAGATACATCTGTGTATGTTCATGTGCATACATGACTCTCAGAAGGTTATTAGGTGCAACACATTCCCACTGCCACTCTCTCTATCTCTTACCAAAGTAAAAATGCCCAATTTTATGTACTGTAGAATTTTTCCTCCTAAGTTATCCCATTCTTCCCTTCTTTCTACAGAATAGTAATATTCAATGAGAGGGTTTCAGCCTTGTTGTTCAAGAGACCCAAGAAATTTTTCCATTAAATTCAATTTCTGTATTACCAAAATTGCAAAACATCACCTACATTAATAGATTTTATTTAATTTTGACTGTCCTTGCTATAACCTATATGTGTACACTAGCAATTTTTAAATGCAAAATTATGCACCATGAAAACAAAATTGGATGTTGACAATAGCTGGAAAATGACATTTCGGCTCTAGTCTATTAAGGATCATAAAATATTCTGGGAAAATACTCATACCCCAAAAATGATGCATTCAAAATATCCTGCTGAAAATTTATGAAAATGAACTTCTCATAGGGAGATGCCTCCTGTGGCTAGAGGAAAAAATAAACGAGGAGAAGTAATGGAGAGATGAAATTGCACTCTGGAAGGGAAGGAAAATTAGAAATGGTAAAACAACTATAGTATTTCAACTTTGTCCATTTTGCAACTAGCTCTGAGGAGGAGCCACAACAGTGGAATATATTTCCTAAGCATCTCAGCATGACTGACATTTCTGTGGTGCTTTAAGATGTATAGAGATAGATAGATAGACAGACAGACAGACAGACAGGTAGATAGATAGATCATGCTATTGAATCTATTGTTCAGTAGTGTCTGACTCTTCATGACCCCATTTGGGATTTCTTGGCAAAGCTAATGGAGTGGTTTGCCATTTCCTTCTCCAGTTCATGCTGCAGATAAGGAAACTGTTGGCAAACAGGGTTAAGTAGCTTACCCAGAGTCACACAACTAGTCACCTGAGGCCAGATTTGAATTCATGAAGATGAGTCTTCCAGATTCCGAGTCTAATGTAATATCCACTGCAACATGAAGCTGTCCCTCCCTCCAAGACTACCTTCAATTTATCCTTTATATATCATGCATATATGTGTATATACATACATATGTATATGTATATCTCCCAATGCAACCAATTAGTTGGTTTTTCAGATCCTGAGATCCTAAATCACATCTATTTTACTGCCTACTATAAAACAACATACCATGATCACTAGGAAGACATGTAATTCTTTGTATGAATTATCAAGACAATATCTGATAATTATTAAATATAATAACAAAAGATACAGAAAATCCAACTCTTCTATCTATTACTTGCATATCCTTACACAGCTCATCTCGGTTCAGGGCTATTCCGGAGCGAGTTCATCTTGCTCCAGGAAGCTAACTGCTAAATTTTCAGAGTGAGCATTTATACCTCAGAAATCAGCAAACACTACAATTCAGACCTTGATTTATTATTCTGTTGACTGTCTAGACTTAAGAAAAAGATGGGGAAAATGTTAATAGTATAGATTAAGCTTAAAAGTGTGTTGGATATATGGAACAGCTAAGTGACACTATAGTGCATAGTGTCAAGCCTGGAGTCAAGAAGACTCATCTCTGAGTTCAAATCCAGCTTCATATGATTAATAGCTGTGTGGTCCTGGACAAATCACTTAACCCTCTTTGCCTCAGTTCCTCATCTATAAAATGAGCTAGAGATGGAAATGGCAAACCACTTCCGTATCTTTGCCAACTCAAATGGGATCATGAAGAGTTGAACATGACCAAAAAAATTGAACAACATTATGTTATATACACATTTTTCCCAGAAAACTGGCTGTTAAACATTTAACAAGACAGCTTTGTCTCCGTCTCATTCTCCTTATTATATAACAAGGTAGTTGTACTATGTGATACTGAAAGCCTTTGATATGTTCTAATATGTTCTAAATATGTTATAATAATCTTTACATAAGAGGGATTGATTGTGGAGCTGACAAAGGGATCTAGCATCTATGTGACATTATCAAAAAATAAGCAAATACTTCAGGAGATGGATTTGTATACTAGGGTCATCAGCAGTGACCCAAAGTTATGACTAGGGCTGGTCAACAGTCTATGCCTCTGAAGCTAGAACATAATGACATAAAATTTCTCATTGATGTTATCACATCCTAAGGTTATGACATGATCTTGATAATGGTAAATACTCTACATAAGAAGGCTTCTTTCTTGTGTTCAGTGTTCTACCCTGACAATCCCTGAAAGAAAATTCCAAAGTCTACACAGCCCTCCTTCTCACATCATGGATGACTAGAGCCCTTCAGCTGAATTCACTCTTCTAGACTGTCCCATTTAAGTTCCACATTTACCTTCCCATGATTTATCATTATTATTCCAAAGTGCACACATACTATAATCAGTTATCAGCAAGCATTTATCAAGTGCTAAATGTGCTAGGCACAACTTAGAACTGAAAATAGCACCTGCCTTCAAGGATCTTACATTTTAGTGAGGGAAAACAATACAATACAATACACAAAAGAAAGCCAAAAAGGAAGGGGAAAGGGGAGAAGGGAGACATAAACACAGAGGGTGGGTGAGAGCATGGCAGAAAACATCCAAAATGCAACCTGAAAAAGGAGACATGGCTGGTAATGTAAGCATCTTCCTTAAAGAGATGTTCAGGGGAGAAGCCATCCAATCGGAGGAAGCCGCTGCAAAGAAGGAAGGTATTTTCAGTGGGTGAATTTCAGGGCTGGAGTGAGTTTCCCTGATGGAAAAGTTCTAGGTCATGGCAGCTGAAGTCAAGAATGTGCCCTGGAGAGGAAGATCAGTACCTCCAGAGTTATCTCTCCTACTAATACAGTAACTGATGGGGCCACGCAACTACCCTCTAAAGAATACTGCTGGAACAACTCGGTCTACATGTCCTTCCAGAACACACGCTTTCCTATAAGCTATGGTTTCCACCAAAAGGACTTATTTTTCCTTCATGCACTCATCCTGCATAATACAGTGCTCACAGTCAATGACTACCTGGGAGAGTTGAAAGTCACTTTCAGTGACCCTGCAAGCAGCCAAGGCAATTTGCAAACATGAAGGATGTCCAACACCCTCACACTTGGACTGGGGATTCAGGCTGCCATGCATTCCTGACTCAAACCAGTCTGCATATAGTGCACACACAGATGGCGCATGCCTCAGGCAAGGAGATAAACAGCACATAATCAGATAATGACAAAAGCAGTTACCTTGGTTTCCATACCTACAGTCTTTTGTCATTCCTCTTGTTAATTCACTTATCAGAGTTTCTTTCTTTTAACAAGAGAATTTACCAGATTGCTAGAGAATCTAGAATGTTTAAAGGTGATGCAAATTTACATAATTTTATAGGAACTCACCCATTCCATAAGTCATGACATGCTTTATTATTCCTTCTTTCTATTTCCTCTGGGTCCTCCAGTGATCTCTCTAGTACCCATCTCCGTAAATGTTTCAACAGAAGCTTCACCAAAATAATAACAATAATATGCATAATTACACAGCCATATTGCATATATGATATGTTAATATAATAATTAATATATTAAATTGCATAATAATATATTGTATTATATAATTATGTATATGTGTCTATATAGATAATAGACAAAACAGCAGATAGTCTCAAAAATCTTTGTAATGCTTTTGGGACACCATACACAAACATACGCACACACACACACACACCCACATATACATACACACTAGTATTTAAGTTCAGGGGGAGTGAAAAATCTTGTCCCCACCAACCAAAGGTTTAGAAAATGGTTGCCAGCTACCTGCAGGAGTCTGTCAGAATTAAGAAATCGCTTCAAACATTTTCAACCACATCCACAGCTAAGAAACAGGAATGGTAAACAAACAAACTCTTAGTGAATGTAACGTAGTGTGAGAAAGTCAGGCCAATGATTTATACACACTGCTGGCAATGTTTCTTTAAGTGTCTTAAGAATATGCATTTTTATTCATTTACATTCACCCAGAAAATGATTACTGCCATTTGTAAGCTACCTCCTGACATTTCATTCGTCATGCCAATTTACAGTAAATTGGCTTGTACCCCTATAATAAAGAATAGTTTAGCTATAGTATACTAGAATAAATTAATCAAGCTTTCTAAAATTGAATTTTCACACCACAGTCTTGTTTTGTTTTGTGTTTTTGCATAACTAAAAATAATAGTATCTGTCATAATTTATAACAGATAATATGATTTGTGTTTTGCAGAAAGAAAAAGCTAATAAATTAAAAACCAAACCCTTCGCATTACAGCAAGCAGGGACGGTCATCACTTCATGAGAAACAAACATTGCCCTTCCTTCAGCCGTACAATGGTGCATGAAATCTAGGAGCAAATGGAGCTTATGACAGTCCACGGGAGTGGTTTAAAGGTTATAAAGCTTCAGGGTAATGCAAGTGGCTTCTGGCATTAAAAATACATTAAATCCCTCTGTATTTAGAAGATGAAGCATATCTCTGATTGCTGATTTTAGGATAGGTTCCTATTTAAAATATACATGTATATATATATGTGAATCTGTGTGTATATGTGTATGTATACATGCATGTATATGTGTTGTATCAATATATTGTGTTGTGTGTGCACATAAATACATGGGTGTATTATATATGCATATATATACATATATGTGTGTATGTATGTATTCACTCAACTGTCCAATCCAAGGTATTGAAGCCACTGTAGTTGACATCATTTGGGAGCAGTATCTTAACATAGTAGATACATCATTAATTTTGGTTAAATCGATAAGCAAATATCTTTTAAATGCCAACTATGAATGAATGAGATACTGTGGTAGATTTTAGGGCTACAAAGAATGAAACAATCCTTACCTTCAAAGATCTAAATCTAATTGACTAGACAGCATAGGTACAAAATAGCTCACATTTGTTATGTCTTACAGTTGATATAATAAACAGCTTCCATAGACTTTCTGGGATAATAGGAATGAATACATTTTCTATGTTCAGTATGCCATACATCAAGGATTCATGATTTTCTTAGTGCAGACCCTCCCTCTACTAGCGGAGATCGTGGCCCCTTTACACTTCAGTATATGTTATGGGTTGCCATAGGAAACTTCCCTTATTGTCTCTGACTCCCCCAACCTAGTCCTTTGGGTGTCTACAGTTAAGCCATATGGCCTTCCCTTGATGAGATTAAATACAAGGACTCCTTGCTTTCAGCATTGACTGGCACACTTAATTCTTCTGCAAAGCCCTTTTACTCCCATCAGTAGACTCCAACATAACCTCCCAGAATGTTATGAGGCTGAAATTATATGCATGCATAAATATATATGTGCACACATATAAGTAGTTATATATACATATACACCTATATGTGTGTATGTAATATATTTTATATGAGCATATACACACACATATTAGGTGATGCTGGTCATGCTCTTCTCTCCACACACACTCCAACTCGTAGAAAAATCACTACTTCCTCAGAGCCTTAGGTTTAGCAATCTGATAAAACAATCCTCCATAAGGTATGAATATTTCTAACTGGCTTAAGGGATTATTAATCCTCCTAAGAGTATGTGGGCTTTTAAAGAGAATTCTTACTAATACAAGGAAATGAATTTCTAATGGGCATTTCAGGTACGGTGACAGACTAAAGAATGAGACTCTTTGGGGAACAGAGGCCGATTGAGGGCCACTCAAATCCCACACACTGCTCCATCTCTAGGTAAAGCTAGCAATCATCCATGCACAGCACCTCTCTACCTCTGGATACCCATGGTTACTTCCATAACTTAAGAATATTCCATAGCTTTTTATTACCCCATATGCAATTTGGTTTCAGTCAGCATTTCCAGATGTGTCTTACATTATGCCTGACATACATATTATATCCTAGCCAAACCAGCCTCCTTTGCTGTTTGCTTAGCTTCCTCTGGGTCTTTGGGGGAGAAGGGAGTTTCTTATGCCTATAAAATGCATTCTTTCCTCATCTCTGCCTCTGAGAAAGTCTAGGGACCAGCTCATGTGATATCTCCTATAAGAAACCTTTCCCAATGGCTCCTACTCTCTCTATTGTTAGTTCTCTCTCTCTCTCTGTCTCTCTTTCTCTGTCTCTCTTTCTCTGTCTCTCTCTGTCTCTCTCTCTGTCTCTGTCTTTCTCTCTTTCTCTGTCTCTCTCTGTCTCTCTCTCGCTCTCTTACTGTCTCTCTCTCTGTCTCTCTCTTTCTCTGTCTCTCTCTCTGTCTCTCTCTGTCTCTCTGTCTCTCTCTCTCTCTGTCTCTGTCTCTGTCTCTCTCTCCTCTCTCTCTCTGTCTCTCTCTGTCTCTGTCTCTCGCTCTCTTACTGTCTCTCTGTCTCTCTCTCCTCTCTCTCTCTCTCTCTCTCTCTCTCTCTCTCTCTCTCTCTCTCGCTTGCTCGCTCTCTTACTGTCTCTCTGTCTCTCACCCCTAAAGTTATCATCTTGCTTCATCCCAGTAAGAATGTAAGCTTCTTGAGACCAAGGACTGTTTTCTCCTTGGCCTCTATGCTCCAGTACTTTTCACCCTTTTTTTTTCTTCCTGGCCAGTCCTCTGGTACCAAAATGAGCTTGTCTACTCTCATCTACTCATTACAGCCCTTTAAATACTGGAGACAGCTGATGTCACTCTGGAGTCTTCTCCCCTCCAGGGTAAGCATTCGCAGTTACATCAGCTAACCTTCATATGGCATAGTCAATTCCCATCCTGGGTACCTCCCACTGGATGTTCTCCCACTCCTCAATATTGTGACTAAAACTTAACATGTGACTACAAGAATTGTTTGTATGTCCCTAAAAGATCAAGGGAGATAAAATTTTGTTGGGCCTAATGAAAACTCTTGGGGTCTCAGGTACTAAAATACTGGAATGATATTTTCGAGGACAATTGTGGCATCTCCATTCTAAAGGCAGTGTCGAGACAGTAGAAAGTCAGCTTGCGTGAACAACCCGTTCCCAGAAGAATAACACAAGCAGTTATCCAGAATGTATTTAAAGACCTCCAACGACAGGAAGACCGCCATATCTTGTGACAATCTATTCAATTTGGGGACAATTTTGTGCAAACCTCAGGATGTATCCAGTTATCTCAAAAGATGTCAGAATGTTTTCAAGAAATCCTCATACTAAAATTAATAGCCGTAATCATAAATATCATAAGTAGCACAGTGGAGTCAAGATGACCTGAGTTCAAATCCAGCTTCAAAAACGAGTTATGTGATTCTCTCATGACATTTAATCGTTTCTGACTCAGTCTCCTCAACTGTAATAAGAGAACCTAGCAGCTCCTAGAACTGTTGTAAAGGTGCTCAGCTCAATGTCCCCCATTAAGTAGGCACTTAATAAATACTTATTCCCTACCCTTTGGCTTAATTTATGTGGTATTCTACAGCTTTTACAGTGTTCCTCCATCCATTATTTCATTTGACCCTTAAAGCAGTCTTATTGGGATAGGTAGGACATGGGTTTGTGTATCTATTACAATTCTAAGTTCAATTTATAATTTAAAAGTTTAAAATAAAAGTGCAAAATGTGACTCAGTGTCAACCCTCACATAAGGGGTTCCCAGCTATGGACACACACAAACCTGAGCTCATCCCAGGGGCAAACTTGACCCCAAAGTTGGGAGTGGTGGTAGGAATTAGAGATTTTGTTCTCCTTCTTTGCTACTTATGCCCTGAGCCTGGAGTAGCTCTTGGTAAATCTCTAAAACAAAGCTTAAGCATGACCCATGCCTTGGGTCTTCCCAGAAGGGATTAACAGGTTCCTTCTAGAAAAGGGACCCAGATGGTTCTGGAAGAGAAAATGAGGCTGGTGACTTCACACCCCTGCCTCACTTAAACCTAACTCACTTTCAAGACATCACCTTCCTGATGTCATTGGTACTCTTGGAGAAAGGAGGACAAATGATTCAAGATACAACGTGAACAAAGGGTATAGGACAGCAGCTTGTCTCCACCACAGAAAATCTTTAAGACAGAAGAACTCAAAGGCACACATTAACAGAGATAATTACAGAGATAATTATCCATCGAACTGATTGCTGTCTCTCAAAAGGCAAAGCCAGAACATATTTAGGGAAGACAGCTAAGTGGCACACTGGATAGAATTCTGGGCCTGAGGTAGGAAGATCTGAGTTTTGAATTAAGCAAATCACTTAATCATTGCCTACTTCATTACATTCAATTGTAAAGAGGGGAAACCTGACTAAGAGGGCCACAAAAGTTAGACCTTACTGTACAGAGCTAGTCTGAGAGTAATGCAAATAGATGGTGATGATGATGATGATGATGATGATGATGGTGATGATAGAGCTAACATTTATATAGCACATTAAGGTTTGCAAAGCACTCATTTGGTTGTCACAACAACCCTGGGAGATTAGGGGCTATTATTCTATTATTACCCCCATTTACTAGACAAGGAAACTGAGGCAAACAAAGGTTAAATGACTTTTGGGGGGAGGAGGAGAAGAGCGGTGCCACATAGCTAGGAGGTGGCCTCAGTCACTTCCTCCCACAATTGTCTTTTCCTCTTGAAAGATAGTAATGAATTTGACAGGGAGCTGTTGTACGTTTTTTCCTGTATTTGTCCATGTGTATCTTGAGTTCTTTAGTCTTAAGGATTTTCTGTGGTGGAGACAATAAACAGTTGTCCTACACTTATATTGTGTCTTGAGTACCTTTTCTGGAAGGCAGGATTTGCACCCAGCTCTTCCTTAGTCCAGGTCTAACTCTCTAGTCACTGTGCTACCTGGTTTCCTCATTCTTTGAGAAATCAAACAAAGACAGGGTGTTGCCATGGCATCAAGTTTCAGAATCACTAATATGAAAGATTCAGGTGCTGGACAAAGGTTGCAATGGTAACAATGGTAAGAGATCTCTTCCATGTTTATTATGAGTTTGTTATGCATTCTAATGCATATGTCCAACAATATGTATTTTAAAATATTAAAAAAAAAACACTTCCCTTCAAGCACTCAGTAAGTGACTTTGAAGGTACATGGTAAACATCTGCTTCCCCGTCTTATTATCTATTGGGGCCACCAGCATTGTTCTCAAATGACCCTCTGATAATCAACATCCTGAAAATTCTTCTCTCCCCTATGGCTTAACACAAATTGATGTCACAACCTAAATCAGAAAATCTCACCTCCTGAATTATTCCCCTTCATTAAGTCCACACATTTTACCAAAAGTCATGCCATCAGTAGACAAAGGCTTATCACCTTCATGAAATTCTGCTGCCTTAGAGGCACACTCTCAATCTGCCAGCGTATAAATTAATATAAATTGACTTCAGAATGGTGTTCTATTAATAGCCATAGAAAACTGAAAGACGACCAACCTCAAATTCAGCAACTAGCTGATATGTTTCAATGCCTCCCCAATATTCCTGCTTTGCTCTGATTCTTTTTAGGGATGGATGCTTTGTCATTTAAAAATAACCTTAATAGTCAAAACATCTCTCTTAGCTAGGAAGAACTGGATAGAGACAAAACAGAAGAAATGCATGAAAATTGACTTACTTTGAAATTAAAAGAAATAGATGCAACCAACTAGCATATTTTAAAGAACCTTGAGGACAAGAACAAAGAAAATGTATGACAATTGCTTTAAAAGAAACATTATTATCATTTTCAGCAATGAAAGCTTTAATTCTCATATGTCCTAGGGGGAAGTCAGATGGGGAAAGCCAAGAGTAAAAGGGGAAGAAAATAAGAGATGACTAATTTGGTATACATACTTCAGTTCTAGAAACAGAATGGGAGATTTGGAAGAGACCCCCAATGTCGTCTAGCATAATCTGACCTTTGGAAGAGATCCCCAGTGTCGTCTGGCATAATCTGACCTGTGAGGTCACATTGAACAAAGCTCTGGATTTGGAGTCCAAAGACCAGTTTCAATCCCAGTTCTGCTACTTACTTATGACCTTGAGGAACACTTTGGATTTCAATTTCTTCATCTGTAAAAAGGGCTTTGAACTAAACAATCTCTAAGGATCCCTTTCTAGCTCTTAGTCCTGGGAACTCCTTCCATAACATACTTGATATAAGTCATCTAGCCTTCACATGGGACAGTTAGGTGGTGCAGTGAATAGAAGGCTGGACCTGAAGTCACCAAGAAGTGAGTTCAAATTCAGCCTCAGATGCTTACTAGCTATCTAACCCTACACAAGTCACTTCACCCTGCTCACCTCAGCTTCTACATCTGGAAAATGAGCTGGAGAAGGAAATAGCAAAAATTCCAGTACCTTTGCCAGGAAATCCTAAATGAGGTCACGAAGAGTCAGACATCGCTGACCAACAACAGTCTCTATGCAAAACCCTCCAGTGATAAGGAACAAATTTCACTGTGCTTTGGGACATCCTGATTGTTAAGAAATTTATTTGCTTGTTTTACCCAAATATTGAACCAAAACCTGGTCTGACGGAGCTTGTAACTATTGCTCCTAGTTTTTTTTTTTCCTCTGGGGCCAAGTAAAAGAAGTCTAATTTCCTTTTCACATGACAGACCTTCAAATACTTAAAGAAATCTATCATGTTGCTCTGAAATACCTTCTTTTATAGACTGTATACCCTGGCTCCTCCCCCTGCTCATCATATGGCATAGCTTCTGGTCCATCAGTCATCCTAGTCAAACTCCAGCTGACCAACTGTGACAAGTCAATTTTAGTCATTTATTGTACTAAAAATAAATGACATTTCTAAAGGAGAAGGATCTAGAATATTCTTGCCCTTCATCATTTCTAAAAATGTTCCAAGAAGGATATGGGAGATATTTTTCCCTTGGGTCAAGAACTATAATTTAATCAGTATTGGCTAAGGTTCTTAACCTAGGATCCAGGGACCTGGAATTTTTTTTTTGTTATTTATTTGTTTGATTCTGATTTTAATATTTTGAAACTAAATTTCAATAAAACTGATCTCCTTTGTGTTCCTTTGTAATTTATTTTATGCATTTAAAAACATTATTCTGAAAAGGGGCC
>JAJHZJ010000552.1:1513792-1716983 GCA_023548195.1 Bettongia penicillata ogilbyi | reverse complement strand
TTTTTCTAACTCTGCACTTTGCTGTAACCTTATAAATTTGTTTATCATTATTTATCATCTCTATGGACATGGCTCAGACCTCTTTATCTGCCTCAGTCTCTCCACTGACCTTCAGTATAGTATTATCAGCTACCTATTGAACATTTCAGGCTAGATAGCCTACAGACATCTCAAACGAAAACAAATACTCAAAACAGAGCTCATTATCTTTCCCCCCAAAACCATCCTTTTACCAAATTTATTTCTGTTAATAGCACCACTTTCCTCCCAGTCCCCCCAAGTTCATGACCTCAGCATTAATCACGACTCCTCACTCTCCCTCATTTCAAATGCAATAAGTTGCCAAATCTTCTCATTTCTAAATCTATATGTGTATTGTTAATGTATTTTTAATGGAATGGGAAGATCTTTCCCATCCATTAAGAGTTATCTGTCACATGGAGGCCTAAGTCACATGAGTTTGAGTCACATGAACCTGTGGTGGGAGAAACTTGCTGAAAGGGTGGAATAGGAAGAGGCAGAGCTGGAGCAGAGCTGAGAGGAAGCTGATCAGACCAGTCAGAAGTGTGAAGGACAGAGGAAATAGGCAGCTAGGATGTTTGTGGGAAGGACTGACTTCTTGGTTACTATGAGGAATTTCTTTGTTGCTATGATGTCTTTGGCTCTCTGGTGTCTGAATAAATGTTTTGGTTCTGTCTTCCATGTGGAGAGTCTGTTATATTTTGTTATTCAGAACTGGACTGGCATCTTCATAGCTGCCATAGGCACTGTGAATATCACATTGGCGTTATATGTCATTCATCTGCTGACTCTACTCAGACAGCCACCACCGTAGTTCAAGCTGTCAACACTTCTCCCCTCGATTACTGAAACAGCCTTCTAAATAGTCTCCCTGCTCAAATCTCTCACCTATACACTATTGCCAAACTAATTTTCCTTAAACACAGATTTGCCCACACAACTCCACTATTCAATCAACTTTAGTGGCTTTCTATTGCCTCTAGGATAAAATATAAAGTCCTCTGTTTGGCTTTTAAAGCCTTTCACAAGCTGATCTGAGCCTCTCTTTCCAGTCTCATTAAACATTACTCCTTTTCCTTCACTCTACAAAATAGCATTCTCTCTTTTCTTCACATTCAACATTTTATTATCTATCTCTGTGTCTTTGCAGTGGCCATCCCCTATGTCCAGGATGAATTCCCATCTTACTTCTGCCTTATAGAAGCTATCACTTCCTTCAGCATCCTGGGTCATCTCCAGTCATTCTGGTGAATATCTGGTCACTGGATTCAGATGGCTCTGGAGAAGTGAGGCTGGTGACCTGCACATCCCTCCCTCACTCAAAACCAAGTCAAGTACAAGTCATGTCATTATGTCTCTGATGGCATGGTCTTCTTCAGCAAGGAAGGACAAACATAATCGCTTCCTTCAAGATCTAACTCAAGCAGCACCTTCTACAAAAGCATTTTTTGATCTTTTCAGTTGCTAGTGTTTCCCTCCATGACTGTATTATATTTATTTTTATTTCATAGATATAGATATGCATATATATATACGTAGATGTACATAGATACATATATATATATATATGTTCATGTGTATGTTGTCTTCCAGATAAAACGTAAGCTTCTTGTTTCATTCTTTGCATTTGTGTCCTTAGTTCCCAATGCCTGGCCCAGTTCTTGATATATTGTAAACACGTAATCAATACTTATTAACTGATCACTAAAGCAAGTTAAGAACTTATATGCTCTCCTTTTAGCACAGAGAGTTTCAGCAGTATCCAGACCACCAAGGGTGGCATCACTTCTACATCGTATCTTCATGCCAGGTTTGTGATCTATTCCCCAAACAGGTGTCAGTTTCATCTTTTATCTTATTATATAATCTGATATCATGATAATATTTCTTTTGTTCCTGTTTCCATTTATCTTTATCAACTGCTCTCCACCGTACTTTTCCACTCTGGTTCCCGGACTTCCTCAGAGTACATGTTCCTAATATATAACGCTACTCATCGTGTTCTTTTACTTACCCTCTTGCTTTGAATAAGGCAACTTTGACACCTAATTTGCCTTCTTGAATTCAGATGTCTAGTTCATTTTGCTTAGGCCTTTATACAGACACTTCTGGGGTCATGTGTTTTGTTTCTGCCTGCTCTCTTGGATTTCGCCTCTTCTGAATTTATGGATACTTTGATTGTAATTCTTCCTACATTGTAGGTCCTATCTATGATATACAGCTTGGTGGATATACTCAAACATATCTTGCCTTCTTTTCTATTTGAAATGCTTTTCATTAGATCTTTTAGACTCTAGGAAAATACATTTTTACTATCCCTTGCTAGGTATACTGCCTCCCTTACCACCAGCCTGGCATTCCTGTATTTTAAGTTGTGGTTCAGAAATTCAAATTCTGTTCTTAGACACCAATCTTCTTAATCAACTGTTGACTTCCTGAATCTGCCTTTCTTTTTGAAGACCTTGCCTTCAATTTGCAGGACTGACAACATCTGTTTGCTGGGAGGTCTTCAGTTTTGTGCCCTAAATTTCATCATATTTTGCATATATTTCTGGATTGCCTCTAGCATGACAACTTTGTCCTCGAGAACCACTAAATGTGGGCACTAGTCACAGGCATTCATGCAGCAAGCAAACCTGTGATCCTTGTAATATGCATGCCCAGGACAGCAGTCATTAGGTTTGATAAACCTGCATGAATGCTCTATCTCAACTCATTCTTGCCCAAGAGGAGAGCAGACATCTATATTGTTATATAAAATCAGAAAAATTCAATTCAAATGCTGGCTCTGGCACTTATTATTACCATAACCTTAGGCGAATTACTTTTCCTCTCTGGGTTTCAGATTCCTTACAAAAAAAAAAAAAAAAAGAAGGGATTAAGGCATTAAGAGTCAGCACAGAAGGGAGATTTCAGAAAAAGCTGGAAAGATTTAAATGAACTGACACTGAGAGAAATAAGCAGAACCAGTAGAACACTGTACACAGTAACAGCAACATTGAGCAGTGTTCATCTAGGATCGCCGCAGCTCGTCTCAGTAATACAATGTTCCAAAACAATTCCAAAAGATTAATGATAGAAAAAAAAATCCAGAGAAAGAACAGTGGAGTTTGAATAAAGATCAAAGCTTACTATTTCACTTTTTTGCTGTTTTTTTTACAGTTTTTCACTTCTGTTTCTTCTTTCACAACATGACTAATGTGGAAATATGTTTAACATGATTGCATATGCATAATCTACATCAGTTTGCTTGCCCTTTGGGGAACGGGGAACGGGGGGAGGGAAGGAGAAAAATTTGGAACTCAAAATCTTATTTAAAATGAACACTGAAAATTACCTTTATGTGCAATAAAAAAAAACTATTTACAAAAAAAAAAAAGGTAGGATGGAATAGGAGATAGAGAGTTAACCTAGGAGTTATATAGAACTGGACACAAACCCTGCCCCTGACACAAACTAGCTATGTGACTCTGGGCAAGTCCCTTAATTTTACAGTTCCCAAGACAAGGCTCTAAGACCACAACTTATATGGCAGGTGCTGATTCAAATTGGTTGAGGCAGTTTCCTCACTGTAAGGCCTCCACCCTCTCACTCAAAAAAAGGATCTTTGACTAAAAGGCTAAAGTCTTTTCCAGTTCTAAATCTATAGCTCAATGACTCTATTGTTTGGGTTACCACCAACTGCTTCAATACTCTTCAAGAAAAAGTCACTAATCACAATTATCTGTTTTTTCCTTTCTTCTTCTTCTTCTTCTTCTTCTTCTTCTTCTTCTTCTTCTTCTTCTTCTTCTTCTTCTTCTTCTTCTTCTTCTTCTTCTTCTTCTTCTTCTTCTTCTTCTTCTTCTTCTTCTTCTTCTTCTTCTTCTTCTTCTTCTTCTTCTTCTTCTTCTTCTTCTTCTTCTTCTTCTTCTTCTTCCTTTACCTCCTAGATGATCTCTTTCCTATCAGTCCCTACAGAAATCATGCCTTAGAGAAAAAACAGGTGCTTCTTCTTGAGATACTTCTCTCTCATATATGACATTCTTCCACCTCCCACATTCCTGCCTGAGATCACGATCATTGCTCTGTCTTTTCCTCCATTTTCACACTGACATCATTCTTAAGGAATACTTCTCTTTCCAGAGAACAGAAACTGGGTTGGCATTCTTTGAACCCCTTTCCCTTCTTTTTGAAGACATATCGCACTTGAAATAAGGCATGGCAAAAATTCCTTCTGCTCTTTCTACTTTCTGAAAACAAGGTCCTCAGTTCTTATAAGAAACTCTTGTCATTAACTCTCCTGGAGGACTGATGTGGCAACTTCCTGGGAGGCCCCAGAGGTATCACTTTGTTAGCCCTTTTCTACCTTCAGTCCCAACCTTCTTTGGCCTTCTTGGCCTTCCTTTCCCTAACATTGCTACTCCTTTTCCCTGGGTCTTTCTCTTCCTTCTCCTTCAGTTTAATTCATTTTCCTTCTCTTTCTCCCTCATCTAGAATCTTCTATCAGCTAGAGTTCTCTTCCTTCAGTTTGAATTTTTCTCCTCCTTAAGGCTCCTCACATTCCTCCCTTGCCTCCACCTCCAACCATTTGGTGCTTTCATCTGGCAAGGTTTGAGAATTTCACATGAAAAATAAAAGCAAAAGAAATGCTCCCTCCTCTGACCACCATCACTGGAACATGGGTATGCCTGCTCTTCTTAAACCACACCTGCCCCTTCCCATTGGGTAGACTAGTCACTGCCCTCCCTCAACGGAGCTTCCAAAGGAAAAAACAATGGGGATTTCTCCAAGGCTCACCCACACCCATCCCCCTCACTGGACCATCATAACAACTTGTCTTGTAGTTTTAGCAATGGGAAAACCAAAATGAATGACCCATCTCCACATGGCTCTGATTTCTCTACTATTAAGTAGTCCATCAGTTATTAAAAAGATCAAAGCCATAACATTTTCTCTCAATTTTCGCTCAAGAACATTTAGTTGAGGGGAAGGGGGAAGAAAGGAAGATTTCTTCCACTCTGACATTTAGACAAAGAAGGTTCGTTCCTTTTTTCTCTTTAACTCTAGGTACCAAAAGCTATTCACTTGGAGCCTACTACTTTCATTCATCAAGGACATACATATGTATGTATATGTATATATATATATATATATACATATATATATATACATGTATATGTTATGATCTGTTTTCATTTTATATCTAGAGTAATCTTTCTTATAAAATATGATGTAAATCAGAAATATATCAACTTAAAGAGAGAAATCTTACATTAAAATCTGCTGGTTTTTGTAAGAGGAGGGTTGAGCAAAGGGGAGGAAATTTAACACCACATCCTTTTCACAGATCTCCCTCTTCTATCTCTCTGTCTCTGTCTGTGTCTCTGCTTCTCTCTGTCTCTCTATTTCTGTCTCCCTCCCTTCCTCTTCTCTAATTTCCAGTTCACAGCCTGCCACAGTGCTGTTTCTACTAGACTCTCCCTTCTACATCTTCCCACCTGCCTCTGAACATCATTTTTCTCCAGTGGAGGTTAATTTATTCTCTCCTTCTGGACTGTATCTCCCAGAAGTCCACAGGACTATTCTCTAGAAGTCTTCTTTCTCAGTCATGAAAGGATGGTTCTATCTCAAAGTCTAGTCACACTCCTTAAATTTTATTCACTGGCCTTGTACACTATTCCAAAACCCTCAGCAACCTGAGTGTCAGTTAACTCTAGAACTCTTTACTAACCCAAGGTCAGTGTAGGGTGCTTTGGGTAATCACAATTATGTAAATATAGCTCATGTCTACATCCAGAATGTATTCGCCAAAAAACTAGGCAGGATCCTATCAATCAAATAGCAAACTATTTAATAGAATAGTAATAAAAATAACAATGGAAAACCAGGTCATAGAATTATTCTGAGTCTCCTCATGCATGAAAATATGCAGTCTTCCACCACCTCCTACCCTGGTGGGGAAGAGGACATGTTTCCAGAATCATAGCTACCACTCCCTCTGATGACTGCTGCCATCCAGCTAGGCCTCCCTGCCCTTCAGTAGCCCAGTTCCACAGGGGAGGTTCCAGAGCTCTGCTTGATACCCCTACTTTAGTTTATCCTATCTGATTCCACAGACATCTCCTGCCCCTCAAAGGCTTGTCTTCCATGCCTTGGAAAAGAAAGCTCAGTTACTCCACAAGGTGTTGCTGCCATCTGCTGGCACTGTCATTGGCTGCTATGGCTGGAAGGAAGGAAGGAAGGATGGAAGGAAGGAAGGAAGGAAGGAAGGAAGGAAGGAAGGAAGGAGGGAGGGAGGGAGGGAGGGAGGGAAGGAAGGAAGGAAGGAAGGAAGGAAGGAAGGAAGGAAGGAAGGAAGGAAGGAAGGAAGGAAGGAAGGAAGGAAGGAAGGAAGGAAGGAAGGAAGGAAGGGCTCCAATCATGCCCCCAGAAGCTAGCAACTAGATTACTACAACGGTCTTGAAGCATTTAGGCTGAATGAGGGACATAACAAGACTAGAGGTGAAAGGTTGGGACACTCAGCCTTTTATCTGTCACAAATGTCCCTGTTGTGTTCACACCTCCATATCTTCTTCAGCACAATTCCTTCTTCTTGATGAGGCAGAGCCCATTTAACTAATAGGTAGTTTGGACCATTAAGCATTATCTAACATCAAACCTAAGTTTGTCCCTTTGGTTCTTCAGCTGGTTGCTTCTATATCTGTCCTCTGGAATGATTGAAATTCAAATCAAGTCTTGTTGATTCTACTTCTAAATACTTTCATAAAAGTCCTGATCAAGTAGGATATCGGTAAAGCTCTTAGCATGGTGCCTGGCATACAGTAGGCACTTAACAAATGTTCATTTCCTTCCTTCCTTTTCTACTCTATTTCCAAACATCCTAGTTCAAACTCTTACCATCTCTCAATAAACAATTTTAATGTATTTCTAATTTGTCTTCTAGTCTTCGCATCTCCCCATCCCATTCCATAACAAATTATATTTTTAATATATAATAACCTTCCCACCAATCTTTGACTTAAATATCTTATTCACCTTTCTTGTTTACTTAACACTTCCCTGCAGCTATTTCCATACATATCTCATCCTTTAGTAGCTAATGAATTCCCAGAGAATAACTGTCTTTTTTTATTTTATATTCCCAGTTTGCAAAAAGTGACATAAAAGAAAGCACCAATGATGTCACTTAATCCATCAACATGCATTTATTAAGCACCTACTATGTTCTAGGTACTGTATCAGAGAGAGTCTGTGAACATAAATATAGAAGTAAAACTAGTCCCTGATTTATACTCTGCTGGGGAGAGACATAACATATGCATACATATGTATAAGAAACTCCGCAGTGGTGGTGTTGAGAGCAGTAATAAAGGAGAGAATCAGGAAAAACTTGGAATGTACAATGTAAATTCCTTGAGGGCAGGATGGGACTATCTCATTGTTAATTTCACATCCCACAATTAGCACAATGCCTAGCACATGTTAGGTATTTAATAAGTGTTTCTTGATTAATTGAATTTGAGCTGAGCTTTGAAGAAAGGGAGGGACTCCAAGAAGAGCATGTGGATGGCCGGAAAAAGAAGGTGGATTATCATGTGATCATTACAGGTCCAACTTTTTCATTGCCATCCGCAAAATATTAAAAGACTCAGAGCAAGGCTACTGGCATACCTGAAAGGCCTTAGGATCAGACTTATGTCTGGAAAGAAACTTAGAGTAGACCCTAGCCTGATCCCTTCGTATTACAGATGAGGAAAGTGACCAAGATCGCTCAACCCAAGATCACTTGGCTATAATTGTCTGAAGTAGGTTTTGAACTCAAGTCTTTCTGACTCCAAGTCCAGTGTTCTATCACATGAATGTTCTATGGAATTGTTGTGATTATTGGCACTGTTGTTTTTAAATGGATAAAAGCACAAAAAGTACAAAATGAGGAGGCAGAGATGACTTTGCATCTGGACCAGCAAAGAGAGTAATTATCTCTAGACCCACTACTTCTACAAATGTGATTGTTGCTTAATAAATGTTGAATTGAATCCAGGTGAGTGAATAGCTCAGATAGTAAAGACTCCTTGTATATTAAATAGTATTAGTAGAATTCAAGATCCTCAAGGACAGGGTAAATCTCACTTCTGATTTGTAACCTCAGCATGTAGCATAGTTCCTGGTTCATAAAAGGCACTTTGTAAGTGTGTACTGCCTTGCAGCTAGTGGTTCATTGGATAGAGTGCCACACCTGGAACCACTCATCCTCCTGAGATCAAATCTGGCCTCAGACGCTTCCTAGTTGTGTGATCCTGGGCAAGTTACCTAACCCTGTTTGCTCAGTTTCCTCATCTGTAAAAATGAGCTGAAGAAGGAAATGGCATATCACTCCAGTATCCCAGTATCTTTGCCAAGGAAACCCCAAATGGGATCACAAAGAGTTAGATATGATTGAAAAACAATGAAAATCTCATGAAAAAGGAGTGATAGAACATGAAGACTTGACAAAAAAACATGCTCTGTTCTCCCTCTGGTGGTTCTCAAGCAACACTGCACCTCAGCCCTGAAGCAATATCCCCTAAAAGGTGTGTACTTGGTGGGACCTTCTATTTAATTGCACCTCTTCCATTAACAGACTATCATAATTGGGCGGGGCAAGAGGGGAGCAGAGAAAACCTATGGGAAATGATAGAGATGCTATACTGTGATAGAAGGTACAGGAAAGGCAAAAACACTAGAGCTGAAGTAATAGAATCTCATCTTTCTATGAGTATATGAGGGAAAATTGAGGTAGCTGGATTGATTATATCTTTTGTTGTTTCTCTAAGGCTCATTTGCCCTGCTGTTTAAGTTTTTGACCTAAGTAGTCATAAATAAGTGGTAATAAAATAAGTAGTAATAAAATCATGGACTCAAAATCAGTAAATTCATGCGATGTTAAAGTCATAATGGACCTTAATATAGCCCTTTAAAATTTACAAAGTGGTTTATCTCATTTTTGCTTCACCACCATTCTGTGAAATAGCTCTCAGAGATTACTTCATTTTAAAAATGCAGAAATTAAGGTCTTTTTTTAATCTTTATTTCTTTGGAACTCTCAGGACCTTGGACAGTCACCCTTATCTCCTTGACACTGCTCTCTTCCATAGAGGTTTCTCTGTCACTACTCCATCCTGGTTACCCTCCTCCCAACCAGACAACTCCTCAATTTCCTTTGCTAGATCTTCATCCAGGCTACACCTATAACTTTATATGTCCCCGGGTCTCTGTCCAGGGCCCTCCTCTCTGTGTATTAGTTCACTTGGTGATCTCATCAGCTCCCCTGGATTCAGTGATCATTTCTGTGTGAATGATTCTCAGATCCACTTATCCATCTCTAACCTCTCTGCTGAGCTCCAGAAGCTTGAAGTAGATTCCTACAGATATCTTAAACACAAAATATCCAAAACTGAACTCATGTTCAACTTCTCCCCTGTTCCAAACTTCCCTATTACCATAAGCAATAGCATCAAATTCAAAAATAGAAATTCAGATCCCTAAACAATACATAAGGATCCTTACAGGTTGAATATTGACTTAGAAAAACCACACAATTTTCTATTTCTTTTTTATTACTACATTAAAATAGAATAAGAACTACATTTTAATCTGGTTCAGTCCCCAACATGGCGCCAGATATTGGACATCTCTGCTGTACAGCATACCACCGTCTTCCTACTCATCCAAGCTCACAACTCACCCAGTCTTACAGTTTGGGTATCATCTCACTTTCTCTCACCTCTCCATATCCAATCGTTGTCAAGTTACCATCTTTTGTATATGCCCCTTTTCTCCTCTGACACTACCGTCACAGTGGTAAAGGCCCTCAGCACCTCACATCTGGACTATTACTGTAACCTTTGGTTGGCTTCTCTGTCTCAAGTCTCTTCCCACTTTTGCCCTTCCTCCTGACAGCTACCAAACTGACCTTCCTAAAGTGCAGGTCAGAAAATGTCACCTCCCCACTCAACGTACTCCAGCGGCTTCCTATCACCATCAGGATCAATTATAAAATCCTCTGTTGTGCATTTTCTCTGGTGTCTCCCATGTCTTGAATTCTCTCACTCTCATCTGTCTTCTGACTTTCTTGGCTTCCTTCAAATCCCAGTCTAAAATTCCACCTCTTACAGGAAGCTTTTCATTGGCTCTTAATTGTAGTACCTTTCCTGTTGATTATCTCCCAATCATTGTGTGTGTGTGTGCGCGCGCACACACACGCATCTTGTTTGTACCTACCTATTTGTTTTCTCACCATTAGACTGTGAGCTCCTCAAGGGTAGGAACTGTCTTTTTCCCATCTTTGTATCCCCCTTACTTAGTATAGTACCTAACACAGAGTAGGTACTTAATAAATGCTTGCTGACTGACTGAATCTATAACCAGCACAGTCATGCCTAGCAAGTCTGCCCAGGGAAAGCAGCATAAGAGTATCCTCAAATCTTTTAAAAGTTCAGAGGCAGCTAGGTGACTCTGTGGATAGAGTACTGTCTCTGGAGTTAGGAGGACTGTAGCGGATGGCCTGCGTCCCTACACGGCTTGGTGATGTGGTTGAAAGAAGAGAGTCCCGGGAGGCTGGAAAAGATAGACCAGTTCCCTTTATTGATCTGAGGGTTAGGGTTTATATAGACAGAATCTGCAAAGTCTAGGTGACACTGTGCTCATCTCCTGTCCCAGTGATTAAATCAATCAGGGTGATTAAATCAGTCTTATCAGACTGTGAGCCTAGGAGTATCTATTTTACATATCCCTTGTTTTCTGTAATTCTCGTTTGTCTCACAGAGACAACAACATCTGGGGGGCATGGAGAGCCATTCTGGATGATAATGAGCACAGCCTCCAAGAACAGTTTCCCCGAAGGTCTATCCTGATCTTGTCAACCGCACTCCACCCTGGCCCTCAACGGAGGACCTCAGTTCAAATTGACCATTGCTTCAAAATAGAATATTCATGTTTAGCTATAAGATAACCAACATCATGTGTTTAGTAAAAACTATGAACTCCTTAAAATACTTTTATTGCATAAAATACGTAAAATTACAAGGGAATTTTGAACAATTCATCGCTCAGAAACACAATGTCCCAATAGCTCATGAAGCCTTCCCTTCTCCTCTCCACTTTCACTTTCTTCAGGATTAAATTTAAGTCCCACATCTATGCAGCACTTTCCTTGAAATGGGAGCCTAGCCTGTGGTTAACCTCCTCCTTCTGTGATAGCCTGGAACAAGCAGTGTTGTCATCAGTTCTTTTTATGAGTGCTTGCTGGCCATCCATGAGCTCAAAAGAGTAAAGTGACGCCCAAAACCTTCTCTCCCCTCTGTCCTCTGCCCAAAAAGGAGTGGATTCCTTGGGCAAGGTAAGAACTGAAGACCTGGGTCTCCCCTGCTTTAGTCACGTGGTCTTTGTTAGGAAGAAAGTGAGGCTCTTTGCATGAACAGCCCATTCATGACAGAGTTCACACACTTGGACTTGGCCTTTAAAAGAAGGGTGGGAACCTATCAGATTCAGAGAAGGGAGGTACACGAAAGAGAGGAAAAAGGAAGGAAGAGAAGGAGGAAGAGAGGAGGGGAGGGAGAGAGGGAGGGAGGGAGAGAGGAAGGGAGGGAGGGAGAGAGGGAGGGAGGAGGGAGAGAGGACGGGAGGAGGGGTAGGGAGGGAATGCACGAATGGGCTAATCTGTGAGGCAATAAATGAAGGAACGATGACCCTGACTGCAGCATGAGGTCCCCGGGCCTCGCACCACCAAGGGGCGGAGCCAGGTTACCAGCGCTGCGCTGACCCAAGTCTCCCGTGGTGATCCGGCCGTGCCACTTCTCTGGCCTGCACCGCCTGTCCCGCGCCTGCCCGAGGCTTCCCGGGTCCTCCCGCCCTTCCTAAGATGGCGGCCGCACGGAGGCCCCGCCTCGGCCGCACATCGCAGCCTGGGGCCCGCGCCCGCCCGAGGCCTCCCGGGTCCTCCCGCCCTTCCTAAGATGGCGGCCGCACGGAGGCCCCGCCTCGGCCGCACATCGCGGCCTGGGGCCCGCGCCCGCCCGAGGCCTCCCGGGTCCTCCCGCCCTTCCTAAGATGGCGGCCGCACGGAGGCCGCTCTAGCCCCGCCTCGCCCCGCCCCGCGCCCTCTCGCTGGTCACGTCGGCGACGTCCCTCTAGAAGAGCCGCTCTAGCGAGCTCGCGCCGTCCTCTCGCTGGCGGTGGGCGGTGCGAGCTGGTCGTGTTGCTGGTTGCTACGAGCGGAGCAGTTGTTTCATGGCTGCGGCGGGCCCGGGGGCTGAGGTGCGGGGGACGGCGCGGCAGGAGCCGGGACGGGCGCCGGGCAAGGTACTGGACGGAAGCCGAGGCCGAAGAGCGGTGAGGGCTTCGGGGCCCGAGTACAGGGCGGGTCTCGGGCCTAGGAGGGTCGGGAGCCGCCTCGGGCCGGGGCGGGGGCGGGGAGAGAATGGGGAAGCCCGCGGTCCCGGGCTCGCATCCCGGTCCCGTCGCTGTCCTTGCGCCCCTTCCCCACCTTCCCGCAATGCGGAGGAGCCTCCGGCTCTGCGGTCGGGGACACACCCGCGCCCAGCTCGGGCGATCCGGGGGTTGGGGGGGCCTGTGCCCCACAGTTCTCCCGCCTTTAAAGCGGGAAGGGATGGGTGGGCGGGCAAGATGGCCCCCGGGCTCCCACGCCTGGCGAATTGTGGGGGCGCCTTTTGTTTACTCTGCGGCACCGGATCCGTGGGACTTTTAACGGCGGTGCCCGTTGTGCTGTGCCCCTTTTAGCTCAAGGTTTTTGGGGGGGCGTCTTGGTCGATCGGTGCATTAAACGCCCCCCCCACGGTCACTCTGGAGAAGACACACCAAGATGGCGGAGGGGGAGGGGAGCCAAGCCGTGGCGTCTCCCTGCGGGGTGTGTAACGGTACCCCCAAACTCATCGTGCCCTGCTCCCCCACGATGCCGGGAGCGGCTGCGGACCCGCAAAATGGGTTTATTTTAACTACGCGTTCTGAGATTGGAACGTTAGTAGAAAAGGGGCAAAATGGTGGAAGCTCCAAAATGGCCGAGCCGGGGGCGTGGCCGAAGGTTTGGTGCAATGAGGTCATGCGGCAGAGTGCCGCAGTGGGCGGGGCCCGGGTAAGGCCCGCCCCCCAGACTGCGGATAGTGCCTCGCCCTTGGTTCTTACGTAGCTCCTTGGTGAGGACAATGGCCTCCGATTACGAAGGTGGAATCTTAATAAGCGAATTTCGGCGAGGGGGGCGGAGTTTTGTATTAGTGGAATAGTGAATGAGGGAAGAGAAGTTTTAATGAGAGGCCTGCGGGTATCAGTAGGGAGCCGGGGCGGAGCGAGAGGCGTAGAAAGAGTAGAGATGGAAATGAAGCCTGTTCGCTCCTGCTCCCCAGGGGGAGGGAGGGTTTGGGGTGCGGCCCCCCCAGGTTAGGAGATGGAGAGTCTGGTGACGCGGGGGGTCTGGGAGGGGCCGGGCATTACGTCATTCAGCCGAGAGGCCTGAAGAAGGGTCCGAGTAAGCCGGGTGTAGGGGCTCAGAATAGAAGGCCGGCGCCCTAGTACAAGGTGAGGAGGAGGCGGGGATTTGTGGTGTGGGATCTGGGAGAAGCAGTTTCCCTGGAGGAAGCCGGGATGTCTGCGCTAGGAAAAGAAAGACGTGGAAATGGGGAGCGGAGCCGGAGGATGGGCCTCAGCTGAAGGACAGAAACGGGCCCGCGAGTGAGTGGTGCTGCTGGAGAGTGCTTACCCTCACCCACGCGCGTACGTGTCCTGGGGACCCTTCCTCACAGGACAGGCAGGGAGAAAATGCAGGCTGGCCTTCCGCGGGGGGAGGGGAGGCGCGGGCACTCCCCAGTGTTAGAGAGCCGTGGTGCGCAGTGTGCGTCCACTTCTGACCAGTTTGAGACTCAGCGAAGTAAGATGAAGTGTATCTTCAGATCGGAGTTGTGCAAAGTCTTACCTTTTATGGTCTGGGAGGGATGGGGAGGGCTTCTGTAGTGGAGCCCAAGAGCAGCAGCGTTCGGTCCTTTAGGAAACCTTTGTGAAGCCCCTGTGCTGGGAGTACGTGGAAAGGCCTCAAAGAGCTCCCGAGCCGGCCCTTTGCAGTTACCATTCTCTGATCAGTGTAATAAAGAGGAGTCCTCCTGCTGGTCGACACTGGTATCGCATCCTTCTTGACGGTGGAGGACAGTGGTTAGCATTTATCTGCTCCTGATGTCAGAGGAGTATTCAAGTTATGTATGTGGTCATTGCTATTAAGGAGTTATGGGAGCTTTACGTTAATGGTTTGGGGAATTGTATTATACCTAATATATGATAAGATTTTTTGTTTGGTTGATACATACCAGGAACAAAAAATAATACTCTCCGCATCCTTGTCAGCTGTGACTATGGAAGGTGTGGTTTATGGTATAAAAAAATATGGCCTGCAAAGGGTTGGCTTTTTCTTCAAGAAGACCTTCTGAAGAATATTGTATTTCCAAAAGGAAAAAAGGTTCTGCATAGTAACATGAAAAATGGCCCTGTTGTTTTGTAGTAGCACTCATAAGGAGATTCTAAAAATCAGTCTTTCATCTTTCCCAAAATAAGTATCTACTTCTGCACATTTTCTTCCCATGTGCTATACACAGCAAGTGCAGAAGTGCTCTAAAGAGATTGTTGTAGGCTACAATTAAGTCTGTAGATTTTAATACCTTTTAGGAAAATGAGGGTAGTAAATTTACAGTGATAAATCTGCAGAAGGCTGGCAAATTTAGCTTTGAAATTTTAGAGGGCATGTAATTCTGCCTCTTAATTTTTTTTACAAATTGAAGTGAAACAAGTTGCCCAAGTTCCTGTAGCCAGTAAGTGGTTGTTTACAAGGTCCCTCAAGCCTAGGGTTTTTGTTTATTTACTTACTCTGTGGCTCCAACCACAGGGCGTTTTTAAACCTTTAAACTAAGCAAAACTGGAACTGAAACACAGGTGGTTAACCAGTCATGGAAGTTACTCAGAGGTTAAAGTAACTGACAAAGGAAATTGAAAGTTTGTCCCTAAAGTCTCAGCAGTTAGAGTAAACTAAGAAAAAATTTTCAAGAATCGTTTAGCATGAGTGATGCGCTCTGGGAAGGCTTTTCCAGCTGTAGTTAGAGGTGAGGTATCCGATGCATGAGAACTGTCTGTTTCTTCTGCACCAAGGCTCCAACAAATGCCTATTCCTGAGCAGATAGTACACTGAAATCCAGTGGTGACACAGGATTATTGAAGTGATCTTTTTCCTCCATATTTAGAAATATCTGTGACTTTTACTTAAACCACCTTCCCAGCTATGTGGAAACTCCTCCAGAGTTGAAGAATCTGTAGGTACATCTTGGTTGCCTCTGTTATGTCCCAAGCTAACTTTTCCTGGTACCATGCATTCATGCCTACAAAACACTTTGATTGATGAGTGGTCAGGGTGACATATATCAGGTCAGTTTCACTTGCTCCCCTTTAGGGATTTATGGCAACCATTTTAAAATAGTTGCTTTTACCAAAATGGCTTCTCTGATTGACGTTATCACTTGACCCATAATGCTCATTCAGTTTCAGATTCTACATGAAAATCATAACTGTTCTGGTGGCAACCCTGCTGTCTGAGTTCAAGACGACAAAGTGGATTAAGCCATATAGCTATAGGAGAGTCCCACTTTGCTCTTGGACAGCCAGCCACCACTATATATTAGGGTGCTCTCCTCTAGTGAATTTCATCCCTGTGTTTTTTTAAGTGTCATTTTTATTTCCTTAACTAGTACATAGAGTACAAATGATGGTTCCATTGTTGATAAAAACTAATTTGCTGTAAAAAAAAATTGGTAAATCCATTCACATCTATTTGTTCCTCTGCCAGTTTCAACTGTGAATGCTTTTGGGGAAATAGGGCTTATTTCTCAGTTCGTGATATATAGTTGGGTGCGCAGTCCATTGGTGGACAGTGACCTGGGCTCAGAATTAAATAGGAAGAAAACTGCAGGTGGGATTACATTTGGGGAAGTTCACAGTGCTTTCAGAGATCCCAAGCTGCTCTTAGCTGCAGAAGCCCATCTTACTAGCACCAATATTCTCCCAGTGATACTGTATGCCCCCAAATCATGGAATATTCTATGCCCTCAGAAGAATCAAAATTGCAGGTGACCTGTGGAAAGATTTATGATTGGGGCTAAGTAGAATGCAGAGTATTATATATACCTGATGACTTGTATGCAAGAAATCATATAAAAAGCATGGCATATGATCAGAAAAGGAGTTGAACTGGCCAAGAGATAACAAATGGACAGCCAGTGCATTGCTCTGGTATTACAGAATATTAAATACGTAGAGGAAAACCTCCAATATGTTGGGTAACTCCTTTGTGGAGGATATTTGGACAAGAATTGCACAGGATGAGAAGGCATGAATGGGATCTGCACCAATGGAGGATTACTCACACTGATGAGCACACTTCCAGCCTCTTTGACAAAGAAACTTCTTGGCTCATTTATTTCTAGTTCTAAGGGAATTGTCTGCAGAAAAGCTTGTTGCTTATTGAGAGGGTCTATACTTGTGAGGAGATCTGGCCCGCATTAGGCAAAACGATTTTGAATTTTCTCTGAACTTAGCCTGCAGGTCAGACACTAAAGTAAATCTTTAGTTCCTTTAAAACTGTATTTTTATGTCATCTTACTGTGTTCTGAGGACCGATAAGGGATCTGACCTTACATGAGGGCAAAGGAGGGGAGGAGTGTGTGGCCATATACAAAGTTGAGGATAAGTGACTGCTTCAGTTTACCTATTCTGAAAATGAGGGAAAGGTTTGTTGAAATAAAGAGCATACCTTCCCAGATTTGAGCTGGCAAAAAACATTCTGACTTACCATTATCTTACTATATATCTCCCCAGCTCCAAATTTACCATTTTTGAAAAACGGGGTGCCAATAACCCTGACCCTAGTTAGCCACTTCAGTTAATCTTTAAAAATAACAAAAGACCTTCCCAGCTATGAGAGCTATCCAAAAGTAGAAGGAGCTGCCTTGGCAGAGTTCCTGTCATTGGCAGCCATCAAGCAGAGGCTGGGTGATCCCCTTTCAGAAGTGTTAGGATCCAAGCTTCAGGTAGGGGTTAGACCACAGGGTTTTACATCTGAGGAGGTGCCTTCCCGTTCTTGAGGGATTTTTGACTCAGAATCTACTTGACTCCTTTAAAGTAAAGCCAACCTGATTGCACTAGTCAATCATTGAGCATTTGTTAAAGTACTTAATATGTACCAGGACCTTTTACTTCAGAAGGTACATAAGATAGAATCATAGCTTTAGAGCTGGAAAAGGCCTCAGAGCTCATGTAGCCCAACCTCTTTCTTGATTTAACAGATGAAGATCTAGGGCCCAGAGAAGTGAGGGGATTTGTCCATGACTTAAGGGGTGTAGTTGCAGGCAGCTCTCAAATGCCATTTGATATTTTTGTGTCCCATTATGTTAGATCTCAGGAAAGATCTGCTTCTTATGTAAGAAAATATTGTCTCCCTCCTCAAATGTTGGATTAAAAATAATTTTGATTTAAACTAATAAGACACCTCGAATAACCACTGATTTCAAACAAAAACAAAGGCAGGCAAATAAGTATACAATTTTACTTCAAAATGATACAAGCAGATTACGGTTTCAGTATAATTTAAAATGGAAATTGCTTTTGTTAAGATGCTTTGTGGCTTTTCAAATAGGAAATTAAACACATATATCTAGAATTTCTAAAAGTGCAAAGGCAACACACACCTCTCCTTTATTTGAAAACTCTTGTATGGTCATTCTGAGAAATGGTTTGAAAATGTCCAGATAGCCAGTGCACTATTACTTTATCAGCTTTTTGTTCAAAAACAGTGAATGGGAAGAAAGTGTTAGAAGTAGAAACAGCTTCATGCCAGGGTTAAATTTCCCAGCTAGCTAGCCTGCCTGTTCAATGGCCTCTCTCCCTCCTCCCCCACCACCACCTTTTTCCATGTTTTACCTCCACATTGACTAACTTTTTTTGTTCGTTTGTTTTGGGTTTTTTGTTTGTTTTCCTGAGGTAAAAGAATACCCAGTAGTAAACAGGTTGAAGTAGGAAAATAACTTTGTGGAATTAGCAGAACTGAAATCCATTTAAGCAAATTGAACTTGGAGTGGGGAGGGGCTGCAGCTGTTGACTTTTGGTGCCTAGTCGCAGTATTCTCTCCAGAAAATCTTAGGAAATTGGTGATTCTGAAGATTCATACAGCCAGTTTCAGAATTTCACCTGTAGCCAACTTTATGCCAAGGAAAAGGCAGTTGTAGCCTTTCCTCTCTCTTCCTTGCTTCCAGGATTCTGGTTACTACTGTTAAACAAATTTCTCTGGTCTAACATGGGATTCTAACCATAATTGTTCCTGTGAAAAAAGTTCCCAACGGTTAACTTTAAAAATGAACTTTGAATATAACTGTCTTAAGTTGGAGACTAAAGTTATCTTTCTTGGATTTGACAGCTAGATTGAATGTGGATGTCATCTTACAGATGTTACTGAAATTTATAACCTGCAAATATCCAGAATATGGAGCATGGAGGAGAGTTTTCTTTTTAAAAAAAATGAACAAACAAAACTGTATTATATTTGCAACAGAATTTTTTAAAGGGGGAGTACAATTCTATAGGGTATATAAATCTGATTTACTTTTTAGTGTCAGGCCTCTAGGTAAAAAAAAATTGTAACATAAATCTGATTCACTTTAATGCTTTCTCTAGGGTGATCCTCAATAGGACCTACTAGAGGCTACAGAAAAAAACCTAGGCAAAATTTTTTAAAACGGTGAAGTAGGTTGTTCTAAGGAAGTAAGATGGATCCCTGTTCAGTTGGAGTTCAGCTTCGTGCTACCAATGAATGTCATAAGACATACTATACTCGACATACTGGCTTCAAGACTTTGCAAGAATTGTCATCAAATGATGCGCTTTTACTTCAGCTTAGAACCGGAATGACCCTCTCTGGAAACAATACAATTTGCTTCCATCACGCAAAAATTTACATTGATCGATTTGAGGACTTGCAAAAGTCTTGTTGTGATCCTTTTAACATACACAAAAAGCTTGCAAAGAAAAATTTGCATGCAATTGACCTAGATGATGCCACTTTCCTAAGTGCCAAGTTTGGAAGACAGCTTGTACCTGGTTGGAAGCTTTGTCCAAAATGCACACAGATAATCAATGGAAGTGTGGATGTTGAATCTGAAGATCGCCAAAAAAGAAAACCTGATTCAGACGTATGTATATGGGCCAATTTTTCACTTATATAGGTCTGCAATTTAGAGTTTTGCTTGAGTAGTATAGAAACATAATTTTTTTGTTCTCGTTGCTCATATGCACTTTAAATCAGCAACATAATATGCATACAAAATTCAGACAAGTGAGAATCGTTAAGGTGGTGCTCACTTATTTTCCCACTCCCTCTTTTCAGCCATCTAAATTCAATGGTAGGCTTAGAAAAAGGAATGATAGATTTAGCATTTACAGCCAGAAGAAAAACTAGGTGGATTGAATAGCAGGTGGCTTGCAATGAATGTTTCTCCTTGCTCCTTTTATTCTCTCCCTCTTTTGTCCTCACCCATGTTTGGGTTTGTGTGGGTGTGTCTAGGAGCACAGCTCAGAATCTTGTTGCCCTGTTTCCTAATTTTAGGCCTCTCTATGGTCACCAAAAACATGCCTCTATGTAAAGTTTTGATTTGATTTTTTGTGGTGTATAAAATATGGTATGTCTTGTTTTAAAAGATTCTTACCTTGAAAAATGTGAACGTTCTATTTGGAAGAATTTAGTAATTCCCAAACATGGAAGACTTAAAAACTGCTTGGCACAGGCTCAGATTACATGTAGTGGGTACTGAACTGTATTTCTCCCCTCCCACCCATCATCAATAATGCTGCCATGTGTTAACGAGCACTTTTTCAGTTAAACCTATTTCTCCTTTGACATCCGCACTGTAAGGTGGTGACCTCTCCCTTGTTTTTCTGAAACTTGCCCAGTATCAAACATGTTAGTTCACAGTCACATTTCAGAAAACTGGATATCACTTTGTCAGACTCCTGTCTGTCCTGACATAGTAACACAACATCAAGGTGTTCTGCATTCATGATTACTGTTACATAGCTGAAAAACTTAAGCATTTGAGTGGTTTGTTTTTTTTTTTTAAAAGATTTTTTTTTTGTTTGTTTAATTTAGTCACCTGGGGAAGAATTTTTCGTATCTTTCACAGTTCACTGATTTCTCAAACAGAAGAAAACTGAACTTAAATATTTGGCTCAGCCATCACTGAATGTCTACTATTTCACTGTGCTGAGTCGGTTTTCGTTTGTTTTCGTTTTGTTTTGACTTCCTCCTCTTCACTGCTATCTCCCTTTAGTTCTACCGCCAATGTGTCTACCTCTTATGCATTCCTCCTGTGCTACTTTTGATTTGCTGTGGTATAATAAAACGAGTAACCAAGAGTGTTAGGGTCATGTGATCTGAGAGTCAGGAAGCACTGAATAATGGCCTGATGGCTTCTACAGAAAAAAGTTTAGTTTTAGTGCATTGGGCTCCCAGACTTTGTTCCATTTCTGGGCAAAGCCAGCAGCATTCTATTCTGTGTGGTTAGCTTGGCAGTCATTAAGAGTGAGAATGAGATGTTTATTTTTGTGTCTTTGATGTGAAGAATCTCACTTAAGAATTTTTCCTTTTCCTTAGGGAAGGACTGCTAAAGCCTTGCGGTCCTTGCAGTTTGCAAATCCAGGAAAGCAAACTGAATTTACTCCAGAAACTGGTAAGAGAGAAAAAAGAAGGCAGACTAAGGCAACCAATTCAGACAGGTAGGCGGTTTAATATTAATTCAGAAATGTAAGCTGACTCTAGCGTTTTTTGTTTCATCTTCATTTCTGAGATTTCCTAAATAGCTGTTTCAAAATGACTTAGGAGGAGGAGGAAAAGTGTCCCAGTCTCAGTTCTTGTTTTACAAATGAAAGTATTGAAGGCAGTGAGTGATTTCTAGGTCTCTTTCAACTCTGAAAATACTGACCTTATTAATAATCAAATTATATATAAATATCATAATTTCTACCCTGATAGTGACATTTATACTCTTCAAAAGTAAAGTCAAGGGTTCTTAAATTTATATCTAAGTTTTTTGGCTGCATAAACGATAGTAAAACCAACAAAATTAAGCAAGGTGCAACTGACTTGTGAGGTCATTTATTTTGCTGAATATTGCCTTAAATACAGATTGAAAAACGGAAACATTAAAATTAAGGTATAATGCAAATAACTTACTACAATGGCACTTTCACATGCACCTTTTAATCTTTGAATGGTAGTGTTTTCAAGTTTTATCCATGTGTTTTTATTTCTGTTAGCTTGACTGGAAGAATATTTTTTTTACCTTGCTTAGCAATCACTTAAAATACTCTTGTACTTTACAGTATTGAAGTTAAACTACCAAGCCCAGCAAGGTTGGGGGAGGGGAAGAAATGAATTGAGGGAATTGTTAAATTCTGTACCTATAGAAATATTGGCCTTTAAGGGTATACTTTGCCATCCATACATTAGATTCCTACCTCTTAAACAGAGGTTGTAACGACTTAGTATACGATGACTGATCTAAAGTTATGAACCACTTTAGCAGGACCATACAACTTTTCCCCCAACTTGTCTTTACATCATTTTGTTTTCGTGCTAAAATTGGGAAAAGAAATGGGCAGGGGGGCCTTGGAGTTAAAAATAACTTTTATTTTTCCTTTTTACAGGCAAGTGATACCACCAAAGAGCAAAGTCTACGATAGCCAGGGTCTCCTGATCCTCAGTGGGATGGATCTCTGTGATTGCCTGGATGAAGATTGCCTGGGGTGTTTCTATGCATGTCCCAATTGTGGTTCCAACAAATGCGGAGCCGAATGCCGCTGTGACAGGAAGTGGCTTTATGAGCAGATTGAAATAGAAGGAGGGGAGATTATTCATAATAAGCATGCTGGGTAATTTGAATGAGCTGCTCTGTTTCCTTGTAGCTCTGAGATTCTACTGTACACTCAGAATTCAAGCATGATAAACAAGTGACAAAAGATTCAAAAAACGTTATTACTTGTGAATGTTTTGTGCTAGGTGTTTTAGAATTCATTGTTTTGTGTACATTTTAGATGGACTTTAAAACTTAAGTACATTGTGGATAAATAAGCAAGCTGAGTAGTTGGGAACTGCGCTTGACTGTACAAGGAGAATTGGAGTTGTATTTCAAATATTACTTAAACACAACAAATGTTACATGGTGGCACAAAGTCTTTTACAACATTTATTTGGGAAATGAACTAAAGAACACTCAGTATTCCTCCTTGTAGATTTAGCTTTGAAGAGTCTGCCTTCCAAAGGATTCTCAATTTAAAGAGTTCAGTAAGAAATGTAAATCCTGCTAGAATGGTAATTTGCAAGGCTGTTGAGGTTCGGTAGATTTTTAAACAATGAATCCACAAGTCCATTTCCTGTCCTTTGTTTGAAATGAGAGTTCTATGGAACCTTCAGGTCCTTTTTATGTTGCTGCTGTACTTTTCAGGGGACCTGACTATTAATAAAAGCAAATGCTAAAACTGTATAAATGCTAATTTCCGTTCTGTATGGATTGTGATAGAGAAGTCAGTGTTAACATACTATAAAAAGTTGAATTGAAATTAGAAATGTAAGCATCCAGATTACGTGTTTTCAGGAACATATTTTGATGTTGCTAGTTCGTTGCACTTTTTGCATAATTAAGTTGTATTTTTTTTTTGTAGTTTTATTTGACTTTATACAGGTCTAGCATCTGTTAATTAATAGCAGTGCTTGCAATGAATATCATACTGGTAGAATCTAGTGTTTGAGAATCTAATTGTGATCTCCAAGTCCTTGATGAGACTTGGCATATTAGGGCCCCATAGCCCTTACTAATTTTGATCTGTTGATTGTGGGCATGTTCAGTTTTGTTGGGAAAAACCTCTTTAACAATTATGTTTACAACAAAGTCTTTGCTTCTTTATTATTCTACTGAGCATTGTGTTTATATAAGTAATTTAGGTACTACTCACATAGATATTGTACCTTGTCAGAAGTATGTTAAATATTAAAATATCTTAATGCTATGTACCTATTTATCAGGAGGGAGGTGTTGAGTTCTTCCTAGTTGGAGGCTTCAGATGACTTGTCAATTCATTGTGGAGACAGTGATGAGAGCTGTGATGCTCATTCACAGAGAAGGGAGTTGTTTTGGCAGTTAAAGTTGTCCAGGAAGATCTAATTCAAAATTGACTTAAAACTTTGCTATCTAATCGTGTTCATTATCTCAATCATACATATATAGATTGTATTCACTCTATCTTGTGCCGTTCTTTTGACCTATTTTCCACATAGTTTCTAAGCTGTATGCCATTACCACAAAGAATAAAGAGATACCATGATAGCTGTGTATTTTCTTTGTCACCACGACTTTGAGATGTGTAAAACATTTTCTTGGGTCCAACACTGGGCCTTTGTACTTTTGTAGCTGTTTTCCAAACATTTTTGTTTTATATAAGTAGCAATATTCCATCTTAATTTTGGCCATAGCATAATAATACTTTGCCTTTGTCTACATTTTCAAGGTTTTGCATATAGTTTTAACCATCTAGAAAGTCAGAATACCACTGTATGAACTGTTACTGCTTGATCAATTTTGTTTTTCTCCTTTACTTTGCTAAAGGCATTTTATTCTCTTGTAAAGTTTGTGTGTAATTAATTGGTTTTTGCTGACAGCTACTGGAATTACAAGAAAATAAACCAGACTTCTCATCCATTACTGCTTCTGTTTGGTCACTTCTAAAAAACAAACCTTTGTGTTTTGAATCAATAATTACATAATGATTTGATGGTGTACCAAAAAAAAGTTACCAACTCAAAAAATTCTTCAACTAAAGCATACTTACTCTCCATAGCACTTGACACACCAATTTTGGGGTTTCCTAGAATTTTAATTTTTTGTAGTCTTAAAGTGAAGGAACTTAGGTGAATAATGAAAGGATGTTTTTTCTTAGGAAAGAAGAATTGGGGAGATAAGTTAAATTTTTATAAAGAGAAAGACAAAAGTTAACGGCAAACATTTTTCTGAGTTGCTTCTGTTATTGGAAAGAATTGGTCTTGAGAACATGCTCTGGATTTTGAGTTCAGTGTGGTTTTTAATGACTAGTAATTAAGATAAAGATTAAGGCTGTAAACATAATCTTTTGCATTTAATGCATTTGAAGCATTAAGTTTTGACAAGGTGGTAAAACTAAAATTTAGCCCTCAAATTTCCTATAGACTTATTCATAAGGAAATCATTTCTTCATAAAACAGACTCCCCCCACAATTGGAAGAATATTGTCACTCCATGTAACCTAGAATCAGAGTTTATGTTTTAAAGAGAAAGTAACTATGCAGACTATACCCTTAGAATATTGGTCTTGGCACTGAAATATGTCAGGGGTCTGACTCTACCAGAAATAAAATGGTGGAAACATGTAGAGTGTTGGAAGCAAATTTCTACTTAATGCTTGATGTTACAAATCAATCCCACTTAAAGAAATGGGAGTTCTGTGGCTTCACCTCTAAACAAAGTGGCCTGCTTACTATCAGTACAAATGCTTGATGAAGTGAAACCTGAGTAAATGATAAGGGAACAAATTATTTTTTTAAAGCTATTAGGATTTATATCTTAGATGAGTTTCTGGTGATGGTTGAGCACCAGATTGGCAGTTACGTGTCCAACGGCATATGATTGAGGGGCAGGGGGGAAGGAAAGAGTTGGATGTAATGGATTTTAAAGTGCTGCTGTGTAAGATATTTTTTATTGTTTTAATTATATTTCACATATCTTTCCTCAAAGACTGACCATTTTTTTCCTTGAGTTTCATTCTCAACTGAGTTAGACTTAATGTAGGGAGAAATAAACACTTTCCTAATCCAAGTGGGAATTTTGATCATTGGATCATAAGGTATAGAGCTGAAAAGGACCTTTGTAATTATATCCGAAACCCTTTTATAGATGAGGAAACAGGTCCAGGAAAGTTGTGATCTTGCCCAGTATCTATCACAATGCTAGTAGGTGACTGAGGTATGATTCAAACCCATGTCAGCTTGACTCCAGGTCCCTTACACCAAGGAATACCAGTGCTCAATGCCTGAAGGTAAACACTTGAGTTATCTCTTAAAGATTAATGCTGACTAAGGGAAAGGTTAAAGGCATTAACAAGCTCCTAGGATGATGTTTCCCACGTTGTTAAGCAGTTACCTTGTGAGAATATTTATGTTAATGACATTTTGCCCTTAAAATATTAAGAACTCATGAATTAGAAGTAATGAAGCAATTTTTGAAATTTGGTTTTCCCACAAAGCCATGTGATAAAATAGATCCCTGTACTTTAAATCCTTTTCAAATATTTGATTTCTATCCATTCCCTTTATGCCTTTTCCAAGCAAGCCATCCATATATTCTTCAACCAGTCCTCATGGTTTCTAATTCCTTTACCACCATTCCTTTAACACCATGTGTTTCTCTGGACATAGTTTTATCAAAATGACAACTGGAAACAAATGGCAGTATTACTGATAATCTGACCAGAGCATAAATCAACAAGACTCATTCCCTAGTAGGCAACCTAAGAAGGCACATTTGCATTTCTTACTCTCCAATATATTTTTCATAGACCAGAATGATTTTCTGATGCATATACCTAATCTAAGTCTTGTGTTGGAAAAAAAAATTTTTCCTCCCCCTTTTTTGTGTAAAACCCATTCCAGGCAAATAGGTTTTAACTGACTCTTCGTAGGTTGCATTCCAACTCTAGCCAAGAGGGTGTCAATTTCTAGATTTTTACAGAATGCCCAATCTTTTAAACCTAGTGTGTGCTTCAATAAGTAAAGGGGCTAGGTGTGTGATATGTAGAAATATTTAAATGTACTTAGTGGCTGCATATAGTCAGAGACTGAAATTTCGAAGTGATCCTGAAACTGACTACAGTGGCCCTATGGATTATAGCTAACCTGGGAACGGGGCAAAGGGATACCTCAGACCTGAATCAAAATTAAACCGCTTACTGGGAGGGAGAGCCACAGATAAAGTCCATTTACAAGCTGTCTTCCCTCCTCTAAAGTGCCAGTTACATTTCAGAGCTGTGTGTGTTCATCCCTCGTTGCCCAAGACCATGACATCAGAGAAATGATGACATGACTTGCACTTGACTTTGTTTTGAGTGAGGGAGGGCTGTGCAGGTCACCAGCCTCACTTCTCCAGAGCCATCTGAATTCATCAGGATGACTGGAGATGACCCAGGATGAGGCAGTTCGGGTTAAGTGACTTGCCCAAGGTCACACAGCTAGTGCTGTCAAGTGTCTGAAGTGAGATCTGAACAAAGGTCCTCCTGACTCTTGCACTGGGGCTCTATCCGCTGCACCATCTAGCTGCCCCTCATTTCAGAGCTACTTAAGGGACAAAGGTGGAAGGTTGTGGAGGGTAAGGTAAGTGGCTCTTAGTGGCTAAGACTTGATATGAGGAAGACAGTTCAAATCTTGCCTCAGATCCTTAAAATCTATGTAACCTGGGTCATTAACCTCTCTGAACCTCCTTTTTCTTATCAATAAAATAGGGATAATACTCCCTACTTCACAGGATAGTTGTGTGGATCAAATGAGATATTTTATAAAGTCTTTTGTTAATCTTAAAGAGCCAATAATGCCTCTAGCTCCTGGGCAAGTTTCATACCTTTCAGCGCTCTTAGGCAAATCTCTAAAACTAGCAAACATCAAAAGGTGCTTGCCTGAATTGGTAGAGGGACTTTACTCACCCAGGAGAGTTCTATATCAGTGAAATCACAGGTCCAATACCTATCCCTATTCAATAAAAATATATTAAGGGCCTGCTGTCTTCAGGAGACTGTTTTTTACATATATGGTCCCCTGGAGCCTGATATTTACTAGGGGATGTGACCAATATATTTACCTATTCCAAAAGAAGCATATTGCCATCTATCTTCATCCAGCAAACCTCCCTCAATTGCCTCCATCAACACTAAACATCCCCTAGAGTCTTATCTAGCACTTTGTTCTGAGGCTCTCTGGCAGGCACCCTAGATTTTAGAACATCCCAGAGTTTTTGGAGGAAGGGCAGTGTAGGAGGTCATAATGCACTGGAAAGAGAAAGAAGGTTTGGGCATATAAAGACCTGAATTCAAACCCCACTTCTGACACCTTGCTTGATGTGATATTAAGTAAGTCACAACACCTGGGCTCCAATTTCCTGTCTTTAAAATTAGGAGTTTGACCTAGATGGCTTCTAAGATCCCTGCTCTGTCTCAATTGATGATCTTAAAGGTGATCTTCAGATCCCATAGACTACAATTAAATAGAAGAAATCAGCCCAAAATGAACAGGAAGTCTGAAAAATAAAATTATGAAGACACAGAAAATTGAGGAGGAAGAAAAGGAGGAACTGGTTGAAGAGAAAAGCATGGAAAGATGCATAGGGAAACCATTAACCAGCTTACATTTTTAAAAGACATACATAAGATACAACTAAGGCAGGCAACTGGACAAATGCGAAAACATGGCCATCCTGTATGTATAGCTGATGGGCAAAGCTAAGGATAACCAGAAGGTGGTTTTGATTTGATTTGGTTTTAGCCATGATAGGGCGAATGAATTCAAAAACGATAAAAGGACTATGATGAATGATAACAGAAGGTAAAGCTGCTCGTGAGAATCAATAGGCTTCTGATTTCTTTCTCCTTATCTCCCCATACCTTTAGACTGAAAAGGGTAGAACAAAATTAGCTAATAAGATTCTTTTCCTAAATAGTAGAGAAAGAACACCAATTCACCCTTGTTAAATTCAGGTCACTAGGTCCAGGTAAGTGACATCCTGTAGCAATGATAATAAGTTTGTGCAAGCTTCATGATCCTTAATTTTCAAATAAAAGACCTGAGGTTCTGAGATGGTTTGTGTCTTGCCCATGATCCCAATAGCTGGTAAATAAATGAGGCAGGATTCAAATTCAGGGCTTCTGACTCTTAAGTCTTCAAACGCAGCTTTCTTTCTGCTCACTGCGTCCTATAAAGATCACAAGAATTGGAATGTGTGATTGCTAAGCCAGAAATTTTGAAAGATTATGGAAAATGGGGAATAGAGCATCAGATCAGAGAAGAGAAAATAGACTAATTCTCCCAAAAAGAAAGAGAATTGTCTATGAACTCTAAGTCAGCGAGCTTGATTTCAATGCCAAAGAAAATTCTAGAAGGTGTTATTATAGAAATGATCAGTAGAAAAGGAAGCAGTGGTCACTGTTTTCATTAAGGACACGTCATGCCAGAATAATTTCATTTCCTTTTCTGATAGTGTAAATAGACTGGCACTGTAGTTTGAGCTATACGTAGAGTTTACCTCAATTTTAGCAAAGCATTTGACAAAGTCTGTCATGATATTGTTGTGGAAAAAACGGAGAAATGTGAGTTCAACACATCTGAAAGTCTGTAATTTAATAGATTCAAAATGATTTGAATGGGTTGATCCAAAACACAGGAGTTATTATTAACTCCTTAGAAGAAAGTCTAGTCCAGTGACCCAGGTATCCATGCTGTGCATAGATTTTTAATTTTTATCATTTAATTATATATGTATATATATAATTATTTAATATGTTTATCTTTATCAATGATTTAGATAAGGATATAGAGCATGTACTTCCCAAATTCACACATCATGCAAAGTTGAAAGAGATAGCTTACAACACAGTACGTGACACGGTCAGGATCTTGACAGGTTGGAACATTATCAACTTTCTATTAAGAAGAATTTCAGTAGGGATAAATGTAGTCTTGCACTTGGATTCACAAAATCATCTTCACAAGTACAAGATGTGGGAGGCATGGATATGCAGGGAAACATCTGAAAAAAATGTTCGTCCTTCATATTTGAGGAGGTCCAGTGACATACAGGGTGGTCTTAACTTGCCATGAAATGGATTTAAGTGAGGCAGAGTTGCATAAAGTTGTCAGCCTCACTCTCAGAGTCATTGAAGTGCAGTTGTAAGACAAAAGTCAGGATGACAGGATGATGTTGGTGTCTTCAATATTTGGCCAAGCTCTAAGCACTCAACAGCAGCTACTTTCAACCACCTTCATGACCACTGGAACAAATTGTTCCAATCCACCCATCCAACCACAGGAGGTCTTCACATGCTTGGGGTAGACATCCCCCTAACTCCTTGATGGGTTTGGGGACCAGTGATTACCCTCAACCTAGTTTAGTTCATCTGCCAAGATGATTTTACTATGGTACGGCCACTGCATAGGTTACAGCTTCTTGAGGCCACAGATAAAAGTTGGGTGAGAGGTAGATTCCAAAGATGAATGAGCAGCTCTGAAAAGAGATCAATAAGCCTCACCCCAGAGGTGCTAGTCCTCCCAGAACATCTCATACACCATCCAAAAAAATAACTATAGTAAGTATAAATAATAATTATTAAAATAAATTATTAAATAAAAATATTCAATGCATAATAACGAAAATAACTGTAAATAAATAAACTCACTGCAAACTTAGTATAAATAGTGTGATATGAAAAATAAAGTTAATGCAATCTCATGCTGTATTTATAGTCAGGCTTATAGGAATTGCCCTCCTGAACTCTACTCTGGTTATATCACATCTAGAGTATTTTGTTCCCTTCTGGCGGCCAGATTTTAGGAAGGATGTGGATATCTGAGAACATCCAGGAGGAGATAACCAAGACGGTCAAAGCCCTTGAGTCTGTTGGATGAAAATCCGCTGAAGAAATCAGGAATGTTTAATTTGGAAAAAATATATCTTAATATGTGGAGCTGACTGGCAGAGTAGCTGCCTCCAAGTCCTTAAAAGACTATCAGGAAGGGAAAAGAGATCTTATAGGCAATCTGATCCAGTTCCTTCATTTCACTGATGAGGAAATAGCCCCAGAAAGGTTAAATGATTTGTCTGAGATGACAGAGGGAGTTAAGTGGCACACTCAAGCTCCAAATTCGGGAGGATGGTCGAGCCTAATTTGGTAGGGAAGTGGAGGACGGACTGAAGCGGGGAGACACTTAAAGCAGGAAGACCAAGCCAGCAGGTGTCTTCGGAGACCTTTGGAGGTTTCGAAAGTTAGGTGATCCAACTGCAAAAGTATGACGCCCATCTCCCTCCTTTTCATCCAGGGACATTGGATGAGGACATTGTCAGATATCTATTAGATGTGGTCAATGTGCTTTTTGGTTTTGTTTAATTGTTTTTAATGTTAGGAAAGGGGGGAGTATATTAGAAAATGACTGATATAAAAATTAAAGGCATCATTACAACTTTTAAAAAAAGTGTGTTGAAAGAATAAGATCACTGAATTTAAAGTCAGACACGTGGCCTCCATTCATAGCGTTAGCACTTAGTCTTCTTAAAGAGGCCTATTCACTAAATGGGTGTTGCTTTCCTCAAAGTAAGAACTTGAAAAGACCTTAGCTCTAAAAGTCCAAGGTCTCCCACAGCATCCTGAGTCATCTCTAGTCATCCCGACTTATATCTGGCCACTCAACCTGATGAGAGATGGGACCTGGACCTCTGAAAGACCAACTCTTTGCCCCTGTATGTCCCCACACATTTCTACCAGGATGCTCAATAATCCTTTTAACTGCCCTTTAACTGTGACTCTCTACTTAATTCCTTGCATTGTCCTGGCCCACTCCTTAATCCCATCCAGATGTGGGAACACATCTTTTTCTGTATAAATGTTCCAATCCTTCCCCTATTAAGTTGTGCAAATTCACTTAAAATCTTGTCTGCTTCTATTGGCATCACAATAAATGAAGGACAAACTACACCCAATATCACTTAGCTACTTTGACTGGTAGGCTGAATTGACTGATTCTTTTGAGGCAGACCCCCTGTACCTTGCATTTCTAGGTTCCCAGCACCTGAACCCACAATAAATCCAGATGACTCTGGAGGAGAAAGTGAGGCTGGTGACTTTGCATAGCCCCCCCCTCACTCAAATAAAATTCAATGGCAAGTCATATTGATGTGGTATGAGCCCAAGCAGAGACCTTTCTTTGTCTCTTGGACTGGTAGGGTTTTGGTCCCATTTGTCTGAAGGGTCTCAGAAAGCCTGGCCTTGGGGTGCTCCTTGGATTCCACCCAGGCCTTTGATCCTTGATCTTATCAGGGTCCTATTGTCTGGACAACCGGCCACTCCCATCAGGATTCCGCCAGGATTTGATCTCTGTTCCAGGCTGACTTTCCCCTATCAAGACCATCCCTGGGGCCCACAGACTACTGGGCCACACCTGAATTCTTCCCTCAGTCTTTTTTCTGTATTTTATTTGCATCTTGCCTCCAAGAAGGTGCTCAGATTTAATCCAGCACAGACTCTATCTCGCTGGGATCGTATCTGGCCAGCAGCTAATCATTTCCAGTTGGGCAACTCCTCTCCTCTTGTATCATGCCCTTACCTGAGTGTGTACTGCCCAAAAGAAGGTAAATTTTGAAGGCTGAAACCTACCTAGTTAACTTGGGGTTTACTGGCTAGATTTCTTTCACAGAGACCAAGCCTTAAACCCAATTCACTGTGGATCTCTATGGATTGGACAACAATAGGTCCCAGCCCAGCCCAAGCAGACCCTCCAGGCCCAGAGTGAATGTCCACAGTAATTGTTTCCTTTTGCCAGAAACCCTGAGGGTCTTATCCTCCCAGTTTGATTTTTTTTTTTATAATTAAAGGGAATCCCTTCATAAAGAGGCCTATTCACTGAATAGGCTTTGCCTCACTCAAAGAGAGAATTAGAAAAGACCTTATCTTTTTTTTTTTTTTTTTAAATTTCCAAGACTTTATTGAACAGAATTACTGGGTTGTTTTAGAAAATGATGGTTCCATTTCCTTTCAGTCCTCTGGCATGAAATGTTGTATTCAGGGATACAGACATACATACATACATATATACACTCATACTCAGTGATGAAGACATACAACACGTATACCATAGCTATTGAAAAGAGTAGGTCCAGTCCACTTTTAAAATCCTTATTCATAGACCCAGTCTGAGCACGTCTTATAATCGACCAGCTCTTCAGGCTTAAACCATAAACTGATCTCCTTCTCAGTACTTTTTACAGAATCCCTGCCATGAATGGTGTTCCTGCCAGCTTGAATGCAGAAGTCCCCACAGATGGTGCCTGGTTTGGAATCAGCTGGATTGGTCTCTCCCAGCATCATTCTACCCATCTTCACCACATTCAAGCCCTCCCAAACCATGACTGCAACAGGCCCTGAGTTCATATATTTCACAAGCCCAGGGAAAAATGGCCTGTCCTTCGGGTCAATATAGTGGTGTTTCTTCCCTTCCTCTGAGGTCCTAAGCAACTTGATGCCCACTGTGTGGAATACAGCAACCCTTACTCAAATTAAATTCAGACTTCTCAAGGTAGAAGGCAAAAAAGAATTTATTACAATCTCATGAGAAGGGTTACTTCCCAGGAGACCATGGGTAGTGTCAGCAAGGGAGTGCACTTGAGCAGAGAGGAGTATAACATTATATAGTCCCTAATGGGGAAACCCGCTAGCCTCTTCCCATTGGCTGTCTAAGCACAGGAATCTACTCCAGAGAAAAAAGAACATGGAAAGAATCATTGCTCACCAATGCGGGTTTTTGTCATCAAATATGGAACTTAAGGGAAGAATGCTGATGTGGCATTAAGGGGGTAGTGAAGGGGAAGGGTACACCAGGTCACGTGACCAGAACTTTGGTGATTCTCCTCCATCCTGGAGCATTTTATTTGCCTAAGGAGGATACTTAGTTATTTTAGCTTTGGCAAGAAGGGTGGTAGTTTTGGGGAATTCATGCCTGAGGGGTCTTCACTTAACCTGATTCCACTCATCAGGAGGCAGAATCCCTTCTCAAGATGCTTGATGATGTCCGCTACCAGGCCCCACTGATGCTGTTGGGCGATGAAGGTACTTTTGCTGTTGGCCATGGTCCAGGGAAGCTCAGGCTGGAGCAGGAGCAACAGGCAGAGGTGATGGCTGGAGCCCAGGGAATCTGTCAGCACTTAACACAGACCCGAGAGCAGGAAAAGACCTTATTTCAAAAGGACCAAGATCTCCTACTGCATTCTGGGCCATCTCCAGTCATTCTGATCAGTTTATCTGACCACTGGACCCAGATGGCTCCAGAGGAGAAAGTAAGGTTGGTGACTGCATAGCTCTCCTTCACTCAAATCAAATTCATTTGCAAGTAATGATGTCATCATCTCCCTGATGTTACGGTCCTCTTTGAGAATGATGGATAAACCACATACAACATTGCTTAACACTTATGTCCATGGACTGGTTACTTTTCATCTTTGGGCATCAGTTTCATAATTTAAAAGGTATAAGGTTGGACTAGATCAGAAGGTCCCTTCTAGCTATAAATCTCCTATCCCTCTTATTGTCATATTCTCCATGAATTTCCTAAATTCAGCTATTTTTTACATTTAATATTATTATAGGCTCATAGTTAGTTAAAGTTGATTTTCAAAATACCTTAGAGGGAAAGATTCCATGGGAATGGAAAAGACTTCAGCAATCAAAGTAACTACATGTCTCATTCTTATAAAATGGTTATGTCAATTTCAAGCATTTATTAAGCACCTACTATATTCCAGGCACCATGTTAAGTACTGGGGATTCAGAGAAAGATAAAAAACAGTTCCTGTTCTTAAGAGAATAGGTGAGACAATGTGAAAATAGCTATGTACATAAAAGATACATACAGAGTAGATTGGAGGTAATCGCAGAGCGTAGGCACCAGAATTGAGGGGAACTGGAAAGACTTTTGGTAAAAGGTGAGATATTTTCTGAGACTTGAAGGAAGCCAGGAAGTAGAAGTGATGAAGGAGAACATTCCAGGTATGGGGGACAGCCAGTGAAAATGCATGGACCAGGGAGATGGAGTCAGAGCAACTGGGTGGCACAGTGGATAAAGCACTGGGTCTTAAGTCAGGAAGACATCATGAGTTAAAATCTGGTCTCAGAAACTTACTAGCTTTGACCCTGGGCCGGTCACTTAACCCTGTTTGCCTCATTTTGCCTCAATTTCCTTATTTGTAAAATGAGCTGGAGAAGGAAATGACAAACCACTCCAGCATCTTTGCCAAAAAAACCTCAAATGGGGTCATGGAGAGTCACACACAACTGAAATAACTGAGCAGATGGCGTATCTTAGGTGTTGTCAAAAGATCCTAGAGTACATGGAAAGGAAAGTATGATGTTAGAAGCCTGAAATGTAGAGTCTGGTTATGAAGGGTTTTCAAGGCCAAATGGATTGATGCTGAGTGTAATAGCAATGTACTGGAGTACTGGAGTTCATTCAGTGTGAGGGGGACAGGCTGTGGGAGAGGGGGCAACATGGTCAGACCTATACACTTTAAGAAGACTAGTTTGGTAGGTGAGTAGTAGTAGTAGTAATCTATCCTCTGATGGGTTGAAGTGCGGAGAGATTTAAAACAGGAAGACCAACCAGCAGGTTATTGCAATAGTTCAGGCATGAGGTGATAAAGGACTGCACCAGGGTGGGAGCAATGTCAGAGGAGAGAAGTGGGGGTCATGAAAGAAAGATCTTGTGAAAATAGAGTTAACAGGACTTGGGAACAGATTGGATACGGGAGGTAAGAGAGAGTGGAGAGCCAAGAATGACACCTGGGTAATGAGTCTGGATGACTGGAAGGATGATGGTGCCCTAACAGGAGTAGGGAAGTTAGGAAGAACTTAGAAGCAAAGATAATGAATTCCATTTGGACACACTGAATGAAGGTGTCACAGGGACATCTAGTTTGAAATGTCCAATAGGCAATTATTGTTGCACTTGTTTGTCCTTTGTATTTCAAGAGAATCAATAACATCACAATAATGTATGACTCAATAAATAAATCTGAAAATCAACTGCATGAATTGCTAACCAAATCCATGGGAGTGGATGAAACCACCAAAAGAAATAACATGGAAGGAAAAGGGAAGAAGCCCAGAAGAGAATCCTGGGGGAGTTAGTGAGCAGGATGTCCATCCAGCCAAGGAGTTAGAGATGGCATGGTCAGGCAGGTAGGAACACAACCAGGAGAGTGCAGTGTCTTGAAAACTGAAACAGAAGAGTGTTGAGAAGAAAAGGGTGATCATCTGCGTCAAAGGCTACATGGAGAGGTTAAGAAAGATGAGAACTGAGAAAATACCATTAAATTTGGCAATTTGGAGAGAGCGTCTCCAGGTTGGAGTTAAGATGAGAATGGGAGAAAAGGAAATGGTACCAATGGAAAAGTAAAAGTGAAAAATGGAAAAGGTACCAATATTGATGGTCCTCTCAAGGAATTTAGAGGATGGTCTATGTACAAATAGGAGGTGTTCTTTAAAAAAATATGAAAACAGAACAGGAAGACTTTTGCATATACTTTTCTACAACAGACTACCATCTTCACAGTACAACAACTAACCTAGAGGTCTAGAAAATAGAAGGTATTAGCGTGTCTATTGTTTGATGATTTTTTTCTCCCCACTTGACTTTGTGGAGCAAATTATAACTATCATAGCTCTCCTCCAGTAAGATGTCTTCTATGCAAATATTAAAATCATAAAAGGTTCAGGAAACATGCAACCTAAAATAACTTTGTCCAATAATCCACAAGCAAAACGTAAGCATGGAGAAATGAGCTCACCTAAAGTATTTGGCAATACCATGGAGGTGCAGATGACCTGGTGGAATCCATAGTCATTCAAGAAGAGATCAGCTTAGCCACACATAGGGAAAAAAACAAAGTAATTGAAAAATTCCTTGTTATCCTGATGATGGCATGCAACTGACTAGGCATCTGATTGGGTGACTCTATCTCTATATGCTCTCAATGGACACACTCCAGATGGAAAAAATTCTCTAGAAGAGGACTAGATTACATTTGGGAAACTGTAAGATTTTCAGCAATTTTAAGTTACTTACTAGTGTAAGTAATTCCTTCTTTCCCCTTCAGTTCTCACTTCTCCTGTCCCCACATTGAGAGGCTCCTCCAAAAAAGATCTTCTCAAAAGACATAGACAAGAATTTCATAGGTGGGATCATGAATAACATTCTTGCACAAGTGAGATCACTGAACTTTTAAAATAACTAAATATCAAATTTTAGAGCTGGCAGGGACCTTGAAGATCTTCTAGCCCAAGTACATCTTTTTTTATTCAAGTGAGAAAACAGAGGTCCAGTAACAAAAAAGAGGTTGCCCAAAGCCACTGACCTGGAGTTGACTTCAATTCCATAACTTTTATCCCAATAGTATCTCAAATGCCCTTTATTTATTAAAATACATTTTTATTGGCAGCTTTTTGTTTTTTATATAATATAGATTGCCCAATATATTCCTTCCCCTTCCTAGAGGGTCATTACTTATAACAAAGGATAAAAAGAAAAAGAAGCAAAACTAACCCATTCGTTGAAAAAAATCTGACACTATCTACAGTGTTCCACACCCATAATCCTTCACATCTGCAAAGAAAGGAGGAAGGTGCTTTCTCAAATCTCTTCTTTGGGACCAAGTTTGGCTATTATAATTATATAGCATTAAGTTCCAGTTATTTTCTGGGATTTTGATAGTCATTTTATATGTCATTTTTTTGGTTCTGCTTTGCCTCACTTCACATTTGTTAATAAAATCTTCCCATCCTTCTTGGATTTCCTTGAAAAAAATTACATTATCCAAAAATGCATATAAGTTTTATTTTTGCTTTTAAAAATTGGTTTTAAAAGCTTCTATGAAGTAAGACTTTCATCATCAGGAAGCATTTGTTTATGTCCTTGATATTTACGCATTGTTGAGTTAGGTTTTGGAACTGTGTCCTTGTCAATAATGACTAACGTCAATGGCTGTCCTACTCATTTGAGATATAAAATCCTTGATGCTTGTTGGCTCATTCTGTTAGAACATTTGGGTTTTTTATACTTTGATTGTTATTGTACTTAACTTGCTTATGTCTTTTGTGTCCCCAGTAAGATTTCCACATAAAATTGGATGGGCAGCTGTAACGCCAATGCGGTGCTCATAGTGGCTGCTATGAGTATACATGTGTATCTCCATGGTTGGTTCACAAAATATAACAAATCCTTCTCCTTCAAAACAAAAGCAAAATATTTATTTGGAACATTGCTATTAGGATAACAGAAGGTAAGAATTAGTAAGGTACTCATCACCAATCCAGGGAGCACCAACATCACAAGCAAGTTCCCCTAGGCAAGTATTTCCCTCTGCCCCTTTCTCCCTCTGCCTGTTTCTCTCTCCACCCACACCTTTCCCTCCAAGCAATATAATATATAATGTTTCCAATCAAGGACTCTCAACTGACTTAGTGCAGAGAAGCTTGGAAATCAGCATTTAACTGGGAAAGTGTGGGAATCCCTGTGGTGCACAGCCACTTAAGCTCAAATGAGACCTATTAATGGATAGGGTAAATGTTATATCTCATTAACATTACAGCATCCTATTGAAATAGTCATCCATATGTCTATCTTAGAAGATAAGTTCTACACGGGGACAGTGAGTTAAGCCCAGAATTTAAAAAGAGGAAAAGAATGGGTTAGATCTTGCATTTGGAAATTATGTAGTACATTCTTCCAATGATCCCTAGCAACTCCCAGAACCCAAAACCCATCTTTTTAACACCAATATTCCCCCTGTGATATTATATGACTATGAATCATAGAGCTCAATGGTGTCAGAAGAATCCAAATTTCTGATCACCTAAAAAGCAAAGAGGATATGAAAGGTAGACATAATCAGTCTGTGACAAGTGGTTGTAAGAAACAGTAAAATAATAATTGCTGGCATTTATGTACAGCTTTAAGGTTTGCAGTAAAATGTATACATGTATGTATGTATGTGTGTGTGTGTGTGTGTGTGGTAACATTTCTCTTCAAAATAACCCTTTTGGTAGATGCATAATTATTCCCATTTTACAGATGATCAATCCAAGACTGGGGCAAGTCAAATGAGTTGCCCAGGGTCACATAGCTAGTCCTGTTTTCCATCCAATCCAACGCATGGCTGCCTACAGAAGAGGACATCATCAAGGATACAAATGGTGGGGAAGTAACAATGGGACAGCCATGCAGTAAGATCAAGAGATTCCGTTCTATTCAATAAACGTTTGTTAAGCTCCCACTTGGTACCAGCATTACGCTAAGCACGGGGGATACAAATGAGGAAAAAGGAAAAACAGTCCTCATGCTCGAGGAGTTTATACTCTAAGGGAAAGACGACACACAAAAGGAATCTGGAAAGGAAAGAGGATTCAACAGGGCTTCCAACCCATAGGCATCTTGTTGCATGATGTTGAAACCAAACAGAGCTGCGGATGGAATCTGCAATGAACTGCAAGGTCAATTCACACCCTCTATCAAGGAAAGCTTTGGGAAAAGTTGTGTTCTACCTTCCAGCCCTCCAATCAGAGGGGAGAGGAAGATGGGAAGGTCTTGAAATCAGCGTATCCTAGGAGGGACATCTTGTTCATAAGATGACAGGTGGATAACTCAAATGCTGCAAAAACATGCATGAAATATTTAAGGAAAGTCCCCATGAATTCCAGAGTGAAGGCAAATGGAAAGATATGGGGGGGGGGGGGGGAATATCTATGTTTCTATGAGAACTGGACCAGTAGAAGGAGTAACTGTTCCAGTGAAATCACAGACCCAAAGAACTGAGGAGTTGTAGACAGACAAGACACCTTGGAAGGCATCGACTTCAACTTCAATCTAACAGAAAAATTCCCTCTACAGCATCCTTGTCAATTTCTCTCTGCTTCCATGTTGGAGAAACAGGCTGAAAAAAATACATCTGATTATTATTAGACAGCTATAGTTGAGCATATAATTGGATTGTAAGTTTGAGGCCATTAAAAAAAAAAAAAATCCTGTGTATCCCAGGCAACCAACTGAACTGTTTGCTCCTAGACATGATTTTAAACTCTCCTCGTCAATACAGCAGTCGTCCAGCAGAGGGCATTCTTTTACTATAAACGCCCACTGGAACATCCCTTTGACCAGTGAAATGGACAACTGTGGACTCTCTGTAGAATGAAGTGTGAGTCTCTTAAGATGGAGTAGGATTTCTGTTTGGCTTCATTCACGGAAAAATGGTATTTCAAACGTTACCAAGTTGTAAACTATTTTCCATTATTTTCTCTTTCATTTATCTAAATTGACCCCTTGGAGTTGACTAATGGCATATAGTCACTATAGAAAATAGTCCTGTAATTGTCCATACTCTACATTAATTTCTGCCTTCAAAGACATGGGGGAACAAGAAATGTGGGCATGCTGATTATGTAGTTTAGATCAAGTGGCAAAAGGTCTGACTTTTTCTAATACCTGAAAAAATGTATTTTCAACAGTGATTTTATTAACAACACAAACCAGTTTCAGCAGAGTGAGATGTCTTTTGTCTCTCTGAATTTCTCATGGAGTAATATTTTTTGAAGAGTTTTATGATATTGAGAGGGTGCAAGAAGAAAGATAAAGAGAATTATTCATTATCAGGTCTGAGCAGCCAGAAAATAGAAGAGGGAATTCCTTAGTAAATACACACTTTAAAAAATACTTACTCCTTTCAGTGAAATGCATTGCCATTAACATCTTTCTCTGAGCATCTCTACTGCTACAAAGAACAACAGTCCTTGTGTATTTAAATGCCTCGAAAATCTGATGTTTTGTTGGCGTGAATGCTCCTTAACAGAATCAGCTAGATATCTCAGCTAGAATATCAGCTGAATATCTCAGCTAGAAGGGACTCCAGAGACTACCTAATCTGACCCACAGTGATCAAGGATGCGCCCTTCGACTTAACTGAAAAGTGATCATCAGAGTTTTATCTGAGGATAGTGAGTGAAAAGAAAGCCACAACATTTCCCAGTAACTCATCCCACTTTGCCTATTAGGAAATTCATCTTTACATTAAGCTAAATTATCCTATTGCAGTTTCTACCTGTTGTTTCTGGTTCCAATATCTGGACAAAGTATAAACAGTCCTTTAAAGTTTTGAAGACAATTATAACACTATTTGGCTTAAATTCCCTAGTTTCTTTAATGCGTCCTTTGATTAGATAATTAATTCTGTCTCAGTCACTTGCTAGCTTTGTGACCCTGGGCAAGTCATTTAACTTCAGTTGTAAAATGAGAGTATAGTACATATCTCTCCCAGGGTTGCTTTAAGGATCAAATGAGGTAATATTTGTAAAATATAGTTCCTGGCTCATACTTGGTGCTTTAAAAATTCTTGTTTCCTTCCTTCACTTAGACATATTGCAGCTTGTAAATAAATGCCCATTCTCATCCAACATGGCTAGAGTTAGACTCGAAGGTACCTTGATTCACTGTGGAAAGAACTGAATATGTATTCAGAACTGGATATGTATTCACTTAGATTCAAGTTCTGCCTCTGATTTGTGACCTTGGGCAGATCACTTAAACTTTCTGAAACTCATCTAAAAAACAGGAGATTTGAACTAGATATTCTCTAAAGTCACTTCAGGCTCTAATTCTTGTGTTCTTAAGTGATCTGCCCATGGCAGAAAAATATGACTTGATCACCTCTCTTATCCTGGATATTTTCCAGAGCCTATAGTAATATAGTGGGTGCAGAACTGGCCTGAGAATCAGGAGGACCTGAGTTCAAGTTCTACCTTGGACTCAGATATACTGTGTGACCCTGGGTAAGTCACTTAAACTTCTCAGGATAGCCAGCCAGCTCTCTAGGATGATCAGTTGGCAAATAGGTACTGAATGCATTATTGGAGGAAATTTTCTCACCAAAAATTCCCTACATCAAAGATATCATGGGTCTGCCCTCCATGGCCCCAACAAAATTCTTTAGCTTTTAGAAGGCTGCCACATCATACTTCTAGCTCCTATGGAGCTGTTACCTGCCCTACTCAGACGCCTGTATCTTTTTCACTTTAATTGTCTTCTAGCCCCATCTCCCCCATCCTGTTTTGTTTAGGTATATCTTGTTTCCTGCCATGTGCGCTCTACTCTGTGCCTTGCTACACACAGCCCAGGTCTAAGCAATTTGACTCTACATTTCCATGTGACTGACACTAATCAGAGCTGACCAGAAAACAAGTGGGAGAATTGTTTGCTTCTTATGCCCTCCCCACTCATTTGTTCCTGAAAGACTGAGAAAGAAAAGGAGAGCTTTCTAATTCTAATATCACCTCAATATCTATATATGCTAAAGGAAGTGGACCCTGAGACCTAATAAAAGCCAAAGAAATGAAATTTAACAGTGATAAATGTAAAGTCATCCACTTAGGTATAAAAAATCAACTGCAAGATGGGAGACAGGGATAGCTCATGGTGAGCTCAAATAACCTTGGGTTCAAGCCTGGTCATTTGCACAATATCTTCTTCATTGATGGAAAGAATGATAACTTGCTGCTCTGTACTGGGTTTTGATTCTGAGAGAGGATATATATGGTGCCAGAGCTCCCTTCAAGGAGGAGAGAAAGACTTTGGAAAGAAGCCAACGTGTAAAGGAACTAGTGTCTAAATAATGTCTCTATTTTCAGCTTATTAGAGTAAAGATATTAGGGAATTTCCCCTTGGTTGAGATCAGGACTCTGTGTGTGTGTGTGTGTGTGTGTGTGTGTGTGTGTTTGTCTGTCTGTCTGTCGGTCTGTCTGTCTGCCTGTCTCTGTTTCTCTCTGTGGCTCAATCTGACTCTGTTTCTCTTTCTCTGTCTCTGTCTCTTTCTCTCTCTGTCTCTGTCTCTTTCTCTGTCTCTCTCACTCTCTCTGTCTCTGTCTCTCTGTCTCTCTGTCTCTCTCTCTCTCTCTCTCTCTGTGTCTGTCCCTCTCCTCCTTGATCCCAATGAGATAGTTCAGTTCACTCTGTACATTGTTTGGTATATTCTAATCTGTTTTTCAGATTCCTCTTTTTTGCTATCTGCTTAGATATGTGGGTTTTTTCATTTCCTTATTCAATATTTATGATGGTCTTTGTGAAACTATCACTTATTAAGCCTTTGGATACACTTTGGGCCTCTCCTTTCCTGTTAAGAGATAGTGACCAGGAGAGTGCCTTGAACCTAAAAACATCATTTCCCCACTCCTGCTAGACTAACACTATTTGTGAGTAGATTTAATTCTATCCAGGCACCTTCTCCTGGAAAAGAGTAGAGGCTTCCTTGTGGCCCCTTCTTCTGCTCCTTTCCAGGCAGGAATAAAAGTCTCCCTTGAGGTAGAGTAGACAAGAGACATACAACTCTGAGAGTCTCATTTAGACTCACCTATGTGGAGATACATAAAACCCACACAGACAATACACACACACACACACACACACACACACACACACACACCTTACAGAAATACATAATGTATCAAGAGTAGGATGACCAGCACTATGAGAACATAGTAGACCATGAAGGACTTGGCGAGACCATGTAGTTGTGGTTAACTAAATGAAGGCCCCTTACATAAAAGGATTGGACATGTTCTTCTGGGTCCAGGGCATCAAATCTGGAAGGCTTGAGCGGCAGATTTAGACTGCATATAAAAGAGACTTCTTAATGATTAGAGTTGCACCAAAGTAGAAAGGACAATTTCAAGAGGTAGTGAGTTCCCCATGACTAGAAGTTTTCTAGGAGAAACTGAATGACCCTTTGCTGAGGAGATTCCTGTGCATGTATAGGTTGGGCTAGGTGACCCTGGCCATTCGTTCTAACTGAGATTCTGTGACCGATCCTGAGAATCATGGAAGGCTAGAAAGGCAGAGAATGTTTAGGAGGGAGAAGAGTTGAATGAACCAGCAAGAGCAGAGAGAGAGGAAACAACAGAAAAGAGGAAGGTAGGTAAAAGAGGTGTAGTTAATGCTTGACAAAGAGAACGGAGGACAGAATGCCCAGGTGAAGTAAGACAGGAAAAGAGAAGAGAAAACAGGGGAACACTGGTGTTCAGGGAAGCCAACAGAGACCCTAGGGACCCAGTAAAGGAACCTGGAGCTGGGAGGGACCTTGAGAGGTCATCCAGATCCTTCTTCGGGCCCCAAACTGCACCCCGAGGGAAGAAAAGGAAAGAAAAATGAGCTGCAGCAAAAAGGATTTCAGTGAAATGCTTCATTTGAAACTGTTTAATGGCAATCTTGACAGACACACACTTTTAAGGTAAAGAAATGTCAGCAAAATCCATTCAGAGCAAAAATAGAAAAGAAGGCAGCTGGCAAAGGTTTGTGTGAGGTAAAGTCCTAAAGCTAGAAAGTAAGCTAGGGAGGCCAGTGTCACAAGGACCCAGTCAGGTCAGGAACATGGATTGCTCTTGGTCACCCCCACCCCTTAGCCCTGAGTAGCCCACCGGGCCTTAAACTTGTGACTGCAGTTTTAACATAAAGGGGGGGTAGGGCAAAGGTGAGGAAGAAAGGTGGGGAAAAAAGAAAGAGAAAGAAGGGAGGAGAGGAGGGGAGGGAAGGGGAGAGGAGACGGAAGAGAGGATAGAAAGAAAGAGACAGAGGAGTGAGATGTTTCTATTAATCTAATTAATTAATCTAATGCTATTAATATATTATTTCTATTGATTTATATCAGCTTGTGAGAAGCAGTATAGGAAAATGAGGGGTTGGGTGTGATGAGAGGCAATGTGAGTCACCCCTGAGATATGGCCATCAAACTCCAGCTATATTAAAGAGAAGTATGGCTTTCAGAAGGGTTCTCCTCTGCCCTGGCCTCCCCACCCCCCAACTCCTCTGCCATGGCCTGAGCATATCTGAAGAATTGCATTCAGTTCTGGGAGATGGCTATGTGGAGGGGAGCCATGGTGACAAATCTGAGAAATGAAAAGGGTTGTGTCATTGTGAGGAGTATACTGAGATTCACAGAAGCACCGAAGGGAAACCAATGGTTTACCAGTCCAGGACTGAGTCAAAATTTGTCATTAATAATCCAAGAAGAGAGAGGAGGATGAGAATCATGGCCTCTGTTGGCACTAAGATGAAAACATTTTCATGGGACCCTTTCAAAGGTGCCAACTAGCTACTTCTTAGTATTAATCATGGGCTCTCCATGATTTCCCCTGGGTCCCTGTTTAGGCACAACTCTAGTAGATCAAGGCTATTCTGGTTTAAAGAAATGTTTGCACTTCAGCTTGTAAGGCTGAAAACTCCTCTCTAACATAATTCTTAATACAGAGTGATAAATTATAGGCTACTTCCCCCACAAGTCTCGAGGTACAAGCAATGTGCTTCTAGTATCACTTAGGAATTGCTTGAGAGCTCTGAAAGTCTCTTGAAAATAGAAGGTTGAGAAAGACACTACAGAGAAATTATTGATACTGAGTCCTGAGAAATGACATGCAATATCTTTTCCCCCCTAAGGTGGGGTTGGGTGGCTGAGTGTGTTGGGGGCTATTCAAAGGCAAACAGATTTACCTCCCATTTCTCCAAGTGATTAACATCCCGTGTTGTGTGTTTGCTGAAAGGCTCATTAGCTAGAGAAGAATTTTAAAAGGTAGGGTGGACAACTTCAATTTAGATAAATCTTGGATAAAAACTGGATGCTTGCCAAATGGTTCTTTAAGGAAAAAAAATAAGTAAATAAAGGCCCTGTCTCCTAAGCGTTGGGAAAGCTGTAAGAGTGCTTGCCTAATGTGTCTGAAAAGTGTTTTGTATTCTTTCATATTAGAAACAATCATAGAGATGGACTCTTTATCCCTTCCTGGAGGTTGGGTTCAGCCTGAATAAGCATTTCAGAAATCATGAAGCCAATGCCCTGGTCTCAGTTTGTGCAAAGACGGGATGCTCTGATGTAGGGCTTTTGGCTCCTCTAATCTGACCCTCTCCCCAGAGCCATAACAAGCAATTCAGTTCCCTGGTCAACAGCATGAAAATACCCCTGAATAAATGCTTAAGACAAAATCTACTGGGAAAAGGAGTGTTTTTACCTTGAGACATAAAGTCCCAACATGGGAGGGAGGGAAGAAGAAAGGGAAGAGATGCTATCCCATGGGCAAAAGACAGGGATCCTGGGATCCTCTGAAGCAGGTGATATGGAGGCCACCATTTGGAGAGGCCGCAGAGCAGAGTCTGGCCAAGCAGAACGCACCTGGCCAGTAGCTATCATCTGGGAGACTGCTACTTTAACTAGTTCTTGCTCACTAGATACTAATTTCAGTTGTTTCTGCTTCCTAAAAAGAGCGCAAGTGTTGTCTAAATTTCAGGCCCTGGGTCAAAGTCATTCACCACACCCCAGGCGTAGTAAGGTTCTACTCCCAATCCCTGACCCTTAGAAAAATTATGAGTGAAGTGAAATTTGGATTTGGAACACCCATCTGCACTCTCTGTGTCTCATTCTACTAAGGAAGGAAATACCTTCATGATCCCTTATTGTGACCCAGGGCCCCTCACTATAGTGGGATGCCCAGTAGGGCTTCTTGACCCCATCAAGGTCTTCCTTTTTCATCAAAGTTGATTTGTCCTCAGGCCCACTCTACTTGTGTTTTATGCAGACAGAGCAATCCCTGATAAAATAATAAGTTGGTATTTATATTTGAGGAGTGTGTGTGTGTTTGTGTGCATGTGAGTGTGTGTGGGAGAGAGAGAGAGAGAGACAGAGAGACAGAGAGAGAGAGAGAATCCACTCCCATGTGAAACTGGGCCAGTTCTTGTCCTTAAAAGATACTGAAACAATCCCTTAAATTTAATTGGCTCAGAGGACTAAAGGACTGGCCAGCTGTCATCATTTCATGGTAATCTGAGTACAAAAAGCCATGAAAACTTGGAGTCCTTCTCTGATGCCTGACTGGTCATCAGACCACCATGGAAACTCAGAGGCAGGAGAGTTGAGCTCAACTAGATCGAGTTGTGGTGTCCTCACTGAATATCCCTATTGAATATCTTTCACCTACTAAAGCTAAAAAAGTTTATTTTTTGTTAATTATTGGATGACCTTGTTAATATAAGCCTATAAATATCCTTCAAAATAAGTTCCCAAAGCAGAGTGACCATTCCATTATAGGATATTTACTAGAGATTTAATAAGTATTTAGAATTATAGATCTTCCAAACAGCTAGATGGTACAATGACTTGAAGTCAGAAGACCCAGAGATCTGCCTTTGTTACCTTAGACAAGTCCTTTTGCATCTCAGGACCTCAGTTTTGTCCTCTGTAAAATGGAGAAGGGAACAAGCTTTTATATAGGGCCTACTCTATGTCAGGCACCGCACTTTATAAATATTATCTCATTTGAGACTCACAGTAACTCAGTGAAGTAGGTACTGTTATTATCTCCATTTTACAACTGAGGAAACTGAGGCAGACCAAGGTCAGGTGACTTGCCCAGGGTCACATGACCAATAAGTGTCTGATGCTAAATTTAAACTAAAGTCTTCCTGATTCCCAAAATAGTGCTCTCTCCATTGGACCATCTAGTCAGGTAGGATTAAATGACCTCTAAATTCCCTTCAAGCCCTAAGTCAGTAACAACGTGACCCCCATTCAGTAGGTATTTTCTTTTAAAATACATCTCCAAATTAGAGTTATATTTGAAGTGCTATTAAACTCCAAAGTTTAGTCTCTTTTCCTTCAGTCCTCCCCCTTACCCTCATCCCCGAACCCCTGCAGTGTAAGCTAGAGAGCTCATTCATCACACAATTACAGCTCGGAGTTTGTTTGATATTTTGATATCATCATGCGAAATAGACCCAAATCCCTAAGGAACAGATGTGCAATTCCTACCTCCCATCGTTCTCTTTCCTTTGAGCATACTAATTTCACAGTTTGATGTGTGTGTGTGTGTGTGTGTGTGTGTGTGTGTGTGTATTTTCTAGTGGAACCACAAGTCTTGCCTTCCAGACAGCTCTTGCGGATGGTGCTCCCTGCATGTCAGAATTACCACTGACATTTCAATTTTGCTTTATTATTATTTTTTCTTTCCTTGATAGTATGATGGAGAAAATTTACATTTGAATAAAAAGCAAACAGTGCATGTCAGAGTAAGCATCAGGGAATGTCAAATTGTTTTTTTTCCAATTACAACTCTATTTCAAAGAGGGTAATGCAATTAAAGGATAATTACTAGATGTGCAAAGCCAAGGTTATGATCAGGAATGGTTAGCCTTTCACTTTAAGTCCTGTCTTGCTAAATAAAATATTCCTGTGGGGCAAGTTAGCATTTGAAAATAGAATAGACTTATCCAGAAACAGCCAAGTGCTTGGCAGTGTCTACAGAAATGCCAATTTCTGTCTGTGTAAACTCAAGGATTTTAAAGTCAGGAGAAGATTGTAGGTGAGCTTTGCTTTCCCTTGGCTTTATCACTCTGATTAATAATGTGATAAATTAACTGGAGAACACAATATTAATTAACAGTATATTAGTTCCCTTTTATTGCCAATAACATAACAAGGTCTGAAATAAGAGTCCCACTGTACTGCTGATGTGGTCTTTTTTGCCAATGGAGCCATGGTTGGATTTCTCATTTGTCTGAGTGAAGCATCAGCGGCCCAGGAAAACCAATTACGTTGCATTCTGCCAAACTCTAGGCGGCACTTTAGCTCATCTGAACTTTATCCAGATGTTATTGATTAAAAAAAGAAAGTCTGGCCTGAGATGGGGCACTCATAAAGTCCCATACTGAAAATGATTCAAGAAGACTCCCTAGTCGTTAGACCATAGGCTGCCATGCTGCCAAATGGCAGCTGTGAGACTCCTCCTCGAGAAAGCCAGTGTAGGGGAGCAGAGTCCAGAGATGAGGGGTGGATGGGTAGGTCTTGCCCCATTGTTCTGTCATGGATCATTCCTTGTCAAGCTCCAGTTCTTGATTACTCCCACCTCCTTCATTTCGATGTATGTATTAATAAAGGGAGCTTAAGGAAATCACAAAACCTAGCTGAAGAGGTCAACTCCAAATTCATGCTATCTAATCTTACTTGGGTTCAAACTTCATCAAAGCAAACGTTCTGTTCCTCCCCTAATTGATTTGCTATCCCACTCACCACATCAGTTGTTCCAAACTTTCTGGTCTCTCTTCCAAGCTCCCATGGCATTTCCCCAATACGCCGTCTTTTCGGCTGAGGACCTCACTTCATGCTTTACTGAAAAATGGAGGCTGTTGTCTGTGAACTCCCCGTTCTCCCTGCTACCTCATTTCTTATCACTCACACATCTCCCCTAGTCCTTCCTTCACTTCTGTCTCAAATGAAAAGGTCATCCCTGTCCCTGCCAAGACCATCCCGTGTACATACATCCTTGAGCCCTCCCATCTTCTCTAGCAAATCGTCCCCATTATTGTTCCATTTTCTCAACTTTAATCTTTCCCTATGTACCACCTCTTTCCCTGCTGCCTACAAATGTGCTTGTGTCTGCCCTATCCTTAAAAATAAAATTCCTAACATCCCACAAGCTGTCTTCCTATATCCTTCTTTCCATTTACAGTTAACCTCCTTGAAAAAACTCTCTACCCTCAATACCTCTACTTCCTTTCCTCTCACTGTTCTAGACCCCTCTACAATCTGACCTCATCATTCAACTGAAACTGCTGTCTTCAGCAGAAACTGGTGATCTCTTAACAGCCATTTCCTAAGTGGCATTTTCCAAATCCTCATCCTTCTTGACCTCTTTGTAGGTTTGGACACATGATCACTTTCTCTTCCTATACATTCTTTCATCCCTGAGTTTTCTGTATGCTTGTCTGACTACCACTCCTATCTTCTCTGATGGTTCTTCCTCTATACCATGCAGACCAATTGTGCGTAGCCTTCACTGCTCTGCTCTTGTGCTCTATACTATCTCACTTGAAGATTTCATCAGCTCCCATGGGTTCAACCATCAACTCTATGCATATTATTCTCAATTCCATTTATCCAACTCTAGTCTGTCTCCAGAGCTTTCATCCCACATCACCAATTTCTGACAGCTCAAACTGAATGTCTTACAGACGTCTCCAGTTCAGTTCATTGTAGTGGAGGAGATTCTCTCCTCTACTGAACACCCCTATTACTCTTGAGGATACCACTGTCCTCCCCATAACCAGTTGGTCATATCATTGTTACCACTAATGCCCCGTTCTTCTTCATCCTCTACATCTACTCAGTTGTCAAATCTTGCCCTTAATACGTTCACAACCTCTCTCATAAATGATTCCTTCTCTCGGCTCTCAAAGCCAACCCTTGACACCTCCCTCCTGTACGATTCTCTAAACTCCTGGAACCTTTTCACCTGGAACATCCAGCAACCACTGCACCTTCCTACCCTCGGCATGTAACCTCTGCAAGACTTGCCCCCTTCTCTCATTAGTAAGCTCCTCTTGGGGCATTAGTTTTATGGAGGGGCTACCGATCAGCCTTCATTCCCCTCCAGATCCTGCTCTGGACTTCCTGGACTTCAAAGCCATGCCCATGTCCTGGTTCCCTTCACTGCAACCCCTCCCTCCTCTGGAGCTCATTTTTGCGTGCTGTCTTTCCTTGTTAGAATGTGAACTCCTTGCGGGCAGGGACTGACTTTATTTTTGTTTCATAATTGTACTCCCAGCACTTAGCACAGTGCCTGGCACACTGTTAGTGCTCAATAAATGCCTATTGATGGACTGACTGTTTTCCTGGGAGGAGGAGTCAGAAAATCACACTGAAGAATAGCTCCTGGGAGTCTCCGAAAGAACTTTGGATACCATGAGTACACATGCGTATAATAGATCATTGGCTTAGTCATCTATGACATTGCAGTCATTTTCAGTCGCGACAGACTCTATGATTCCATTTGGGGTCTTCTTAGCTAAGATACTGGAGTGATTTGCTCTTTCCTTCTCCAGCTCATTTTACAGCTGAGGAGAGTGAGGTGAGCTGAGTTAAGTGACTTGCCCAGGGTCACACAGCTGGCAAATGTCTGAGAATGGGTTTGAACCCATGAAGATGAGTCTTCCTGATTCCAAGCACAGTATTCTATGTACTATGCCATCACCTAGAGCCCCATCTAGACCCCCTTATTTTTCAAATGGGAACAAGAAGTGAAAGCACCGTTTACTGTGAAGTATTAAAGACTGAATTGGAATTCAAGTCTAGGTTATGAATCTCATTTTTCCTCTCATCAGTCATTCAGCCGATAAGTATTTATCAAATGCTTTCCAGATTCCAGAAGTGTTCTAAGTAGCAAAGATGCAAAGAGAGGCAAAAATACACATTCCCACTGTGTCTTTGCATCTCAAACACTTAGCACAATCCCTGGTACCTAGTAGGCACTTAATAAATGCTTGTTGGTTGTCTTAGTTTTTAGAATGAGAAAGATCTAAGTTCCAATTCTGCCTCTGACATTTACATTTACTGACTGTTGATAAGTCATTTCACTGTCTAAGCCTCTATTTCCTCATCTGTAAAATGGGAATGAAGGGTTGAGAGGTTCAAATGGGATACTATATAAAAAGTGCTTCTGAAATCTTAAAGCAATAAGCAGAAGTCAAGGACGATGAAGACAGTGAGGAAAAAAAACCTCAGAGATTGCCCCCCGCTTGGGTCATGTGACACCAGATAAAGCCATATCACTGTATTTTCTCATCGCCTATTTTTATTCCTGCAATTTCTTTTTCTTGCCTTGTTGCTACAGCTAGCGTTATCTAATACAATGTGACGTATCACTATGAATCCTGGAGGACCCAAAATAGATTATTTTCCATCTTTGGAAGCTTCTAGACTTTCCCTCTGTCGCTGGCTGAATGGCAGGTTCTGGCCTATGTTTTCCATTCTGTCTCCAGATGAGGTAAAAACCCTGCTCTGACCCCTGTTCCTGCTGGGCTTTGCCAACGTGATGTTTATTTTTACTTGACCGTATTTGTAGGTCTGTGTGAGTGCTCAGGAGCCATCAGGGATCCAGCTCACTCTGAATAAATCTAACCAATGGCAATAAATAAGGGATGAGTCTTTGGCCTCAGAGAGGGCATCAAGTACGGAGGAATGCCAGGTGTAATTAGGACTTTGGCTGGGGTTTTTTTTCTTCTTACCAATGTTCATAAACTAACTCCAAAGAGGAAATGAGGAGCCCAGCCACAGAGTCGCCTTGTACTCACCCTGCTGAGAGGCAGTGAAAAGAAGCATAGTTAGAAGACCCAGGTTCAAATCCTGAAATTGCTTCTATTACCTGTAGGACTATAGGTAATACCAGCATTCAGTGATGACTCTCACTCTTAATGTATGATCCCACAATCGTCAATTGCTGCAGTTTGCAGAGCTCTGATCTTTTCTTTAACTACTAACCAGTAACATCTAAGCTCCCTGTAAACAGTGTTATGGTTGTTGACATCATTATGTTAAATATATATGTGTGCATGTATTTTCATATACACACACACACACAAACACTGTATATATGTGTATATAACATATATGTCTTATCTATGGGTATATATGTATAATCTATATATACACATATGTATATATACATTATATTGTGTATATATATATATATATATATATATATATATATATATATATATATATATATATATATAGCATATGCCTTGCATGTAGCAGGTATAGAATAATACTCGGTGAAGGAAAAAATGAACTCCAAAGTAAATTCCTTTCTAATTCTTTTTTTTCCACTGCAAGAAAAGTCTTTATCCTATTAATTCCATTTTTTTTAAAGGCAGAAATCTCACTCAGCTACAATGTTTTTGATGTCCTTTGACCAGGGAGAGTTACAGAAAAACTTGAGGATTGATCTGAAGGACACAGGTCCCAGTTTCCATTAAAGTGTATTAGTGCCAAGGTCTGTGCAATTAGCGAAAAGTCAATTCCCATTACTAGTTAACACTATTGAATATCTGCTTTCTTTAATAAAAAGCCATGCCCGGTACAAAGAGGATTAATCAATAGGTGACTGCATTTAGATCTGTTCTGACTTCTACTAGCAGGCACAGAGAAACTCTTCATCATCAGGACTGTTGCCTGTCAAGCACCATCTTTCCATTGGCAATCTGCCCTGAATTATTCCCTGTATCCTATGGTGACCACTTCCTTGCTTTAGCATTAATTTGAGCAATCAGGGAAGATGAGCTTTACTCTCGATTTCACCCTCCTCCACCCCTATTAGAAACTAGTGTTTCTGATGAAAATGGGATGCCAGTTGTAACATAGTTATCGATGACCAGATAGGCAGCGCAGTGGATAGAGTGCTTGACTTTGAATCAAGATCTGTGTTTGAATCCTATCTCAGACACTTACTAGCTATGTGACCCTGAGCAAAGCACTTCTACTCCCTACCTCAGTTCCTTCATCTACATAATGAGAATAATATTACAGCATCTACCTCATAGGGGTTTTTTGGAGGAACGAATGAGATTTCGTATGCAAAGTGCCTCGCAAACCTTAGAGCAATATAGAAACGCCAGCTTGGGTAGCTCAGTGGAGCCATAGTGCACAGAGAGCCAGACCTGCATTCAGGGAGGATTCATCTTCCTAACTGTGTGACCCTGGGCAAGTCACTTAACCCTGTTTGCCTCAATTTCTATAAAATAATCTAGAGAAGGAAATAGCAAACCACTCCAGTATCTTTACCAAGAAAGCCTCAAATTGGGGTCATGAAGAGTCAAACACACTAAACAATAAATGGCAGCTATTATTATTCGGGATTGAAAAGTCAGTTTCTGCCCTTAGTGATTTCAATAGTGTTTGCTATAAACTTTTTGGTGTTGCTTTAATTCCTCTCAGTAAGGGAGAATCTTTTTTTTTTTTTACATTACTTTTTGTTGACATCTTTTTTCTTATGTCATTATAGTTTTCCCCAGCATCCTTCTCCCTCCCAGAGTCATCCCATATAAAAACCATCTCCTTATGACAAAAAGAAAACAAAGGAAAAAATCAGCACAACTGATCAATACATTGAAAAAGCCCCCAAAATACATGTGATGTGGACTCCCACCTTTATAAAGCAGTGAGTTGGGGGAGTCTTCTCATATTTTTTTGTTTGAGTCATGCTAGGTCTTTATAATACTTTTTCCATTCACTTCATTTATATATGTTTGTGAGTATGTTTGTGTTAATTCCTTCCATTTACATTGTTTTAGTCACTCAGCATTGTTCCACATAGAAGCCCTTTCTGGGCTTCTTTGTAATTATCACACACATAATTTCTTACATTCCAGTAATATTCCATTATGTTCATGTACCACAGTTTGATCAGCCATTCCCCAATCGATGGAAATCTATGTTGTTCCCAATTCTTTGCTTTCACAAAATGTCCTGCTGTAACTATTTTGGTGAACATAGGGACTTTCTTCCTTGGGGTATAAGTACAATTAATAGAGCCTCTGGTTCAAAGGCTGTGGACATTTTAGTCATTTTATTTCCATAATTCCAAATTGCTTTCCAAATTGGCTTTACCATTTCACAGCTCCACCAACAATGTATTAGTATACCTATCGTCCCACAACCCCTCCCTCCAACATTGACTATTACCATTTTCTGTCATCTCTGCCAATCTGAAGAATGTGAGGTGAAACCTCAGGCTTGTTTTGATTTGTATTTCACTTATTGGTGATTTAGAACATACTTTCATGTGGTTGTGAATACTTTGCAATTTTTTTTTTGTTGCTGTTGAGAGATAGCTTATTGTGTATAGCTTGCTTTTTATATATTTGTTTGCACATTGATGAAAAACTCCCAATTAGTTTGTAAGCTCCTTGAGGGCAGGAACTACTTTTTGTATTCTCAGCACAGTAATGGCAAATAAAATTAGGGTCTTTTGCTGTTCTTGTTTTAGTATAATCAAGTGCCTGACTGAATCTTGCCTTAATCAATCAAGAGTCTTTACTAGGAGTAAACTATAGAAACAAGAGTTTCTTTACTTAAAAACAGTATATGTATTTGCATTGTTAATGTGATGAAAGATCTTCCTCAGCCATTAATAAGCCACCCATTAAGGGGAGCTTGATTAGGGAAGATTTATAGGAAAGCCCAAAGCTTTTGTTAATGAGGCACTGCCTCTCAAGGGTTGGGATGACCTCTGGCTCTAAAAAAGGTATAAGTACTCTTGAGGTTTTACTTTGGGGCTTAGTTTTTGGTAATAAGGTTTGAGTGCCAGATGAGGACTCTGGGAAGCCACTAAGGAGTGCCCCAACCCCAGCTTTGAGGACCCACATGTCGTGCTTTCCTCTCTGGTAACTATGGTCAGGCAGTTGGAGCCCAATTGTCTGCTGAATTCAGGCAGAGGAAGCCAGGTCTATTGATCTTTTGATTTCTCTATATTTTCTTTGAAATTTAGGGTGCTGACTCCCTGAACTAACAGAATGATATATGTACTTGGTTAAAAGAATGATACATGTGCTTGATTAAAGTGATTATTAACCTCTCTAAAGTTGCTTTCCTTTTATGAATGCAGATCTAAGAACCTGTGATAGTAGGCCCCCCAGTGTATGTTGGGGTACTTACTGATACAAACACTTAGCACAAAGCCTGGAACATAGTGGGAGCTTAATAAATGTTTATTGACTTATTGTTCATATCTTTTGATCACTTATCTATTGGAGAGTGCCTACTGGTCATATGCATATTATACATACATATATATATGTACACATAAAAACACACATGTATGTGTGTATCTTGGATACCAAACCCTTATCTGAGAATGTTGACATGAAGATTTTCCCCATGGTTTTTTATTTGATTTGGAAAGGCTTGTTTTCCCCCCCTCTCCCATTTGATACTAAGATTTTTTTGTACCATTTCCCTTGAGGAAGAGGGGAAACCTAAGACAAAAGCATAGTAGGGCCAGACAGTAAGGAATGAGAGAGTTGAGAGAGTATCATTGGGCCACCTGAGCACTATATATTAAGAAGGACATTGACAATCAATAAGAATTTATTAAGCACTCATTCAATAAGCTTGTTGACCACTGTACCATAGGCTAGGTGTATAGACACCAAGAATGAAATAGCTTCTGCTTTCAAGGAGCTCACATTCCACTGACCAATGAGAGTAGGGCAACCAGGATGATGATTATACTATTGGAGGTTAGGGTAGCATTAGTAGTTCTTCAGTCGTTTTAGTCACATCTGACTCTCCATGACCCCATTTGGGGTTTTCTTGACAGAGATACTGGAGCAGTTTGCCATTTTCTTTTCCAGCTCATTTTACAAATGAGGAAACAGAAACAAATATGGTTAAGTGACTCGCCCAGGTCACACAGCTAGGAAGTTCCTGAGGCCAGATTTGAACTCAAGAATATGACTCTTCCTGATTCCAGACCCAGAGCTCTGTCCACTGCACCACCTAGTAGTTAGGGGTACTTAAAACTGGATTAGAGAAGACCTGGGGGAGCATCCACTATCATTGCTACCATTGCTGGCTTCAAGTGTCTGAAAGATTCCTTTGTGGAAGAAAGATTAGCAAATCTATGAGCAAATTTGGGGGACCTGGAGGTCATTGTTAAATCCCCTCATTTTATGAGAGAAGTAACTGCTCAAGTCTCATGGGTAGAAAATTATGGAGCTCGATTTCAAACCCAGATCTTCTGAGCTCTTTCCAAGAGTCTTTGCTTAAAGACTTTCAGGAAAAAGGGAGCTTAGGATCTCCTAAGGCAACCTATTCCATTCTGGACAGCTCTCATTGTTAGTGTGTTAGCATTCAGTTAGAAATCCACCTCCCTGTAATGTCTATCTGTTGGTCCTAATTCTGTGCACCTGGGCCAAGTGGAATAAATCTAATCTCGAGCTTACATGACAGGTCTTCTGACATCTGAAGTCAGTCACATGCCTCTTGATCTTATCTTTTTCTAGAATTCAAGTTTTTATTTCTTTATATGATGGGATTTCCAATCCCCTCCCTCTCCTGAGTATTGTCTTCCTCTGGGATATTTCATTTGTCAATATCCTTCCTAAAACATGGTACCCAGATCTGCTCACGATAGTCTGCAACACCCAGGGTGTATCAGATACTACTTCAGGTTTGATTTTGAGAATTGTTGGATGCCCTGATATCTTTGTGCAGTCCATACACCCAAGGATCTGTGATTTCATTGGTTTCTTCCACTCAAAAATATTACAACTCATGTAACTAAGTGGGTGGGTCTTAGAAACTTGCCAGAGACTCAGAGAGGTTGAATCACTTGCCCAGAAATCACAAAGTTAGTATTTTTGGTTTGGTAATTTTAGAAAGTTGATTTGGCTCTGGTTGAAACTGGCTGACAAGGTGGGGTTGTTTGTTTTGTTTTATGGGGGGGGGAGGGATTGATTTGGTTCATATTTCAGTAAAATAAATCATTATTTAGATTCTGTCTGATTTAGAGCTTGACAAATCAGTGCAGTGTGTTCTGGGTTTGGGTTCACACCTGGGATGAGTCTAATTCCCTGGTATTTATTTATCTAATAAATTAATCCCATTTAACAAGTAAGGGGTTGATTATTCTAGAGGCAGCATAGAAATATTCCTGTTGTTGTAAACATTTCTTTTCTTCTCCCCAGGATCTTATGAAAGGAATGGAAATCTGCACTCTATCAGCTTGGGGTACCCATGGCTATATACCCTTCCCATGCCTTTGGCAAAGTGGTGAGATGGAGGCAGTGGCAGGGAGTGGGGTTCGGTATGGAGAGAGCTCAGCTGGGAAATTCAACAGGCAGCTCCAGGCTGGATCTGAAACCTAGCTCTACACTCATCCAGCTTCTCCAAGTACAAACCATTAGGTAAACATGATCTTGGACCAGCACAATCCAGTTCAATTCAACAAGTGTAATACTATGTTTCTAGCCAAGCCTGGGGCCTTTTTTTGCAAGAGATTCTCCTAATTAGAGAAGAGAATGCTGATGCAACCTTAGCCTGTGGGCAAGAGTTGATGTGAGAGCTTTGGAGAGGAGAAACATTCTTTTTTTTTGCCTTTGAAAGAAAACTATAGTAGTTCTAGAGTCTCTCTAGGTCCAATCTAGGCACATGAGGAGAGACAAAAAGAATTCTGAAGCTACAGGCATGTAGGGGAAGCCAGTTCCTCAATATACCCTACTTTTCATCCCTAGAGCCTTTGGGAAGTTTTCTTATGGGTAAGATCAGAGTTTCCCTCTCTGTCTCTGTCTCTTTCTCTCTTTCTCTCTGTCTGTTTCTCTGTCTTTCAGCTGAGATATCCCACTGCCAACATGAGAATTCATTCACTTTTTTGGCATATTCTAATATGTGTAATGTCTCTGATTTCTCTTTGTTATTTGTTTGAATAAGTGGGTTTATATGCTCGTCCATATTTGCAATTGTCTTTTTTTGTAATTAGTATTTGGTGAGGAATCAAATCAGTGAGTATAAGCTAAGGGCTACTCTCCCCCTTTTAAAAGCAAGCAGAGTTTTCTTGTTTGTTTAGTTTTTTCTGAACCAATTATTCCACTAGATTAGCCATCAGTTAGGGGGACAGACAGATATCATTCTAGGACCGCCCTCCTCAGAGACTAGAGAAGGGAGTGGTCAGCCTCAGAGCTCTTTTCTTGCTCTCCTTAATGGAGAAGTCACATTCTCCCTTGAAGAGACAAAGGTATATGTCAGGTCCTATCTATCCATTCTTCTGTAAACCATATGTAGACAAACCTGTGTGGACATCCATAACCTACATGGGGACCGTACACCTTACACCAGCATTCATTAAGTGCTTACTATATTCAAGGCACTGGGTCAGGTGTTGGAGATTCAAAGATTTAATTTTTTTGTAAAAGTCCCTGCCTTGAAGGAATTTTCATTTTACTTGACACAAACATCCAGATACATGCTGTGGTCTCATCATAATGGGAGAAACACTCAGGAAGTCAAATGACACCATTGCTTCTGCTGGCCGTTCTTGGCCTCTCTGTCTACACAATCCCTATTCAGTATCATATGTAGCCTCATCCTGCATTAATTCACTTCACTCTGTCTGCGTCCCATAAATACCTTGACTGTAAGATTACGTTCCCCACATCCCAGGCTGAACAGACATACATCCTCAGGGAATCTAGAACACCATGTGAGGCATCAACATTGCCTTCTTTTGTCTTAGTACCTGGCAGGGCATCATTTTCACAGCACTTCTGACATATTCCTCCTGAAGAAGATTATAGATCAGGCCCTTTCTTCTGAAACTGCTTAGTTCAATATATTAGCTCTGTAACCACTAAGTACATCCACCATTCAAGAAGTGTCTTTTATCATTAAAGTTATAGGAATTATCTATCAAAAGAGTATAGGCATGACTTGCCTGCACTATTTCATGGGCAGTTTGAAAATGTGGTATATTGATAGTGATGATGGGAAACTTAACAATAGAAAGTTGCTAGGGTGAAACTTCTCTTCCTAAGGAGCCACTGCTAATCTTTCATTGTTAAACAAAAAAAAAACAAACAAAAAACCTTGCATATGGCAAAAGATATCAAAATTCAATGGAGTAGGCACACCTTTCTCAAATACTGATTGAAACCCTACAGCATCTTAGGAGGTGATCTTCATGAGTTTCTATATACTAAACAAATCTATTACCTACTGGTTGATCTGATGGTGATGAACCGTTTTGATCCTTGGAAAACAGACACATCGTCCATCACAAGACAAAGCCATTCCAAACTGTTAAGTTCCACCAGGACAAGCATTATAGCATAGCAGATAGAGTGCTAGATTCTCAGAGGAACAAAAACTTGTTTCAATCTCATCTTTGATATTACTGCAGGGATATTGGTATAGGGAATTTCCAGGTGAAGAAACTCCCTCAACCAATGAAGATCAGCACCTTCTGATTCCTGAAGAGTCACCTACATCATGAGTCGTCCGAGATCACACAGCCAGTATACATCAGAAACTAGGTTTGAACTTTGGTCTTTCAGGCTTCAAGACTAGTGTTCTATCTGCAGTGCCACACTCCCTCTATTAATAGCCTAGAAGGGTCAGGAAATTAGATGAGAAAGCAGCAACTTGTCTACTTCCAGACAGACAAAATATACGTAGCCACAGATTAGAGACAATTTCATGCTTAGGGATGGAACCTTGAGAGCAAGGGGTGAATGAGAGAAGGGATTAGCCAAGTAAAAATGCAATATGAATGCATGTTGGAGGATAGATATATAAGAGCCAAGATGAAATGTCTATTTGACATTCATACACCAAGAAATGTTTCTTTAGGCTTCTTCTTCATCTTTTTCTTCAGGAAGTGTAGTTTAGGGTGCTAAGGTGCTACTCAGGGGAAAAATAAAGGAATGAGAAAGGGGAAAAATAGGTTCAGATATTTTATTCTTATCTAGATCTAGACAGATATGAAAGTATAGACCTTTGGAGGGCAGCTGGGTGGCGCAGTGGATAGTGTACTAGGCCTCAGGAAGACCTGAGTTCAAATTTAGCTTAGACACTTAACTAGCTGTGTGACCTGGGCAAGTCACTTAACCCTGTTTTCCTCAGTTTCCTCATCTGTGAAATGAATTGGAGAAGAAAATGGCAAACCCCTCTAGCATCTCTGCCAAGAAAATCTGAAATAAGGTCACACAGTCAGACATGACTGAAATGACTCTTACAAACAGGATATGTCATCATTGCCCCCGCTATGAACATTAAAAATGAAATATATACATATACATATATATAGTATATATATGTATATGTATGTATATATATAGGTGTATGTGTGTGTGTGTGTTTCATATAGCATTGGCACACCAGTATAACAAGGCCCCAGCTTAGATTAGCCTCCCGTTACTTTTCAAATTAAGGGTGTTCCCAAGAACCATCCTAGCAGAAGAGAAATTATCTCCCCAGGGCCCAAAAAAGTAGCAGCAGGGAAGCTGTTTAGTAAGAGGATGAGGAGATATACTTTCACCTTTGGGTTCAGGAGCACAAGGAGACTCTGATCTGAAATAAATAGGATTAGTTTCAAACATGAACTGAAGGAGAAAAATCACAATTCAGCCACTTGAGAGGGCAGATCGCTAGAATAATGTATCAGAAACTTATTCTCTTTCATAAATTAACAGATGACAAATCTTTATACTGCTTGTAAATATACTGGAAAAGTTTAACAAACAAATCATAGGGGGACTTGAACATTGCCATGGACACAAGTAATGCCTACAATTCATTACATGAACATGGTAACACTGATTGTAAAAAAATTAAACCTTTTCAGTAGATATTGTCATACCAAATACTCATAGTCTCCCTATTCCATATGCCTACTAAAGCTGCTTTGATTCATTAGCAAAGATCTCAAATCTCCTACCCTCAGACTGACCCAGGTAATCACCTCTGCTCTGGCTTCACTTTTTTTCCTTCCCAATCTTGACCCCTTGATGAAACACTTGAAATCTGTACTATCCTCTATAATCAAACCCATTGCTCTATAGTCCTATCTTTGACTATCTCAGTAAACCCCAACTTTCAATTATTCCTCATCTGCTCCCACTTATGAAGTTAGGTATGGAACTAGAGGAAATCATGAAACTGTGCTGAGTCCGCTATAAATTCTCCCATTGAAGCAAAGACATCTACTGCTCTTCTCTATTTGATTACCCATCTTACCACAAGAGCTATTCAAAACCTTCTCTTCTCCCCTCAAGCCTCCCATGCCTCCTCTATCCCATCTTCTCAGTTGAGGACTTCATATCTCACTGAAAAAATAATGGATACCATTCGTGGAGATTTCCCCTTTTCTTGTGCTCCTCATCTCACATCACTCAGATATTTTCCCTCACTGCCCCATTCTTCACCCCAGTCTCTACCGAAGGCATAGTATAGCTGTTCTGCTTGAAAAGGCAACCCCTCAACATGGTCACTTGATCCTATGCCTTTCCACTTGCTCTAATAGATGGCCAGCCAAGGTCTCCCAGTGCATCTGAGGTCATCTCCACTCATCCCGATCTATATCTTGCCACTGGATATGGGTCCAGAGGAGAGAGACTGCGGTTGGTGACTTTGCATTGTCCTCCCTCATTTAAATCCAATTCACTTGCATGTCATGGCATCACCTTCCTGATGTCATGGTCTTCTTCAAGAAGGAAGGACAAATCACAACAATGACAATAATAGATTGTCCCAAGAGTCACATCAGCCATCTTATCTTCAATCTCTCCCTGGATATTGGCTCCTTCCCTGCTACCTACAAATGAATCCATGTCTCCCTTATCCTTAAAAAACCCTCACTTGATCCATGGATCCCTGCTAGGAATAATGTGTATCTTTCTTCCCCTTTGCAGTTAAACTTCACAAGAAAACCGTCTACACCTCTTTCCCCCAATACTTCATTTTTCTGGATATAGGAGATGGAGTGTTGTTAGAGAAACAGAAAAAAAAGTATCTCTGGTTGGATTGTAGAGTGTGGAAGGGGAGTAATAAACAGAAAGATAGCTTGGAGGGTTTTAAAAGTTAAATATACAGAGGACTGTATATTTTATCTTAGAGGCAAAAGGAAGCCACCAGAGTTGATTTAATAGGGAAGTCACATATCAGATACATGGGAAATTATTTGACAGTGGTGTTTAGGATAAAATGGGATGGTTAGAAACTTTAAGACAAGGAGACCTATTAGGAGTCTGTGATAATGATCTACGGGCAAGGAGGACTTGAATTAAGGTGGTAGCTATGAGAATGGAGGGAAGAAATTGGATGTGAGGGGGACTGTGAATATCTTTCCATTTCAGATCACGTTTACTGATCCTGGAGATAGAGGATAGAAGGACCTGGTGTGCTGTGGTCCGTGGACCATGAACAGTCAAACAAAACTGAAAGACAGACGACCCATCCCCACCACCATATGTATCTGTGATGCACCAAGTCATTGACATAGTTACTTCTCCTTTAGGATCTAAGCTTCAGGAGGGCAAAAGCTGTTTTTGCCTTTGTTTGTATCACAATAGCTTAGCAGAGAACTTGACACATGATAAGTTCTTTAAACATGCTTATTGCCTGATGGACTATTTTTTAGAGAAAGCAGAAGAAGAGAGTTGAATGGAACAATTGCCCAAGAATTATGATTATGGAAGCTACAGGGGAAGGCAAGAGCCTATGCCTTCCCTCGGGGCTCAGGGAGAGTGATGGGAACAGCTCTGTTGTCTGGTCACTCCTGTGGGAGAGCTATGGCCCAAGCTCGCGCCTGGGCTCTCCCTCACCTCTTGTAGTTACCTCATTTCGTTCCGTAAAGGAATATATCTGTGCTCATTCTGACCTTTACATCAAAGAAGTGAAAGGCTTTTCAGATCCATTTCTTGTTTTTTTTTTTTAGTTGTTGGACCAAACCAATAAACCAAGGAAGGCAGAAAACAATCATCCTTGCCTACCTGTGCTTTGTGGTTGTTGCTGATTTGTGTTCAACTCTCTGTGACCCCTCTTGGGGTTTTTTTGGCAGACCCTGGAGTGGTTTGCCATTTCTTTCTCCAGCTCATTTTTTTTTAAATATTTATTTGTTTATTTAACGTTTTATATTCATTTTCACAAAATTTTGGGTTCCAAATTTTCTCCCCTTTTATCCTCTCCCCCTACCCCAATACACCAAGCAATCTAATTTTCCCTATCTCCAATCTGCCCTCTCTTCTGTCATCCCTCCCTTCTCTTGTCCCCATCTTCTCTTTTCTCCTGTAGGGCCAGATGACTTCTATTCCTTATTAACTGTATGTCTTCTTTCCTAGTAGCAACAACAATACTAACCAGTTGTTCCTAAAACTTTGAGTTCCAAATTCTCCCCATTCCTCCCTCCCCACCCATTCCCTTTGGGAAGGCAGGCAATTCAATATAGGCCCTATCTGTGTAGTTTTGCAAATGACGTCCCTGATAGTCCTGTTGTGTAAGACTAACTGAATTACCCTCCATCCTATCCTGCCCCTCATTGTTTCTATTCTGTCTTTTGATCCTGTCCCTCCCCAAGAGTGTTGACTTCAAAGTGCTCCCTCCTCCCATTGCCCTCCCTTCCATCATCGCCCCCCCCCTTGCTTATCTCCTTCTCCCCCACTTTCCTATACTATAAGATAGGTTTTCATACCAAAATGAGTGTGCATTTTATTCCTTCCTTTAGTCAAATGTGATGAGGGTAAACTTCTTGTTTTTTTTTTCTCAGCTCTCCTCTTTTTCCCTCCACTAAAAAGTCTCCTACTTGCCTCTTGAATGAGAGATAATTTACCCCATTCCATTTCATCCTCTCTCCTCCCACTACATTTCTCTCTCACCATTTACCTTAATTTCTTTTAAGATATGGTCCCATCCTATTCAATTCACTCTGTGCTCTCTCTCTCTGTATGTGTGTGCATGTGTGTATGTGTGTGTGTGTGCATGCGTGTACATGTGTGTGTGTGGTCCCACCAACTACCCAGATCCTGAAAAGTTTTAAGAGTTACAAATATTGTCTTTCCATGTAGGAATGTAAACAGTTCACTTATGGTAAGTCCCTTAAGGCTTCTCTTTGCTGTTTACTTTTTCATGCTTCTTCTCATTCTTGTGTTTGAAAGTCAAAGTTTCTTTTCAGCTCTGGTCTTTTCATCAAGAATGCTTGAAAATCCTCTGTTTCATTGAAAGACCATATTTTCCCCTGAAGTATTAGACTCAGTGTTGCTGGGTAGGTGATTCTTGGTTTTAGTCCTAGTTCCTTTGACTTCTGGAATATCCTATTCCATTCCCTTCGATCCCTTAATGTAGAAGCTGCTAGATCTTGAGTTATCCTGATTTTATTTCCACAATACTGGAATTGTTTCTTTCTAGCTGCTTGCAAGATTTTCTCCTTCACCTGGGAGTTCTGGAATTTGGCCACAATGTTCCTAGGAGTTTCTCTTTTTGGATCTCTTTCAGGTGGTGATTGGTGGATTCTTTCAATACTTATTTTGCCCTCTGGTTGTAGAATGTCAGGGCAGTTTTCCTCGATAATTTCATGGAAGATGATATCTAGGCTCTTTTTTTGATCATGACTTTCAGGTAGTCCCATAATTTTTAAATTGTCTCTCCTGGATCTATTTTCCAGGTCAGTTGTTTTTCCCATGAGATATTTCACATTCTCTTCCATTTTTTCATTCTTTTGGTTTTGTTTGGTGATTTCTTGGTTTCTCATAAAGTCATTAGATTCCATCTGTTCCATTCTAATTTTGAGAGAACTATTATCTTCAGTGAGCTTTTGACCTCTTTTTCCATTTGGCTAATTCTGCTTTTGCAAGCATTCTTCTCCTCATTGGCTTTCTAGAACCTCTTTTGCCAATTGAGTGAGCCTATTTTTCAAGGTGTTATTTTCTTCAGCATTTTTTTGGGTCTCCTTTACCAAGGTATTGACCCATTTTTCATACTTTTCTTGCATCTCTCTCATTTCTCTTCCCAGTTTTTCCTCCACCTGTCTAACTTGCTTTTCAAAATCCTTTTTGAGCTCTTCCAAGGCCTGAGCCCACCCAACAACCCCCTGGGATGTCTGGGATACAGAGGCCCCGCCTTCCATGTCTTTCCCTGATGGCAAGAATATCTCCTCTTCATCAGATCCGAAAGGCAGGATCATTTGCATCTGCTCAAAAAAGCTCTCTATAGTCTTATTTTTCTTCCCTTTTCTGGGCATTTTCCCAGCCAGTTACTTGACTTCTGAGATTCCTCTCCACCTCCTCCTAGATCCACCCAGCTAGTGCTTGGGGTCTGAGATTCAAATGGGCTTTCTGGGACAGGTGCGGCTGCTATTCAGTGTGAGCTTAAGTTCTGGTGCTGGGGTGGGGGCAGGGCCTCCTCCCAGGCTCAGTTCCCTCAGGGGCTTTATGCAGAGACCTTCAGTAATGGAGCAGGTGGGGCAGGGCCATCTCCCAGGCTCAGCTCCTTCAGGTGGTTTATGCAGAGACTTTCAGTAATGAAGATCCTGCCTGCTCAGGGAATCCTGGGCCGCTGCCTCCACTGCCACCCCTGCCTCTGCCTCCGCCGCTTCCTGCCCCTGCCTCTGCCGCTTCCTCCCGAGGGGGCCCGAGTCATGGAGACACCCCACTCCCCTCTCAGCCAGCCCAGATGTGTCTCTCACTGACCTGTAGGGTCTGTGGGTGGAGGGACCTTCCAGGCCACCGGAGGTTCCGTCCCTGAAGCCTGCTCCTATCTGCTCCTCTCGGCCACGTGGCCAGGGCAGTGCTGGGGTGGACTCCACTTTCCAGGGCTTGAGGGACCCTGGGGATGACTCTCCAGGGCTCTCTGGAACGGAAATCTCTTCCACTGTGTTTCTGCACACCCTGCAGTGATCCAGAACTTGTGGGGAGCTCTTCTTACATTAAATCTATGGGCTGTGGGTTCAGAGCTCGCATATGTAAGTCTTTCTACTCCGCCATCTTGACTCCGCCCCTCTCCAGCTCATTTTATAGACAAGAAAACTGAGGCAAACTGGTTAAAGTGACTTGCACAGAGTAACACAGCTATAAATGTTGGAGGTTGGATTTGAACTCAGGAAAATGAGTCTTCTTGACTCTAGGTCTAACATTCTATTTATTGTGCCACCCAGCTGCCCTGATTGAACTTAGGGACTCTACTGAAAAACTGGCTCCCAGTTGGGCTTTCTGGTTTACCAGTCCCTTGAGAAGGTAGCAAGGTGCTACCCTGTCCTTGAACCCATGTTAAGAACAGATCCCAAGATTTAACAAAGGGGTCAGTTCAACAAGCAAGGGGCTGTGCCAGGTGAAGGAGATACAAAAGCCCAAAAGCAAACTGTTCCTATCTCAAGGAGCTTAAATTCGGTTGGGGACAGGGATGGAGGGAACTGGACATTTTTCCATTGTATCCACCTGAGGCCACTGATGAGACAAACACCAAGATTTTCCAACCCTTCAAATGGACACTAACAGTATTCCAGGAATGGACAAAATAAGAACTCAATTATTTAATTGACCTTCTGAGACTCCACAATGCAATTCTTTCTTTCTTGGTCCAACCCCAAGGTGCTTCCAGTTTCCGTGTTTCCAGTTTCCACCTCAAATCCCTTTATTTCCATCTCTATCTAGGTTCTCTGTGATCTTGACCTACCTATAATATGTCATGAGATGACTTGTTTGTACAAAAAGATCTCTCTCTCTTTCTCTCTCTCTCTCTGTCTTCTCCATGTCTGCTTTCTCTCTATCTCTGACTCTGTGTCTGTCTGTCTCCTCTCTTTCCCAACTCTCTTTCCTCCTTCCTCTCCTTTATCCTCTTCTATCTCTTTCTCCTCTGTCTCTATCTTTCTGTCTCTATTACTATTTCTCTTTCTCCGTTTCTATTCCTTCTTTCTCTCTGTCTCTGTCTCTGTCTCTTTCTGTTTATCTCCTCTCTTTTCCATCTTTTACCTCCTTCCTTCCCCTCTCTCCTCCTCTCTTCTCACTTTCTCCTCTGTCTTCTCTTTGTCTCTGTGTTTTTCTCTTCCTGTCTATCTGTATTTGTCTGTCTCTGTCTCTCTGTCTCTGTCTTTCTCTCCCCCTCTCACCCCCAGACTCTTGAGGTATTAGAATTGTCCTCCTGTACCAATTTCCTCCTGACTAGCCCCTCCATTCCCTGATGTCCTTTGGTTTATACACACCAGTCTCAGAAACAAAAGGAAAACAAAAATCCAGAAAATAGAGCTCCCTCCAGGTGGCCTCACTGTCTATTCCCAGAGTGTCCCACTGCCTGTGTCATGCAGGAGGGAAATTGTTCCATCAGTGACTATGTTAGATTCATGACCCCTCTACAACCTTGAATTGGCCTTTAGTTGTCACTGATGGGATCTGAAGAACAGCCCCTGTCCACATGATTGCTGCTCTCCAATGAATCAGAAAGCACAGGGCACCGAGCAGCACATTAAACTAGCAACAGAAATATATCACTGTACTTTTATATAGATGTATTGCTTTTGCCCAGGCATATAAATGATTGGGCTACCCACTTATTTTTTTTCAAGGACTATAAATTAAAAATAAGCTAAGGGTTTTTAAATTATGTTCCTTTTTTTTTTTCATCTGGGTAGCTATTTCAAGGCTACAGCAAAGCATTTAAAGATAATCTTATATGGATATTTCAAACACTGTCTTTGGAAAGAGAATTCACTCCTGCCATGTGCACTCAAGCTAGTGCACTGGCTGATTTATCATGCGTGTTCATGTGGTCGAGGGGGCCTGGTCCATTCTGTGCTTTTTGGGGAGTACATTGGCTTCATGGCCTGTTTTCAGAGAGAAAAGTGGTATCATTCAGAATTTGAGTGATGGTTGAAATGAATTTATATTTTTTAACCGCATTCCTAGAAGTATAGAATTAAAGAAGGAAAAGGTCATCAAGGTCTTCAAGTCCAACCACCCTTGCTTTTACAGATGAGGAGAATGAGATCAGGGATGTTAAGGGGACTTCTCCAATGCCACATAGGTGACAGAAGTAGGGATAGGACCCCAGGGCCTACAATTCCAAATCCCCAGCTCTTATCTGATTCTTGGCCTGATTTCACAGCTTATCCAGGCTAACTGCTTGCAGCTGGAGTCAAAAAGAGCTGGGTTCGACTAGTGCCTTTAGCATTTGCTTGCTAGGTGACTTTGACCAAGTCACTTAATTTTTATGAACCTCAATTTCCATTTTTTGTAAGTGACACTTCTTGACCTTTTGTTATCGTGCCATGGTAATTTCTAGAAATCCCTTCCTCACCCACCCAAATTGAGTAAGAAGGTCTTGTAACAACAGTCACCAACAGCAAAAAATAATTCGGGAAAATCACCCAGGACTACTAGTAATCATGGATGAAGACACACACGCACATAATACATACATACACACATATAAGTAAATATATATCTTATATCTCTGTCATGTATCTATCTTGTGTGCATACACACACATCATGTATATATATGTTTTGTATATATCTACCTTCTGTGCATATATGTATATATACATATATGTATATATGTGTATGTGTATGTATGAGTAAATACATATAATATATATGTATATTTATATGCTCCAAGTGCGCTAAGACCTTTATAATTATTATCTCATTTTACCTTCACAACAGTTTGAGAGGTAGGTGCTATTATTATCCCTATTTTACAGCTGGAGAAATGGAGCCAGGCAGAAGTCAGGAGACTTGCCCAAGGTCACACAGCCAGTAAGTATCAGAGGCTAGATCTGAACTCAGGTCTTCCTGACTTCAGGCCCTATGCTCTGTGCACTACAACGCCACCATCAGTGAGCTTTCTCAAAACAGATAACATTATAGAAAAGGCAGCTATCTGCCTATCTGGTGGAAATGCCCACATCAGTGAGCTTATGAGTTCATCAGTCTTTTAGAGCAGGGAGGGAGTGCAGTACAGCCTATAGAGCATTGGCTTTTGTTCAGAAAATCCTTGAATTCAGATCCCGCCTCAGAGGCTGTGTGACCTCTGGCAAATCACTGTATATCCTTGGGGCTCAGTTTCCACAAAAATAAAACAAGGGTATACTTGATAACCTCCCAGGCCCCTTCTCGCTCGCAATGTGTCAGAAAGTATGGCTGGCCTCAACTTCTTCTGCTGAAGACCACAGTTCATTGGTCACTTCTTGGCCTTCTGACCCATGAGGCAGTAAACTGGCATTTTTTTAAGCACCTACTATGTGCCAGGCTCTGTGCTAACTGACGGGAATACAAAGTAAGGTAAAAAAATTTCTGCCTTCAAGAAGTTGACTGTCTAATGGGGACTTCGATCTCTACTTCATCTTTTGCATAATGCTTAACACGGCTCTTTGCAAGAAAGGACAGAAAGAAGGCTTGGTTCCTCTCCAGGATACTTGAAACTAATTTAATCTAATAAACATTTATTATAATTCAGACTTGAGATATCCTTTGAGCCTCACTACAGGTATAATTAGGCTCATTTTATAGATGAGTGTTCAGAGAGGGGGTGTGAATTAACCTCAGTCACACAGCTAGTAAATGGTGAAGGGAGTATTTAAACCCATGTTTTCCCTTTCCCAGAGCCAATAAATACACAATTCATATTATCTTACTGTCTCTCATCAAAGCTTCTTGAACCCCTACAATGTGTAAGACACTTTTCTAGGCATTAGGAATCCAAACAATCTTTATAATAAAAGACCCACCTTTGAGGAGCATGTAATGTAATTAGGAAGATAGACACTAAGAATGATGAAAGATAGCAAATAATATAAATATCTATGGGTCGATCAATATAGTAAGTGTCTAAGGAAGGAGTGGGAAATATGTGGCCTTCTAGGTCCTCGTGTGTGGCTTTTTGCCTGAGTCCAAATTTTGCCTGAGTCCAAATAGAACAATTCCATTTATTAAGGAGATTTGTTCTGTGAAGTTTGGATTCAGTCAAAGGGCTGCACTTGAAGACCTAGAGGGCCACATGTAGCCTCCAGAGCACAGGTTTCTCACCCCAGTCTAAGGAGCAGAAGAAGTAGTGTGTATATAACTACCCCACCTAATCATCCTAATGATGCATCAGGAAAAACATAGATAACTATAATTCATAACTACAACATGAGAAGCACATTGCAGAGTTCAAAGAAAATGGCAGAGGAGGCATTCTCTGCCCCTCCCACCTCCTTACTAAGGCAAGCTGATCCTACAAATCCATGGTTGCTGATGCTGCATAAGGAATGAACTAAGAAGAACCCATGAATTTCCCTTTCCATAACCAATAATCATGATAATAGCTGATATTTATATAACACTTCAAGGTTTGCACATATATTAACTCATTTGACCTTCATAGCAACCCTAGATGGCAGATGCCAATCTGTCCTCCATTCAGCTGCCAAAATGATTTTCCTAAGTCATGCTTCCGACAATGTCACCCCATCTTTCTACTCAAGAAACTACACTAGAGTGGTTCTCTCCACCACTGTGTGGAGCAATGAGTAGAGCACAGAACCTGTAGTCAGGAATCCTTGAGTTCAAATCCAACGGGAGACTTTAATAGTCAAGTGACCTTGGGCAATCACTTAATGAGCAGCCTCATTTTCAGTAAAATGGGACAGTGAGAGCACCTGCTTCATAGGGTTGATGTGAGCATCAAATGAAACTAAATTGTAAAGCCTCTGGCATATAACAGGAACTTAATCAAAGTCTGCTCCCTTCAATACTCGGTTTGGCATTTAAAAGTCCTTTACAACTTGGACCCTTATTACCTTTTCTGTCTTCTTAAACTTACCTTGCCACACTATAATATACAGCTGTACTGGTCTACTTTGGGCAGCAAGGTTGCATAGTGTTTGGAGCCCCAGACTGGGAGTCAGAAGGGCTCATCTTTGAGTTCAAATCTAGCCTCAGACACTTAACCAGTTGTGTAACCTTAAGCGAGTCACTTTACCCCATTTGCCTTAATTTCCTCATCAGTAAAATGAGCTGGAGAAGGAAACGGCAAACCACTCCAGTATCTCTGCCAAGAAAACACCAAATGGGATCACGAAGAGTCAGACACACTGAAATAACTGAAAAAGAACAACCCTGGTCTACTTGGAATTCCTCACACATAGCAAGACTCCATCTCCTGACTCCATGCCTTTGCCTTGGTTGTCCCCAGGCCTCCCTCCTCACCTCTGCTTTCTAGTGTCGTTGACTTCCTTCAAGACTCAGTTCAAATCTCACCTTCTACAAGAACCCTTTCCCAGCCTCTCTCCCCACTGCAGATTCTCCTCCATGTACTCTATGTGTCTCTTGTATGTACATAGTTTCCCCTACACACACACACTCATTTTCTCTCCCATTAGAATATGAACACCTTGAGGACAGGGCTTTTTTTGTTTTATTTTGTTTTTTGCCTTTCTTTGTATCACCAGTGCTTAGCACAGTGCCTGGAACACAGTAAGTGACTAATACATGGTTATCCTCATCATTGTTTACAGATGAGAGAACTGAATCTCAAATCAATTAACTTGCCTATGGTCACACAGATACTAAGTATCATTGGCAGATATGAACCCCGTTCCTTCTAACTCCATGGTCAACATGCCTTCCATTATACACCACCATCTCCACACTGACACTTTTTGGATGCTCTGATATGTGCCAAAAAAATAAACACACACCCTCACCAATCAAGAAATAAACCAATAAATACTTAGTAGGAACCTACTATGGACCAGACATTGTGCTAAGCATTAGGAATACATAAAGATATACCACAGATGGGTCTTTGTCACACGGCAACTAGGTTGAAGGGACCACAGAAATAACCTCAGATATCCACTAATTCAACTCCCTCATCTTACAGATGAGGGAGGAAATTGTGTTCTGGAGATTGAATGACCTGCCCAAAGTCAGACATGTAGTAACATCAGAAATGAGTTTTGAACCCAACTGGTATGTCATGGTATCATCTAGTGCTGTCATGATACACACACATCATGTATATGATATATATATATGATATATTATATATATATATATACACATAGCATATATCTTTGTAAAAGACACTTCCCTACTAAGTGGTAGGCTCAGTTTACCCACTTCCTGATTCTTTTTCCCATTCAGGAAGGTAGTTGGGCTAGCAAGTGAGCTATCATTTGTTTTTTGAAATGCCCACGAATGGTCCACATCCTTCTACAATTCCTCGGGACCTCCTGCAAGATGAACACTAGCTTCTTTGTTGAAGAAGAGACATTTGCTTTCTGCCCTCCTCCCTGGGCTCCCTTTGTTCTCTCCTCTCTTCTATAGCACACTTGAGCCTCTCCTGGCATCACAATACACATCACTCCCTTCTCATCTCAGCACAAAACTATATTGAGTTGTAGATGGTAGAGGAAGGAGCGATGGAGGGATGAGAAACACCACAACTGTTAAGCAGGACAGAGGGCTTGGAACTGAGATTAATCACAGTGGCAAGAGGAGCAGTTGAGAGAGCATCCTACATTAAACAGCTCTGCCGAAACACCTCCCTATGTTCTACCCAAGGAGCTAATCACTTCCTAAGGGAAGGGCCCAGGCTTTCACTGGCTGTGGAAGCAGCTGCTTTGGAAATTAACCTTTTCATGAGGTCACCTCCACTGCCATGGAGAATGAGTCCAACTGGTTGCCCAGGAAATGGACTTGGGCGTTGCTTTTGTTTTTCATCCTGTTTAACAGCTGTAAACAGCCTCCAACTACTTTTCTCCACCATGTTTAGTTTTATAGAAAGTAGATTTTACTTAGAGTTCAGCAACACTTCCTCATTCCTGTGGATCTATTAAGATGGTAACACAACTGGACAGAAAGAATGGTAGGTTTCTGGCCATGTGACATCAATGCCATGAGACAAAGGTAGATCCTGGCCTCAGTGAAAAAATGAAATCAGCACTTGGGTATTCACCAAACTCTCCAAAAATAGCTTTTTTAAATGTGGGGACTCCATCAGAAGGACTCAAGTGACATTAATTGCTCTCATTTTTAGACTGTCTCTGTGAAAGAAATTTAAACCTAAAGGGAATTTTTCAGAGTCCATTGAATTAACCCATTCATTTATAGAGAAGAGGAAATTAAGTGACTTGACCAAGGTAACATTGTTAATGAGCATTCAGGTTAGGATTTCACCTCAGCTCTTCCTGATTCCAAGTCTAGCACTCTGTCCAATACAGCACACTTCCTCTCACTCTGACTTTGAAGGCAGAACAACCACAGCTCACAGAGGAGCCTCCTGGCCATGCCAAGAACTTTCTCCCACTTAAACCTCAGCCTATTAGAATCCTTAACTTTTGAAGGTAGTATATTTGTCATTTCCTCGTGTAAGAAGACTCTTCTCATTCCCCTAAGTTAGTGCTTTTCCATATTTAACTTTTAGATACAACTCCCATCCCCACCTGCAATGAGGAAGACCAGCTCTTCCAGAGGCCAGGACTAATTTCCTTTTGTCTGTGAATCTCCAACAGATGTCTTACCATGTTAGAAAATTAATAAATAATAGGACTTCCCCAAGGCTAATTCAACAATAATTCAAGATAATTCAACATTTATTAACATTGCTTTTGGCTGTCCAGCCCTGGTAATCTTTTCACCATCTGTTCTTGATACTGAAACTTCTGGACCAATGAAGCTCCAGGACCAGGACCTGGCAGACTTAATCCATTCAGCTTTGGATTCCCCACCCTAGGCCAAGCTGTCCTCAGTAGCTTCAGTGAGCATGTACTCATGCAACCCACCACATCCAGCCAGCTCCTGACCACCAAATGCTCTTTCTAACCATATACTCTCATTATCTTTTTGTCCTTTGTTTTGCCCGTTGCCCTAAGAACTCTAATCAAATGAGCAACACCACCATAGCTCCAGAAAGGGTGTGTGACTTCATTCAACATCTCTGTGACCTTCCAGGCCAAAACATCTTTGCCTGACTATCACTCCCTTATATACATTGTCTTTTCTCATTCAGAAGTAAGCTTCTTGAAGCTCATTCATTATTAATGAAGACTTATGTGCTAGGCCCCAGATACATGCAGGAGTGGTGGGGAGAGAGAGAAAGAGAGAGAGAGACAGAGAGACAAAGAGAGACAGAGAGAGAGAGAGAGAGAGAGAGAGAGAGAGAGAGAGAGAGAGAGCTGAATAATTGGAGATATAGTAATTGTTCATGGTTAGGCTGGGTCAATATAATATAAAATATAATGAAAGTGACAATACTACCAAAGTTAATTTACTTTTTCAGTGCCATACCAATCAAACTATCAAAGGATTACATGATAGAATTAGGGGAAAAAAATAAAATTTCATCTGGAATAAGAAAACTCTGACCAAAATAGTTTCAACCAACATCTCATACCATATATCAAGATAAACTCCAAATGAATATGTGATCATACTGGGTCATATCATGAACAAATTAGAGGACCAAGGAAGGACATGTATATTGCAACAATGGATAGGGAAAGAGTTCATGACCAAACAAGGGATAGAGAGGATCACAGAAAACAAAACTGATATTTTTGTCAAACAAAATTAAAAGTCCTTACACAAACAAAACTAATGCAATTAAAAATAAAAAGGAAATGATTAACTCGGAAAAAAAATCTTTGTAGCAAGTTTTATAACAAAGGAATAATATCCAAAATGCATAAGAAATGGATACAAATATATAACAAAAGTCATTCTCACAAAAGAAATGGCCAAAAGATATTATCTTGGGACAGTCCCAAAAGAAGAAATCTAACCATCAATGGCCATATAAAAATGTTCCAAATCCCTCATATTAAGAAACATGTAAATTAAAACAATTCCCTTGTATCCATCAAACCAGCAAAAGTAACAAAAAAAGAGGAAATGGCAATTTTTGGAGAAGCTGGATAAAGCAGGCACTATTACCGTTATATTATTATTATATTATATTAATATTATATTATTATATAATTATTATATTACTATTCTACTGATGAAGCTGAGAATTGGTCTACCCCTTCTGGAAAGCAACCTGGGAGCTACATGCAGTCAATAACGTGCCTTTGCATACCCTTTGACCCAGAAATACAACTACCAGACCAAAACACCAAAGAAATCAAAGAAGACATAAAAGGACATATTTATTTTTTAAAAATGATAGTTACTGGGGGGAGGAGCCAAGATGGGCGGAGTAGAAAGACTCACGTATGCTAGCTCCAAACCCACAGCCCATAAATTTCCTGTAAAAAGAACTCCCCACAAATTCTGGAACACTGCAAGCCACGCAGAAACACAGTGGAAGAGATTTCCATTCCAGAGAGCCCTGGAAAGCCGTCCCCAGGGGTCCATCACTCTCAAGACGCCATGGGGCCCCAGATGAGCAGATCCGAGCAGGCTTCAGGGACGGAACCTCTGGTGGCCCTGAAGGTCCCTCCACCCACAGGCGCCACAGGTCAGTGAGAGAGACTTCTGGGCTGGCCAAGAAGGGAGCGGGGTGTCTCTGTGACTCGGGCCCCCTCGGGAGGCAGTGGCAGAGGCAGCGGCAGAGGCAGCGGGGACCCAGGACTCCCAGAGCAGACAGGAGCTCAGGGCCATTACCAAAGGTCTCCACATAAAGCCCCTGAGGGAACTGAGCCTGGGAGGTGGCCCTGCCCCCACCCCAGCACCAAAACTTAAGCTCACATTGAATAGCAGCCTTGCCCACCACGGAAAGCCCTGAGGCTGGGGAGCAGCATTTGAATCTGAGACCCCAAGCACTAGTTGGGCGGATCTAGGTGGGGGTGGAGAGGAATCTCAGAAGTCAAGTAACTGGCTGGGAAAATGCCCAGAAAAGGGAAGAAAAATAAGACCATAGAAAGCTACCTTCTTGGGGGACAGATGTTCCCACCTTTCATTTCTGATGACGAGGAACAATTCTTACCATCAGGGAAAGACGTGGAGGTCAGGGCCTCTGTATCCCAGACATCCCAGGTGGACATCTGGTGAGCTTATGCCATGGAAGAGCTCAAAAAGGATTTTGAAAATAAAGTTAGACCGGTGGAGGAAAACTTGGGAAGAGAAATAAGAGAGATGCAAGAAAAGTATGAAAAATGGGTCAATACCTTGGTAAAGGAGACCCCAAAAAATGCTGAAGAAAATAACACCTTGAAAAATAGGCTCATTCAATTGGCAAAAGAGGTTCAAAAAGCCAATGAGGAGAAGAATGCTTTCAAAAGCAGAATTAGCCAAATGGAAAAAGAGGTTCAAAAGCTCACTGAAGTAAATAGTTCTCTCAAAATTAGAATGGAACAGATGGAGGCCAATGACTTTCTGAGAAACCAAGAAATCACCAAACAAAACCAAAAGAATGAAAAAATGGAAGAGAATGTGAAATACCTCATGGGAAAAACAACTGACCTGGAAAATAGATCCAGGAGAAACAATTTAAAAATTATGGGACTACCTGAAAGCCATGATCAAAAAAAGAGCCTAGACATCATCCTTCATGAAATTATCAAGGAAAACTGCCCTGACATTCTAGAACCAGAGGGCAAAATAAGTATTGACGGAATCCATCGATCACTGCCTGAAAGAGATCCAAAAAGAGAAACTCCTAGGAACATTGTGGCCAAATTCCAGAATTCCCAGGTCAAGGAGAAAATCTTGCAAGCAGCTAGAAAGAAACAATTCCAGTATTGTGGAAATACAATCAGGACAACTCAAGATCTAGCAGCTTCTACATTAAGGGATTGAAGGGCATGGAATAGGATATTCCAGAAGTCAAAGGAACTAGGACTAAAACCAAGAATCACCTACCCAGCAACACTGAGTCTAATACTTCAGGGGAAAATATGGTCTTTCAATGAAACAGAGGATTTTCAAGCATTCTTGATGAAAAGACCAGAGCTGAAAAGAAACTTTGACTTTCAAACACAAGAATGAGAAAAAGCATGAAAAAGTAAACAGCAAAGAGAAGTCATAAGGAACTTATCAAAGGTGAACTGTTTACATTCTACATGGAAAGACAATATTTGTAACTCTTAAAACTTTTCAGTATCTGGGTAGTTGGTGGGACCACACACACACACACACACACACACACGCACACACATGCACACACATACACACATGCATGCACATACAGAGACAGAGAGCACAGAATGAATTGAATAGGATGGGACCATATCTTAAAAGAAATTAAGGTAAATGGTGAGAGAAAAATGTAGTGGGAGGAGAGAGGGTGAAATGGAATGGGGTAAATTATCTCTCATTCAAGAGGCAAGCAGGAGATTTTTTAGTGGAGGGAAAAAGAGGAGAGCTGAGAAAAAAACATGAAGTTTACCCTCATCACATTCGACTAAAGGAAGGAGTAAAATGCACACTCATTTTGGTATGAAAACCTATCTTACAATACAGGAAAGTGGGGGAGAAGGAGATAAGCAGGGTTCGGGGGGGGTGATGGAAGGGAGGGCAATGGGAAAAGGGAGCAATTTGAAGTCAACACTCGGGGAGGGACAGGATCAAAAGACAGAAAAAAAAACAATGGGGGGCAGGATAGGATGGAGGGAAATAGAGTTAGTCTTACACAACACGACTATTATTGAAGTCATTTGCAAAACTACACAGATATGGGCTATATTGAATTGCCTTCCCAAAGGGAATGGGTAGGGAGGGAGGGATGGGGAGAATTTGGAACTCAAAGTTTTAGGAACAACTGTTGAGTATTGTTCTTGCTACTAGGAAATAAGAAATACAGTTAATGGGGAATAGAAAGTCATCTGGCCCTACAGGACAAAAGAGAAGATGGTGAGAAGAGAAGGGAGGGATGATAGAAGAGAGGGCAGATTGGTGATAGGGAAAATTAGAATGCTAGGTGTATTGGGGTAGGGGGAGGGGATAAATGGGGAGAAAATTTGGAACCCAAAATTTTGTGAAAATGAATGTAAAAAGTTAAATAAATTTATATTTAAAAAAATGATAGTTACTTTGGTCGTAGCAAATAACTAGAAATTATGGGAGTGCCCATCAGTTAAGGAATGGAAAAAGAAAGTATGCAAATATAATAGAATATAATTGCATCATAATAAATGACAAGAGATAGTTTCAAAGAAACCTGGGAAGACTTGTATGAACTGATGCACAGTGAGCAGAAGGGAGAGAACAATTTACATATTAATGACAGTATTGTAAAGAAACAACTTTGAAAGACTTAACGTCTCCCACTAATGCTATGGGCTACCATGATTCCAAAGGGCCTATAAGGAAACAGGCTACTCACCTCCTGAGAGAGAAGTGAGAAATTCAAGGTTCAGATAGAAATATGTATTTTCAGACATGGCCAATGAGGAGATCGGTTTTGCTTTGACTCTCCATGTCTGTTACAAGGGTTTTGCTTTTCTTCTTTCAATTTGAAGAGGGCTGATGGTAGTATGGGGCTAGAGAAAGAGTTACCAAAATGAAATACAAAATAAGAGAAAATGTCACTGATGCATTTTTTAAAAATGCATAGAGAAGACCACAACTAGAGTCAGTAGGAAACACAGACAAGCAGGTCAGCTTCGAAAATTATATGTTGGATTCATTATATACTTACAAAGAAAAACAATACAGAATAGAGATTCTCAGGTTCATGTACAGCCATCTTATTTTCCCCTCTTCTTTGTATAGCAAAGTGCTCATCTTATTTGGTTGAGGTCAAAACAAACAACAACCCCCCTCCCCACAATACTGCATACTAGTAACAAAAGGTGTGATCGTATTAGAACTGCACCAGAAGAAAATTGTTATCCATAATGTGAAAAATGGGTTGGTGTTCAGAGAAACTTGACCCAGACCAAACCCATTAGGAGACTATAGTGTGTGTTTCTCCTTCATTGCTGAAGAAAACCATGCCATCAGAGAAATGATGACATGACTTGCACTTGACTTTGTTTTGAGTGAAGAAGGGCTGTGCAGGTCACCAATCTCATTTCTCCTCCTGAGCCATCTGAATCCAGTGACCAAATATTCATCAGGATGATTGGAGATGGCCCAGGAGGAGGCAATTTGGGTTAAGTGACTTGCCCAAGGTCACACAGCTAGTGAGTATCAAGTGTCTGAGGTGAGATTTGAACTCAGGTCCTCCTGACTCCTGCACTGGGGCTCTATCCACTGTACCACCTAGCTACCCCCCTAGGAGACTATTACAATAGTCCTGGTGACAGCACATGAAGGTCTCAGCTAGAGGGTTGTTCATGTGATCGTAAGAAGGGGACAGGATGCAAGAGGTGTTGAGGAGGTAGAATCAATAAGACTTGACAACTGATTGGCTAAGGGGAAAAGGAAGAATGCAACAGCATATAGAAAGCTGGAGTTTGGTCTTACTGGTCCAGTGTTCATTCTACTACCCAAAGCTCTTTGTTCATAATAAATAAAGATTTTATACATATGGTATACAGGCATACCTCAGAGATCTCATGGATATGGTTCCAGACCACTGCAATAAAGTATTTCATAAAGCAGGTCACACAAAATTTTTGGTTTCCCAGTTCATATAAAAGTTATGTTTACACTAAACTGTAATCTATTAAATGTGTGATATATTATCTAAAAAATGCAAATGCCTTGATTAAAAATATTATATTGCTAAAAAATGCTAGCCATCCTCTGAGCCTTCAGTGATTTGTCTTTTTTGCTGGTGGAGGGTCTTGCCTCAGTGTTAATGACTGCTGCCTGCTTGGGGTGGTGGTTGCTAAAGGTGGGGTGGCTAAGGCAATTTCTTATATTAAGACAACAGTGAAGCTTGCCGCATTCATTGACTCTTCCTTTCACTTGAACACTGAGAGGCCATGGTAGGCTTACTAACTGACCTGATTTCAATATTGTTGTGCCTCAGGGAACAGAGAGACCCAAGAACAGGGAGAGAGATGGGGAATGACTGGTTGGTAGGGGAGTCAGAACATACACAATGTTTATTGATTAAGTTTTCTGTCTTGTGGGTATGATTTGTGGGGCAAAGAAATTCCAATAGTAACATCAAAGATCACTCTAACAGATATAATAATTATGAAAAAGTTTGAAATATTATAAAAATTTCCAAATTGCGACACAGAGATACCATGTGAATATATGCTGTTAGAAAAATGGTGCTGACAGATTTGCACAATGCAGGGTTGCCAGAAACTTTCAATTTCTAAAAAATGCAATATCTGTGAAGTGCAATAAAATGAGATACACCTATAGTCAGCTGATGAATATTTATTAAATGCCTACTGCATGCCAGGAGCTGCGCTAAGCCATGGGGTTACAAAGTAAAACAAAGGAAACCAGATGGCATTCTATGTACCCTAAAAAGCAACTCAAATAAGGCTGGCCCAGGGAAAAACAAACCAACGAACAGGGTCTATAACCTCTGGCTGAGGATGTTTGCTGTCTTGTAAGCAGAGGGAAAAACAGTCCACTGAACTTCAGAAAAATTCTGATTGCTTGAGCATAAAAAGTATATCTGGCACCTGAAAGGCATTTAGAAAGTCATTACCAAGGAATAGTCAGTTCAGTAGTAATCACTTAGTTAATTCTCTCCACCCCTTTCCCCATTTGTTCACCCATTCTGTAAATTTTTTCACCATTTGATCTGATACTCATGTTAGGGGCTGAGGTTGTGAATGTCTCATTTTTATTTAGGAATGGCAATTGAAACGGTGGAAGAAAATTACAAAATGTTCTGGCCCAGTCCACTCAACCATGCACTCCACCACTTACAGGAGGGAGAAGGTTGACAAATTTCCGATATCAAAACCAGCTGTCAAAGCAACATAGGGTAATAGCTGTCCTTGTCAAATGCACCAATTAATTCACTGGATTGTCAATGCTGAGATAATTGATAGACTCCACATTGTGGTTGAGTAATGAAAGTCAAAGGCATTACTCAGACCATCTCACCTCCTAACAGGTCTCATGTTAATGAGATTGGGGCTGTCAGATTCTCAGCATACCAGAAATCACGGTAAATGGAAAGGCCAGAATTTAAGGGATGGAACCTTAAACACCAATACATTTCCAGAACTGCAGAATTTCAGATTTGAAAGGGACCACAGAGAGAATCTAGTCCAACTGAGTCTAAACAGAAATCTCTTTTCAAAAATTCTCGGCCAAGTGGCCACTGAGCCTTTAATTGAAGATCTTTAAGCAGTAGCTAGGTGTGAGCCTCCCTTTCTGTCTGTCTCAGTTTCTTCAACTGTAAAATGGGGCTAATAACAGCACATGGCTCCCAGGGTTGTAGAGAGGATCTAATGAGATAACATTTGCAAAGTGCTCAGTTGGGAGACGGGGAAGTGGTGGCACAGATGCTACATGACATATACATTGGTAAATATGGTTATGACCCCAGCTGATTCTCTTTAACTGCTTTTTCCTTTGTTACAGAGGAGAATTTTATTGGTTGAGGGGTATGTCAGAAAATGCACATACTATTAAAGCAAAAGACATTAACAAAACTTAAAAAAATAGTATGAGAAAGATTGAGGCTCAGTGGGAGCCAAGGTTGGCAATGAATGCTAAGAATGATAGAAAGAATGTTTTTTAAAAGCTTGGTTGAGGTCAATAGGAAGATTAAAGAAGGAATATTATTGCTTCTGGGGCAGGAGGTTGGGGTTCAAATTCTAATGGTGAAGGTAGAGCTCTTGAACCCTAATTCTGCTTCTGTTCTCTCTGTTAGAGAAGGGAGAGCATGACATAGTGGATAGATAGTTGGCCTTGAAGCTAAGGGAGAGTCATACATACTGTCTATGGGGTGTTGGCCAAGTCATTTAACCTCAGTGTTCAGAGTAATATTTAGACAAGGGTAGGGCAGCTAGGTGTGCAATGGATAGAGCTTGGAATCAGGAAGGCTGCTCTTCCTGAGTTCAAATCCTGCCTCAGACACTTAGTAGCTATGTGACCTTAAGCAAGTTACTTAACCCTGTTTGCCTCAGTTCCTCACCTGTAAAATGAACTGGAGAAGGAACCACTGTAGTATCTTTGCCAAAAAAAACTCCAAGTGGGTCACAAAGAGCTATACATGGCTGAAAAATGGCAAACAGCAAAGACTAGAAGATGCACATCTGAATTGGTAGAGGGAGTTTCCTCACCTGTGACCTCTATATCAGTGAAGTCATGAGTCCTATCCCTATTCTGTGTCTACCAATAAGAACAATCTTCAGACTATAAAAATGAGTTAAGATGGATAACAGGAAGTAGAAACCCATATTAAATAAGGAGATGGTAAGAAAGTATAGAATCTCATCGGGAAGGGACTTTAAAGGTCATCTACTGCAATCTGTAGTTGGATAATAATTGCCTCCAAATGTTCCCAGTAGGTCAATTCGCAGTTTTTGCTTGAAGACCTGAAAAAAGGAGGAAGTCACTAACTCCTTGTTGCCTCAGTTTCCTTATCTGTAGAAATGAAGGGGTTGAAGTGGATGATCTCTGAGGTCCACTCAAACTCTAGTATCCTGTTCTAAGGCAATTCTCTCTCCTCTTGGACAGCATCTCTAAAGCTGATAAGGAAGATTTTCCTTACAATGAGCTCATATTTGCTTTCTGCAGCTTTAACCCACTATTCTTGGCCATACCCTTTATTTTTTTTTAAACTCTGAACTTAATAAAAACAAATATTTTCATAACAAAGTAGAACAGAAAAAAAAGAGGATCGCACATACAACTACAAATCCAATATGTACAACTTGCTTTTCCTTTTAAATATATAATCAAGTTATTCTGTAACTTTCTTTTCTTCCCCTTGCCCCACCCCAACCAGTTAGATGGTTATGCCCTTAATGACCAAACAAAACAAACTTAGTTCCTCTTGTACATCATGGCCCTTCAAATACAGTCATCCTCTCCATGGCGGGAGGCAGGGCGGGGGAAATGCTTCTGAACCCTCTTCAGCTTATGAATGATCCATAATGTTATTAACTAGCATCAGTCCTAAAGTGCCTTGGGGCCAGTAAGTTACTAATGCAGCAAGAGCTCAGGATACACCTAGCAGCAGGAAGGACAGGCCTGGGATGAGTCAGACATGGTAAGGTCTGCCCAGTGCGAGAGCTGTAGCAGTCCTTTGCTAGGCTGTGGTGTGGATTGAGGCTGCTCTCATTGTCATCTAAATTCTCTCTTTAGCTACTCTCAGTAAGTTCAGGTCACCAGACCCAGAGGAACTACGGCTCAGGATACTGAAAAGCCTTGTAGATGGGATTACTAATCTCCGAGTGACTGGGGAGCAAATATTCAAAGATGAGAAAAGATCTTATAATGACTGAAGGTGGGCAAAGGTTGTCTTAGTTTTTAAAAAAAGGAGGTGGTGGTGGGGGACAAGATGGGATTCTTTAAAACAACTTCAATTTCTGGCAAAAAACAAATGGGAATTATTGTTAAATACGCTTTTATTGTTAAGTAAGTGGTTCATGAGCATTTAATTAGAGAAATAAGGAGTATACCAGCTCAAACTGATTCACAAGAGCTGATTGTTAAATTTCCAAGGTGAGCATTTGGAAATCAGCAAACACTACAAATCAGAGCTAGATTTGCTGTTTCATTGATTGTGAGGATTAACTTAAAAGCACATTGTGTGTGTAGTGTGTACATGTGTATGTGTGTGTTTTCTCAGAGAACCAGTTGTTAAACATTTACCTGCTGGCCGCTAGAACTGGTGATTCCTAAGGGCCAGCATGGGTTAATCAACTAGTTTTATTTCTTATTTTGATAGAATTACTAGACTTATACCTCAGAGGAATAAAACAGACTCAATTTCAACCAGGTATTTGACAAAGGCCATCATGGTGTCTTTAGAGATGACATAGAAAGGTATAGTCTAAATTAGGAAACAGCCTCTATTTTGTCAAGGCTCCCTTTGGCGATCTGGTGAAGCCCATGTACCCTTCTTCAGAACAATGTAGGTTTTTTTGTGAATAAAATACATAAGATTATAAAGGAAACCAATTATGTTGATATGCAGTTATCAAAATACTTTTTAAAAAATGAGTTCTATACCCTTTGGAATTTACTCAAGGTGTCCGTGGACCCCAGGTTAAAAGACTCTGGTCTATAAGAAAATGCATCAGGGTAAATTAAGCATTGGTTGAAATGCCAGGCCCAAAGAGTCATAATTAATGGATTGAAGTATATGCACCTGGAGGGAGATCTCCAGTAGGCTGGTCCAGGGCTCTATCTCTGTGTCAGTTCTGTTCACATTTTTATCAGTGATTGAAGTGCTTACCAAATAGGTGGATGACAGGAAGGTGTAAGGTGTGATTAACATATATCAAGATCCAAAAATGCCATGTTGAGTATAAATATTAAATATGTATATGATAACATTTAACCAAGAAACACATGAGTACCAAAATTCAAGATCTGAAGACTAGGGATACTGAACAGAAATGGTTAATGAAGAGCTTGAAGTCCCCCAAAAGAAATGAGCTAGTATAATAGGTACCTAGGTGGTAGAGCTAATAAGGGCTGGTTCTGGATTGAGGAAGACCTGAGTTTAAATCCAACTTCAGACACTTATTATGTGACCTTGGGGAAGTCCCTTAATTTCTATTTGCCTCAACTACAAAATGAGGATAGTAATAGTACTTACCTCCCAGGGTTTTTGAGAGAATCAAATGAGATAATAATTGTAGCACACATAGGCACATTCAAGTCACTAGGTCCCATTAAACTACATCTCAAGTTACCAAAATAATCTATGATTGTAATTGCTTAGCTGCTGTTAGTGATCTTTGAAAAAAACATGGCAGGCAAAGAAGGTCTCCCTATATGATGATTTGTGTTAAAAAGGTAAGGGTATTTTAGTGACCTACAGACTATTGGAATCTGGAGAAGAGAAGATTTATATGTGTGTGAGTGAATAATGTGATAGCCATCTTTAAAGATGCAGAAGAGGGAAGCTAGGTGGTACAATGGATAGAGCACCAGCCCTGGAATCAGGAAAACCTGAGTCCAAATCCAGCCTCAAACACTTACCAGCTATGTGATCCTGGGCAAGTTACTTAACTTCAATTGCCTTCTAAAAATTTTATATATTTATATATTTGCATACACATACACACACACACACACACACACACACAAATGGATTAGACTTGTTCTGCTTGGTGCCAGAAGGAAGAATAATAGAAAAAGTTGCAGAGGAGTAGACTGAGCCCATTCTAAGATGAAAAAAATAATTATAGCTATTCAAGTAGAATGGACTGCTTCAGGAGGGAAATGAGCACCCCTCACCGGAAGTCTTCAAACAATGACTGAGTGTTTGTCAGAAGCCTATCAAGGTCTTTCTTGCTCAGATACTTTGGCCAGATGACATCTGAGATCTCTCCCAATTCTAAGTAAGATTCTGACATTCTGTGAGTTTTGATGCCTTACCATTCAGTGTTAATTGTTACACCTAACATTTCTACCCCAACCCTTGTTGCCCAGCTTCCCAGTTCCAGTCAGAAATTGCCTGATATCCTCTGATTGTTCTTGACTAATACCTACCAGTTGACTTCATGAGTCTAGTATAAGGAGAAATCATGCTTCTCTCTATAATAAAAAATAGGGAACATTTATAGAGTGCTTACTCTGTCAGATTGCACTAATCATCTTGCAAATACTATCTCATTTGATTGTCACAATAACCATGAGAGGTAAGTTCTATTATTATCTTCATATTACACATTGAAACAAACAGAGCCTAAACAAATGACTTGCCCAGGGTCACAAAGCTACAAAGTGTCTGAGGCTGGATTTGAACTCAGGTTTTCCTGGCTCCAGCATTCTATCCACTGAGCCACCTAGCTACCTAACTCTTTTTGTGACAGCGTACACCAGCCAGAAAAGGCAGATTACCAAGGTAGGGGAGGGGGAATCATAGTGCAAAGAACATTGAATCTGAGACTTGGATAGTGGCCTTAGCTCTGCCCTCTCTGTATGACCTTGGGCAAGTTGGTTAACCTTTCTAGACTCAGTTTCCTCATCTGTAAAAACAAGAGGGTTGGCTAGATGATCTCTAAGCTTTTTCCAGCTCTGTGTCTTATTATGACTTGTATGAAAAAGAAAAGGGGATTTTAGTGAACTGCAGACTACTGGAATTTAGGGAAGATTTGTATCCTTTCAGTTTTGACATTCCATGTTCTATGGTCAATCTCTTATATTCTGTGTTCCATAGCCAATTTTCAAGTCAGCTCTTATATTTTTTGTCATATACTCTTTTTAAAAATTAATTTTTAATGAATAAAAATCCATTTTCTCTCCCACCCACCCTCTACCCCATTGAGGGGGGAAAAATAAAAGAATACCTAATCCTTGTAACATATATTTGAAAGTTCCCTCCAGCTCAGTCATTCTATGTTCTAAGGTAGATAGCTTCAATATTTTATGTTCCACTGACATTTTCTGTCACATATTCTAAAGGCAATGCCAGTCCTAAGATTTAATTTCCTATATTATAAAGTCCTTTCCAGCATTCTGTGCCCTATGTTCTGAGATCCTTTCTAGTTTTAACATCCTGTATTCCAATCTGTCTTTCAGCTCATAAATTCTATGCTCTAATATCCTTTACAATTTTGATGTTCTATGTCCTATATTCTGTATTTGTATCCCTAGCCTTTAACATAGTACCTGGTACCTAGTAGATGCTTAACAAATGCTTTGTAGCCTTAATTTGCCTTCCAGCTCTATAGTTCTGTGATTTTGTCCAGCACCACACAAATCCCAAATTTGACTTTGCCAATTTTTATCCCGGGCATTCAGGATGCTGATAGGTCATATACTCAAAGGAGAGAGAAATGTGATGGGAGGTGGGGAGAGGGGGGCAGGAAACGAGCTGTGTGGGCTGAGCATGCTGGCAGCACAAACAAACAGCACTCTGGATTAGTTTCCAATGGGCTGCCTGGTTGATAAGCTAGGATTTGTCCCAGGTAGGCAGTCTTCAATTTAGATTTGTCAGGATCAAGAAGATTTGTTTCCTTATGTAGTGATATATGGATTGGGGTGAGTTAAATTTAGGATCTGTTCACCTTGACTATGTCCCCTTAAAACCACCACCTAAGGGAAAACAAGCAACATTCTGTTCTGTCCTCCATCCTTGGTGAAAAACACTCTTTACAGAGAATGACATTGTAATGAGAAAGACCCATGCTTTTGTAGCAGCTCTTGCCAGTTTACAAAGTAACCAAATGGTCCTGGGGGTGGCATAGCATCCTGCAACCATCATTCAGGGAAGGAAGCAGAGAAGCCATTGCCAATTTGTTTTTGCTGTTGCTTGGTCATTTCAGTTGTGTCTGACTCTTTGTGACCTCATTGGAATTTCCTTGGCAAAAATATTGGAGTGGTTGACCATTTCCTTCTCCAGTTCATTTTACAGATGAGGCAAATGGGGTGAAGTGACTTGCCCAGGGTCACATGCTATGAAGTACCTGAGGCCATATTTGAATTCACGAAGATGAGTCTTCCTGATTTCAGGCCTAGTTCTCTATCTGCTGTACCATCTATCCACCCTAATGCCATAGCTGCCTTTACCAAAGGGTGAAGTCATTACCCAAGGCCATACAACTTCAGCGGCAGAGTTAAGATGCCCACGAAAGCTTCTACAACCTCCAATATTTCTACTGGTATTCGCCCCACTGAACCTCACCTTTTCACAAATGTGCTCTGAAATACGGGACTTGTACTGGGCCAGCAGGCTGAGGTTGACTGATGGGTTCCATGGACCTCCTCCTGATGGAAAATAGAGATATTTGAAGTCTATGAAAGTCAGCTTCCTCCCCCACCCCCTTATTTTAGCATCCCCCTCTCCTGTGTTTTTTTGGCCAGCTGAAGCTGTCCTGTTCTGCAGCTAAATTTGTTGTCCTATTGTGGGCATCTCATCCATCAATTAACATTTCTGCCTTCTGCACTAAAGAAATTATGTCCAAGTGCATCTTGGCAAAGCTCTGTGTGTTTGTGTATTTGTGTGTGTCTGTCTCTTTGTCTCTATCTTTCTCTCGGTGTCTCTCTGTCTCTGTTTCTTTGTCTCTGTCTATCTCTTTCTCTTTCTCTGCCTGTCTCTATCTCTCTCTGTCTGTCTCCTGTTCATTAGTCAGGCTTTTACCTGAGCCTCTCACGTTTAATGTTAATGGGAATTATTTACATAAGTTTTTTCCGATGTGTTCAAGTCTGCATCTCTAAACCCACAAACGTACTATTTGATTTTCCTTTCAAATCTCCTTCACATCAATATAGCAGGAACATCAATGCTTCACTGTTCTCTGCACAAGTGGTGCCTGACCTCTGTGTGGTCCCTTTTTCTTTTTCAAAGCCTAGAGTGTAGCAAAGAGAACACTGACTCCGGAGTCCTCAGAGGATCGATTTAGCACTAGAAGGAATCTGAGGGGTTTTAAGAGGACAGATAGATCTAGGGCTGGCAGGGACCAGAGAGATCACTGAATCCACACCCCTGATTTTACACATGGAAAAACTGAGGCGCACAGAGGTTACATGATCAAACCCAACTCTGACTCTAAATCTAGCCCCTGACTCACTCTACCATGTTGTTTCATTGTCATATGACAAGTATTCAGATCTCGTTTGACCTTAGCCAAGTGATTTCCTCTTTGTGGACATCTGGATAGTAAGGGGATTATGCAGAGGAAACTGAGTGCTCTAAAACTCTACAATTCCTACATAGAAAATAAATGAACTATGCAGAACCCTGAAGGGACAATCTATTCTGGACAGTCAAGGCCTCCAGAAAACTGAGGCTTTGCCCATTTGCGTCTTGGATGGAATTCTTATTGATGAAATGTTTCACATTTCATGAGTTGCTAAAGTAATTAAAAAAATAATTACCCATTGGTCAACTTTCTACTGATGATCTTTGGCTGGTCCTCTGCTGGCATACATAAAGGCCATCACCCTATATTCAAAGCTTCTTCAGTTCAACAGAAGCTTCTAGAGGCTGATGCTCCTTTGATATAGCCTTCAAGAAACCAGAGTGACTCCATACTATAATGACAGAGAAGGCTCAAGAAATCAAAATAAAGCCCCCACCTATCTATCTCCTTGTATCTATCTCCAGTTTACCAATAATTGGTAAAACACAAATAAAGAGATCACAAGCTAATTTGCTGTCGTAGTCATTGTCAGTCATGTCTGACTCTTCATGACTCCATTTGGGGTATTCTTGGCAGAGTACTGGAGTGGTTTGACACTCCTTTTCCAGCTCACTTTATAGACAAGGAAACTGAGGCAAACAGGGTTAAGTGACTTGCCCAGGGTCACACAGATGACAAGTGTCTGAGGCTGGATTTGAACTCAGGAAGATGAGTCTTCCTGACTCTAGACCCAACACTCTATCCACTGCAGCACTTAGCTGCCCAATCCTCCATACTGACTACCAATATCTGAGCTGTATGTCCTTGTCCTTGAGAGACCAAGTAACACTTAAGCATCTAAGTGGGGCAGTGGATAGAGCAGCAACCTTGAGTCAGGAAGACCTGAGTTCAGCTCTATTCTCACACATTTCCTAGTTCTGACCCTGGACAAAACAACTTCACCTCTGTATGTCTCAGTTTCCTTATCTGTAAAAAATGGAGATAATAATAGCATTTACCTCCCAGGGTTGTTATGAAAAACAAATGAAATAATATATGTAAAAACACTTAGTACTGTGTTCTAATGTCTCTTCCAACCTAGAAATTCTATGCTCTAACATAACAGCTTTGATGTTCTCTGTCTCATATTCCAAGGTAGAACACACATATTATACAGCACTCCCTATGTAGTATAAGTTGTTGACATTCGGGCATTTTTCAGTTCATGACCCCATTTGGGGTTTTCTTGGCAAAGATACCAATATCATGAGAGTGGGAAAGCCAGAACAAGAAGAGTCACACCACTAATGCCCCTGACCCTGAGAAAACACAACCTCTTTCCTGGCCATCAGAAAACATCGAAAGCCTCATTTCCAGTTTTTCTTGGTCTATGCCAGAAAGTCATGAATGGATTATGACCTACACTCATGTTCTGACTCATAGTAGATGCTTAAGTAATGCTGATTGATTGTAGGGAATACCTTGAGGATAAAGGTTAGCAAATATTTAGTAACTGGCTCTCTCTGAGATACATGTGTGTGTGTATGTGTGTATGCATATACACACGTACTTATATATACAAATATGGACAGTTGTATATATTTATATGTGTATATGTATATGTGTATATATGGATACACCCATATACAAGAGATGCATACATACATATATACATAGTTACACACATATTTTTACATGGTCAATTTTTAAATTTAATTTGCATTATTTACACATTCTTAAGTCGAGACAATCAACAATAAATCATACCCTGATTTTAAGCATGTGCCCATTTCTGAGATGTTATGTTGAAAACTTAAGTTGACTTTTGTGGGGTGTATGAGCGGACTCCAACATTGCCTTGACTTCTCCCATTTACGTGGTCACGCATCCACTGAATCAATGCTGCTTTCTTGGTTTTTGTCTTCCTCACCTTCTCTGCTGTATTTCATGCTGTTGATAAGACCCAACCTCTGGCTGCATTCTCTTCCATTGACTTCCATGGTACTGCTCCTTCTCCCTACGTAACGGCTCCTCCTTAGCTTCCCCTGCCCACAGGCTCTGTCCTCAGTCCTCTTCACTTCTATCTCCATGTTTTTTCTCTTGATAATGCAGCCCTCTTCCAGAGATCATATTTATGACTTCCAAATCTAGGATTCCAGTAGTGTGATATAATGAAGACAGGACCAGAATCAGTGTCATTGATTGAAGGTTGTAAGGGATGTATCTTAGAAGTCATCTAGCCCAATGCATATAAGGCAACTAAGTGGTGGCGAAGTGTAGAGTGCTGGGCTCTTCTTTCTGAGTCCAAATCCAGTGTGAGACGCTTACTAGCTATGTGACCTTGGGAAGGTCACATCCTGATTTGCTTCAGTCCTTCTATAAATGAGTTGGAGAAGGAAATGGTGAAGCAAGCCAGTATCTTTGCCAAGAAAACCCAAAATGGAGTCACAAAGAGTCAGACATTACTGAAATGATCCAACGTAGTCCAATGCCACAATTTTATAGATGAGGAAAGTAAAGTCAGAGCTATCAACATGGTTCCATCCCAGGTCTTCTGACTTTTAATCCAATGCTCTTTCCACTACACCATACTAGACTTGGATTTTACTGGCTCCTTTTTCCTCTCCCCTCCTCTCCCCTCCCCTCCTCTCCTTTTTCATCTTAACCCTACTGCACTCTGAAGCTGTGACACCAATGGCCCCCTGCCTAAGGGCTCTTCTGGACCCTCTTGGCTTCAGAGTGATTATCAATAGTAAGTGCTGCTGTTTCCCTCCCAGCCTGATGTCTTTTTTTTCTTGGCCTCATTAACAAGCCATGTCCAGGCTACCTCTCAAACAGGCCAATTCAGTGAATGGGCGTTGCCTCACCCTAAGTGAGTACCTGCAAAGACTTTGGCTTAAAGTGCCCATGGTCTCCCAATGCATCCTGGGTCATCTCCATCTTTTCGAATATCTGGTCACTGGATTCACATGGGTCTGGAGGAGAACTGAGGCTGGTGACCTGCACAGCCCTCCTTCACTCAAATCAAAGACAAGCACAAGTCATGTCATCATTTCTCCAATTTCTTCAGCAACGAAGGAAAAACACAACAAATAATGAATCCCATCTTTGAGTTTGTATAACCTAGAGCAAGTTGTTCCTTCTCTTGGCCCCCATGTACATTTATATATAATAATTATGCTAAATGATGAAGAATACAGAACTTGGTAAAACTTCTTCAGTGTTCAAAGGCTGCCTTGGTGGAATCTGCTGTCATCCTGGCTGCTTCTGTCTATGTGATCCTTCTCCTCCCTTGGAGGGAAGAGGCCTTGTCCAATCAGTCTTCATCAACCACATACCTATGTTTTCCTGGAGCAAAAATTGGGACATGGTATCTAAAAAAGGATATTATTATTGCAGAGTTTTGGTAAAAGGCATTTTTCTTCTCATCTGAACTAACCTGAAAAATCCAGTTTGTATGGAAGCTGGGGGAAAAAATCAGTGGAGTTGGGAAATGGGCTGATGAGAGTTATCATCAGAATACCATGACGTCAATTAGTTCCCAGTTTTGATTACATGGAGGTTTTCAAATACTATCTATCAGCTAAAAAATCATGGCAACTCGAGTGGAAAGGAGCCTTGAGGATCAGTGTAACCCTTTCATTCACTAGATCTCCAGAGAGCTGAAGAGACTTACCCAAGATCCCTGAATGCAGATCCAAGCATCTTATTTTGTACCTTCTGTATTTTGGATGTGTGTTTTTGATCTGTTTTCTTTCACATGACAAATATGGAAATATCTTCCACATAACTGCCTATGTATAATCAATATCTAATTGTTTACTGTCTCAGGGAGGGGATAGGAAAAGGAGGGGAGGAGAAAAGTAGAAACTTAAAATTTTCGAGATGAATGTTAAAAATTATTTTTACGTGAAATTGGAAAAAATTACAATATTAATTAAGGAAGATTACAAAAAAACCCTATATATTGCTGAACATTTCTCACCTCTGTTGGTAGAGAGAATTTCCTTAGACTGGAATTCTCCAGATCAATGTAGCAATAAGTCTATTGAGTACTAACCTCTTCCTTGGACTGAGACCCACCGAGGCAAAGTGACTTGCCTAGGTCACTACTGTAAAATGGTAGCTTTGTAAGTCTAGAGTTAGAAGGGTCTTTGGGCATTCTTCAATCCAACTCCTTTATATCACAGATAAGGAGACTTAGAAGTCAAGTGACTTGCCCAAGGTCACACAAGAATTAAGTAATAGAATCGGAATTTAAATCAAAGTGCTCTGACCACTAATCCAATGTAGGTCTATTCAATACCCCCCACTCTCTCTTCCTAATGAGATGTGAATGTCCTGGTTATTTCCTGGCTAATCCATAAGCCAGTGAAGAATAGTTCCATTTATCCTCACAGTGATACATGGTTTGCACATTTGTGTGGACCTTTCTTGCAACAGAAATCAACCCCCTTCCTCTAACACCCACCGCAACCTTTTCAAGGACACATGTCAAGGACAAGGATGTATAAGGACTATGTTTGAGAACTTTTCTGCCCTTTCTTGAGCCCTGGTGGTCATCTCTGAAAGCTGGCAATATAAATTGGGCTTGTGGTTGGGGCTACAGAGCTAAGGGTCCCTTGCCACAGAAGGCTGGGGGAGGGGCGAGCCCCGTTAATGTCCTTGGCAGAGGCCTGACAATAATGCTGATGGGCTTTGTTGGAGGAAGGTGGGAGATGGGATGTGCCCAGCTGGAATCCTCCCGTAATTTAATACTCCCAGATGGAGAGTGAGGGTGATACGATACCCCCAGCTGGCTGCCACTGCCGGCATCAATGCATTCCCTCTTCTGTGTGGGACTTCTCTCTACTATGGGAAGGAGATGGGGGAGGGGCTTGGGGGGGAAGAAGCATAATAAAGCAGCTGGTCTATTAGAAGATAAGCTTTGTGGAAAATCACACAATCATCCCGAATCCCCCTAATCCTAAACTTTATTGCCCTAGATAATAAGCTTTGGTTGTGACAACGCTCCATTGAAATATGGAATTGTCTCAAGACTGGAGGCACCTGCTGTGTCAATCAGCCCAAGGCTCCAACCGAGGCACACAATCCAAGGCTCCATTTGTGAGACTCCCAGCCGCCGGCTCCTGGGGTGAAGGGAGGGTTGACTCCCCCCACTGCCCACAGCTCTCATGTACTAAAGCCTCCTGATCTGCAAGAGCAGCCTGGGAGCACCTGGGAATTTTCTCAATCCTATTCACATGCCAAAAGCCTCCACCTTCCTACGGGTGCCATTCGTGAAGGACTTGTTCTCCTAATACAGGAGCAAATAAAGAGTCAAGGACTTCTCTATTTAACTCTTCCCCTGAGTGACATTTTCAGGGCTAGTTGGAATGGGGATTTAAAAATATCAAGAGTGGGCAAGCCTTACTGCCTTTTGGCCAGGTTTGTGACAATCATTTTGTGCTAAGAGGTGACAGTGTATAATAGAGAAAGTGCTGGACTTAGAAGTCCTGGTTGAAAAGTGCTGGTTGAGAAGATCTGGATTATAATCTTGCCTTAGTCACTTCCAGATATGTGACCCTGGATAATTCATTTAGTATCTGTTCACCTCAGTTCCCTCATCTGTAAAATGAGGGAGGTTTTAAGGTCTCTTCCTGGCCTAAATCTATGATCTTACAATAGGAAGCTCATCTATGAGACCCCGCCTCCACTCTTCCCCAAATCCAGATTGGTTTTCCATTGTGCCAAGGCATGATTCAAGTGTTTTCCCACCCTCTCTCCAATATATATTTTAAGCATCGCCATCTACCCAAAGGCAATCCAGGACAACATGGCAGATGAGACTTTGATTCAGGCCAAGCATGGATTTGAATCTTGCTTCCTGTACTTGGTAGTTGTATAACTTTGGGTAAATCTAAGTCTCCCCAAGTCTTGGTTTCGTCATCCACATAATGGGAATGATGATAATAACAGTATTTGCCTTAGAGGATTGTCATGGGAATCAAATGAGATAATCCCAGGAAAGTGCTTTGAAAACCTTAAAGATTTACAAATTATAAATGTCAGCTCTTATTATTAGACAATTATAATATTATTGATGAAAAGCATGGCTTTCATAGCGTAAGTTCCATATAAGACCAAACAAAGCTAGACACACAACAACACTGGTCACAGGTGTTCAGGTTTCTTGTCCTCCTTTTTGTATGCACAGAGCTTAGTTCAGTGCCTGGCACACAATAGATGTTGAACAAATGTTTATTGATTGACTGGAAGGAATCTTTAGGGTGATTTAGTCCTTCCCTCCCAGCCCCCACCTCCCATTCCCGTACTCCCATTGCTTTACAGATACAGACACCAAGTTTCAGAAAAATAGACTGCCCCACAGGTGGTAAGTGCCAGTGCCAGTATTGAAGTCAAGATTCAAGTTAAGTTCAGATTACAAATCTGGGACTCTTTCTATCATTGAACACAACACTTAGCAGTGATCCCGTGTGACCTTCAGCAATCAGCAAGTGTTAAGTTCCTACTATGTGCCAGCAGAGGGCAGAAAGGGCATGAGTGTGAGCTCTTCCACTGAAAGATGGCACCCAGGAAATTCTTCTCATCATTTGCCACTTGGCTATTTTTCTCAACTTGCTCATCTCCAGAAACTCATCACTCTGCAAGATGAAGTCAACTTAGAAACTCATATCTCTCCCAGTTCATTTCCCATCTGGTCGCATGACATCATCATAGCCCTCCCACCCCTACTTACTGAGTAACCTCCATCTCCCACTTTTGAACTTCTTTTTATGTTATCTCCCCCATTACATCGTGAGGCAGAAGAAAGAAGAGAGTATGTTCCTGGAATGGGCCATGACCCATGCAAAGGCATGGAGATGGGAGATAGAGGATAATATGTAAAGAATAGAGAGAAGGCCAATTTGGCTGGGCCACACAATGCAGGAAGGGAAGAGATGGTCAGTGAGCTTGGAAAAATAAGTCGGTACTAGATTCTGAAAGGTTTTCCAACTAAGCAGAGGAATTTATACTTTACCATCAAGGCAAGAGAAAGCCACTGGAGTTGACTGAATAAGAGGGTCACGTGCTCAATCTGCAAGTAAGGGAAATGACTTTGGCAGCAGTGTCTAAAACAAACTGATGTGGTGAGAGGCAGGAAGATCCATTAGGAGACTTGCAAGAATTAAGGCTCAAGAGGTGGGGAGGCCTGAACCAATGTGGTGTCTACGTGAGTACAGAGTAGAGACCAAATGCAAGAGATACTGTGGAAGTAGGGACAGCAAGGTTTGACAGGGGATTGGATTTGGAGTGAGGGAGAGTGAGGAGCCAAGGATAATGCCCAGGTTATGAGTGTAAGAGGCTGGAAAGCAGCCTTCGGACCTTTCCTCTTGCTGCTCATGCCTTCCTCTTTCAGATCATCTCCATCAGCTCTGCATGTATCTTCCACATACCTGGCTTTCAGCATGTCATCATCCCCGTATACTCTTGGGAAAGTAGGGACTATGTTTTTGCCTTTCTTGGTATCTCTAGTACTCAACAGAGTGCCTGGAACAGTGTAAGCACTTAATTAATGTTTATTGACTGATGAACTGGAAGAAGGCTTTGGTGAAAATAAAATGAGTTCAGTTCCAAACATGCTGAATTGAAATGTCCAATAGTCAATTGATAATTTGGGTTTAAAGTTCAATGAGAGATGGGGACTGGATATACACACCACTGTGAGTCACCTGCACAGAGATGATACTTACACCTATGGAAGCTGATGAGGTTACCAAGGAGGTAAAGACAGAAGAATAGGAAAGAACCTAGAGGAAACATGTATTATTAGGAGACTTGATAGAAGTGATGAGATAGCCCCTTTCTGGGTCTCAGTTTTCCTTATCTGTAAAATGGAGACTTGGTGATCTACATCCCCTTCCAATGCTAAATCTATGATCATAGGATTCCACAGGCAAAGATCGCTTCTTATCTAAACTTTGCATTTCCCCCCAGAGCCCAGAACAGGGCTGTGTCTGCGGTAGGGACTTAATACATATTTTAAAAATTCAATTATACCAAATGACTTCTGGGAATCAGAGGAGAGTTATTAGTTTAGACCTGGTTCAGAGGATGGAGGGGGAATGGGAGCTCATGGAGTGATGTGCCATGGCCCCAAAATACAACACAGAGGGCATTTAGAAATGGATATCATTGGTTCTCAATAAAGTAGGAAGAAGGAAGAGTTGAAAAGAACTCTGTTGTGTGGATCATTTGAAGGACTGGGTTATTTTGACCTGAGCAGCTATTGAGTTTTGGGTTCTGTTCAGTCTTCGTGCAATTGGATTCCACTTACCCTTGATGAACTGGGGGGAGTAAAGAAAACCACAACTAAAATTGGAACCAAGAAGAAAATGTTCAGTTTTATTTCAGATCTGTATTTCTTTCCATATTCACTTCTAGCTCTTGGGACCCTTAGTTCCCTTTAAGGCTTATCTCAAACTCTCCCAAGACATCTTGACTGACATCCCCAGACGTTCACAACCCCTCCCAATTATTTTACATTTATTTTGTGTATGACTTCTATTTACTTATTGGTCAACATGTACTGCCTTAGTAAAATAAGCAAGGAAATTATAGATTTAGAGCTGGAAGGAATTATATATTCATATAGGAACCATATAATCCAATGCCTTCGTTTTACAAAGGGGGTCACTGAAATAGAGAAATAAATTATTTTCCCAAGGTAAGTGACCATCAAATTTGAATTCCGGTCCTCCAAATCCAAATCCAGCACTTTATGACTGACACACTGGGATTATGTCACATTTGTGTGCTTGGCATAACACCTGGCACATAGTAGGTAGATTATCAATGCTTGTAAACTGATTGCTCTGCTCAGGAAAATACAATTAAGAAACAGGAGGAAACTTTGACATAGCTTATCGATATAACAGAATGAAGAAAGAAATTCCATTTTTGAGGCTCACTTCAATAGAAATCTGTCATCTCTTCCTAAGAGTTCTGCTCAGGAGGCTTTATTTTGACCTTTCTTTATCAGCATTTTTCTTTTCTCCCCCTACTGATAGAGAATTCTTTTCTCTTGCCTCCTGCCCTCTACCCAGACAAAGCGAGGCCAGAATCCCTCTGCTTCCTCTGAGATGTTGTATTGATTATTACACAATCCTTCCCACCCTTCACCCATCAGCCCTTCTTTCCTGAAGGCCTAAATGCACTAGTGCAAGGGAAAAACAACCCTGGCTTTTAATAGACATGCTTTGCTCAATTTGTGGTGATTCAGCACCATGCTTTCTGTGGACAGTGCTCCCTTCAGAAAGGAAGCCTGTCACCATGACATCTCCAAGGCACCTATCTTGTGGCTGAGGAGTTTGGATATGGGTAAATTTCCTTAGCAAAGCCTGCATTCTCTGAATACAAGAACTCTGAATGAGACCTAAAATAGTCTGTGCGGTATTCCACAAAACCAGGCTGAAAGCTCCTATTGGGCAGAGACAGTCATCCTTCATCTTGGGAAATGGTGCTCTGGGGAAGCTGCCTGTTCAACTAGAGTAAATGTGGAAACCTCTCATCTCCATGGTTCCCTACCAGGCAGCTGAAATCAGCTTCTTCTACCTTCCTTTCAACAGCATTGTGGTCAGTGTTGTCCACAGGGTCGCAGTCCATCCTCTGAAAGGCAAAAGGTCATGACCCACTCCTCCCCTTCCCCTGAGAGACTTAGCTACATAATTGTAGGGGCTGGTCTAACAGAGGGTTTTAAATCAGCCATGCTAGGAGACTTCCTGGACCACATTTGTGACTCCCACTATTCACCTACACTAAGCCCCACCACCCCTGCCTCTCTAATAGTAACAATAATAGCTAGCATTTATACGGCACTTTCAAGTTTGCAAAGCATTTTAGGAACGTGATCTCATTTAGTCCTCACAACAACCCTATGAGATAGTAGGTTGATTATCTCCATTTAACAAAGATGATGAAACAGGGATTTGCCCAGAGTCACACAGATCTGATCTTCCTGACTCCAAGTTCAGCACTCTACCCCCTGTGCCACTTTGCTGTCTAAAAGTCTCTTGAGACTAGTAGTACATAAGATTCATCATTCATTAATATGATTACTTTGAGTAGCAAATGAGAGCTAGTCCTGCGAGGACCCTGAGGAGCTGGAGCTGGAACTGGAGGTAAGAACTGCCCCAGGTCTGAACTAGAGCCACACGAATACATTTGGGACTGGAAGGCACTTGAGATGTCTTTTAGCCCAGGAGTTCTTGCGTGACCCTTGGCAAGTTACTTCACTCAATTTGCCTCAGTTTCCTAATCTATAAAATGAGCTGGAGAAAGGAATCCCTCCAGTATTACTGCCAAGAAATCCCCAAATGGGGTCACAAAGGGTTGGACATGACAGAAACAACTCAACAATGACAACTTTATTTTTCTGTCATAGACCCCTTTGGAAACAATCTGATGAGGCCTCCATGGACCTCTTCTCAAAATCATGTTTTTAAATGCATAAAACAAAATACATGAGATTTCTAAGAAAACTAATTCTATTAAAATATAGATGTAAAAATTTTTTTTCAAATGCAAGCTCATGGTATTTACTTTTGTTCAGCCACTGGGCTTCAATGACTCTGGAAGAGAGTGAGGTCAATGACTGTGCAACTCTGCCTCACTTAAATCCAATTCATGCACAGGACACCACCTGTGATATCAGGTCCTCTTCAAAAATGAAGGATGAAAAACAACTTACATAAAATTTCTACTTCAGATTATAAGCTAAAAAGAAAGGCAATCCAAGCATCCAATCCATGATGCCAATAAGCTGGTGAGATGCTGGTGGGAACTGCATAAGGTTATCTCAAGGGAGGGGTGGGGGAGCGGCTGTTCAGCCTGGGCTGACTCAATTTCCTCACTGACACCTGGCTGACTTTAAGCCTGACTGAATGCAAGTGGATAATCTAATCCTGCTTGGAATTGACATGAAGTTGGAGAGATATTGTATCCCTGCAATGTCCCAACTCTTAGTGGCAATTTCCTATAGTCAAAAGGTTTGTAAGCTTAATACCAGATCTATTAAATTATAGATTATTGGTAGGGGAACATCCAAGATTAAGTCTAAAATTAAGCTATTAGACTTAGGACTTTAGACCAACAACCATAAGTTAGGGTCCTTTAATTCTTGGTAATACTGTGGAGACAATTAGGTCAAGGGCTTGTGAAGTTAGAAACATAAATATTGTTTGTATCTCAGCTGGTTAATGTATAAAAATTTTGTGGTCCATACTGTAAATGCTTTAAAAAGTATTACCTGACCAAAAGTTTGAATTGCTTTATCTGTTATAAACTGTGTTAAAAATAAAAATAAAAAAAAGATTATAAGCCAAAAAGAAGAACAAAATACATATTTAGAATAAATACATGGACATAAAAAGATTATATGTGGGCTTAAACTTAACATATTATAGAGGAATACTTAGTAAATAGCACATCTGGTATGCTCTGTTTCATTAGAAAAAGTGAGCTTAAAAAAAGAAACTTAATCTCATCAAACCCATCTTTTTATCCATTCATGCTTTTGATTTATGTTATTGCAATTTCTATATTTACAAACTTCTTGCATGCTCCACCCTTACCAGAATCGAGCCCTGCCTTGTAATAAAGGGAGTTGTAAGCAACAACAACGAACAATGTATGCCATATTCTGCTGCTGTAGTCCATCATCTCTTTGCCAAGAAGACATTCTATTTCATTTTCTGGGATCATTTACGGATTTTTTTCAAATTCTTGATTTTTGCTTTTCTTTAAAAAAAGTTGCTGCATTAGATACAAATATATATATATATATATATACACACACACACACATACACACATGTACATATATATATACATATATATGTAAAATCATTGTATGCATATTTATATTTGTCAATTCTTTCTCTAGATGCAGATAGTGTATCTTTTCATATGTCCCTCATGGTTAATTTGGGTTATGGAAATGTTGTTTTATTCTATAAATTAATATTTAAACAAATAATTAAAAACAGTTGCAATCATTGTGTATGCTTTTCTTCTGGTTCTGTTTATTTCGCTCTGTGGTAGTTCATGTATATCTAATCCAATCCCTTTGTTTTACAAGGGAAGAAATTGAGGTGTTCTGACTCTACCCCTGTATCTCTTCCAGAGTATCACACTCCTAGAGGCCACCACTGTGTGAAGGAGAAGGGCAGATTGTGAAGGACTGAAGATTCCACCTCAGTGGGCTTTCAAGGCTAGCCTTTATTTTCATTGTGGTCCCAGGGTAGAATTCAGTGCCTCCAAGTCAGCTGATGTGGTGCCATGAGGAGTCTAAATTGTATCTTTAGAATGATCAACTAAGTTGGGAAGCAAGAAGGCAAGAGAGTGAGAACATCCCAGTGGAGGAAGGTATGGTGATGGTGGTTTTTCTCAGTTTTGAGGTATAAGAACATGACTCCATGGTGGGCTGGAAACCAAGTCTTTGGAGAGGGATGCAATGGCATTGAACTGTTGGCCTGGAGCTGGGAGAGGGAACAGAGGTGGTCCTGCAGTGTCACCTCATCCAAAGAAGGAGAATTCTGGGGGGCCTGGGTCAGAATCTCCTGCTATGCTAAGAGATCACTGATGAATCACTTGCCTTCCTGTGCCTCAGTTTCCTTGTCTGTTAAATAGGGGATTTAAGACTAGATGACTTCTAAAGGTCACTTCTAGCTCTAAACCTGGGTCCTCAACCTGCATATCTGAGTGTGTGTGTGTGTGTGTGTGTGTGTGTATGAGTGTGTGTGTGTGTGTGTGTGACAGAGAGAGAGTCTGATGAAATTTCTCAGATTATTATTAAGTGCATAAGATAATATACATAGAATCTAAAAGGAAATACATTATAGTAAGATACAGTTTTTGAAATAAAAACAACATTAAAAACAAGTTCATGGACACAAGGTTAAGAATGCCTGCTAAATCCTACTATCCAGGGAAATACCGAAGGAATTCAATATTGGCATTCCAGCTAATCCAATATGCACAGAGTCCATATCTGGAGGGGGCCTTAAATCTACCCCAGCCTCTCATTTTACTGATAAGCAAATTGAGGCCCAAAGATTCAAGACTGTGTCAAGGTCACCCAGGCAGGGATTAGGTATTCAGCACAAATCTTCTGACCTTTCCACCAAGCCTCACTGTCCTCAATCCTTTTGAGTCACAAATGTATTTCTTGAGTTCAAATAAAAGACCCCTCAAATCTGAACTACTTCAGAAGCCTGGGGGCTTTGGGTAGAAGGGTCCCTGGAAGTTAAGCTGATTTGTCAGTGGATGTGTCTAGCTGCTCTGTCCCCCTGATAGGTGGCTCTGTCTCTTTAAGGGAGAGACCCTCCATAGACAAGCTTGGCAGAGTTCTTCAGTACCATTGAACTTGGAGTGACCCGCCTAGACAATAATTGCTTTAACATAGGGCTAGGCAACAACAGCCAAGGGTTCTAAAAATAAGCCCAGCTCAAAATGCGTTTGAACCTGAGGGATTTAGGCAGGTAAAGATGGTTTCTCTCCAGCCCTGGCCTCTTGATTAATCACCCAATCTGAAGCAGTCGGGAAAATGACAGTTTTCCAAAGGAGGGGCTGGGGAGGGGGCCCTTAAAATGCCTCCTGTTCTACTTTCTACCCTGGCAGGAAGCCAGCCCTTCTTAAGAGATTTGTTCTTAAAGGGGACAGACCTTCCTTAACTTGAAATGACCTCACTCAGGGAAAAGGGGCAAGGAGAAAGGAGAAAATACTTCACAAAAATTGTAGTTTTGTTTTTTTCTAGATTTAAAGATATCCAGGCTGGAGATTTCCTCACCTTTAAGCCAGGCACAAAGAACAAGCTTCTTAACACAAAAAAGACAAAAAGCATGCTGGCCTTCTGCCCACATCCTACCTGGGAAGGGAAAAGTCACAAGGCTTTCTTTCCCTTCACTGGGCGGGCAGCAGCCCTCCATAAACAGTTTGTAACACCTCAGCTGGTTTCTTTCTAGTCAGGACCAAATCCCTGGAGGGTTTGCCTCTGGCCTGGCATCTTTATGACTCAGGGCAGCATGCCTCACTGGACTGCAGTTAAAAGGAAGGCGCCTGGGGCTAGTTGATGCGGCCCTGATGAAGATGCCACAGCCCAGCTTTGGTCCGTTTCATCTGAAACTAACCAGACTTCTCTTTTCACCTCCATATTTATTTTGGGCTTTTTCTTCTTTTTTTTTCACAGGTTCATCCTGAAACTTAAAAGCAAGGACAGCCCTTGGGCAGGATAGGGAAAGTTGGTAGAGCTTGTTTTTAGAGGTGGTTCTCATGTCAAGGTCAGTGCCTTGTACCATCTGCTCATCTAGCATCCATGTGATCACCACTCACCAACAGGAATGAAGTTTGTCCCTGGCATTGTCAATATGGTACAACACCAACCAAGCATGTGGGATTCAGGGTCAAAGATCCCAGGTTCAAATCCTGATATGCTGCTTATTACCTGGGTGACCTCAGGCAGATAGATCATTTTAACCTTCATTACTCTCATTTTTGTCATCTGTGAAATAAAGGGATTGGACCTTTGAAGTCCCTTTCAGCACAAGGTATATGATCTTAAGATGAAGACTCAGGGATAAATTGCCTGATCTTAGGATTCATATGAAGTGACTTTCCATCGTTAAAACAAAAAATTTACATTTTTACATCTTTAAAACATAAAAAAATGAGCTCATGTTTAAAAAAAAAAACAACAAAACACCACAAAACACCTGCAGTTTCCCAAAGGAGATGCCGTTCCCATGGTAGAGATGTGAACATATTCAGACTATTTATACGGTCTGAGCAGAAGGCTTGGAAAAGACTGGTTCGCTGTTAATAAGCTAACAATGGAATGTCACGTTGCCATTATGGAGATAAATAATTAAGATTATACATCTTTAATTTAATACAACTTACCCTCATTAATTAAATGCCAGTTAGTTACTTGTCTTTCCCAAGAACCAGTCTTTGTAATCAATCTTTTTTTCCAAATGTGTACATATACACACTCACACACACACATTAATATCAGTCCCAAGATTTATAAGCACAGGTCACCATGACTTAAACTGTCCTCTTCCTTTAAAACACTGAACTGTAGCGGCAGATAATATCCATAAATTTCATGCTCTTTGACCTGCAAAGTTCTTAGCTCTTGAATGTGCAAGAGTACTTAAAAAAATTTAAAAAAAAAATTCTCAGATACTTAGGAGCTGAAAGGGACAGCAGAGATTACCTGATCCAGCTCCTACCTGCATTGTGAACCCCCTCTATGACCTCCCTGACAAGTGTCACCTAGCCTCTGCTCAAAGACTGCCAATGACAGGAAACTGGATACTCACTAAGGCAGTCCGTTCCACTTTTAAACAGCTTTGGTCCTGTAGAAGGTCTTTGTTATTTTAAGGTGTGGGGAGCTGGCTGGCTGGGGTCAACCTTCTTCACACATGCTGAATTTATAAAAACCTGAGATCTAGGGATGTCTCTGGGTAGATTATGCCCCAAGGGTAGGTTGAAAAGTCTATAGGAATGCCCAGGGTGATTTGCCAGATTTATATGCAAATCCTGCCTTGCATACTAATTGTGGGACCCTAGCCAAGTCATTTGCCCTCTTTCCCCATCTGTAAAAACTTGGGGATAGTGAGTTCAGACTAGAGCACCTCTAAGATCTGTTCCATCTCACAATCTATGATCCTAGGATAAATGTTTGGGAAAGTTTGTTTTTCACTGGCCTTCCTAGACATTCTTTATGTGAAGATGTGTACGGAGGCACTCCTAATGCTAAAGACCCTTAGAATTTGTGCCTTTTTTCCTAAGGCACTAAAATTTTCATGGGCACTCACTGAGCTGATACAGATGAATATTAGATAATCAATGCTATCCTCTACCTGTTTAGTGTCCTGTGAAACCATTTGTAATCAAAGGCATTCTTTGGGGAGTAACTTCTAAAATCCTTTGGTCTAGGTGAAACAGCCTTTATATATTCCACATTCCATGCTTTCCAAAGCCCCCTAATGGCCACAGGTGCCATCAGCCCTGCACTAACTCTCGGAACAAGCTGCATGTAATTCTTTTTTTCTTTTTTTTTCCTCCAAATTCTTACCCTCTAGCTGGTTCATTTCTCGCACACTCTGTGCCTGTAGGTATCTCTCATTTACATGGTGGCTCTAAATTTAGTCTTTGCAAAGCAGGTCTGAAATGTGTTCCTCTTTCCCTGCATGTGGTCACAGACTCCCAGAGCCAGGAGGAAGAGCCAGGAAATAGAGTAAGTTCATGGGGGAAAACCCCAGGTTCAAGGCCAAGGTCCGAGTCACAGTTTCCACACAGATGGTCATCTCTGCCCTTCTTCCTTTGCCAGTGTTTTGATCTGAGCATCCAGAATAGAATTTTTCACTGGCTAGAACATCAACAGCTGCCTCTTCACCAATCAGGCTTTGCCCTCCTTCGCTCTACAATAGGGATGAGGATAACACTTACCTTAGCTCTTTCCTTCGCTGCTTCAAGGACAAATAAGAAAATACATCCTGAGGCACTTTGACAGACTCACAGCTTTGTTTTAAGCACTGTCACTGACACCACCACCATCATCATCTGAACTCGCACTATATCATAGAGCTTCATAATCCTAGGACTGTGTATATAAACTGCACTGACATCCAGGTCAGAGGCAAACAATCAGTGACAATAGTGTCTGGCAGGAGAGGCATAGAAGAATCTGACTTGATCAGTTCATTCATAGTAGATTTCAAGCTAGAAGGCACATTAGAGTCCTTTTAAAGATGAGGAAAATGAGGCACAGAGTGGTTAAGTCACTTGCCTATGGTCTCATGCTAGCCTCTGAGGCAGAATTGGAACAAAGATCTCTTTTTAGCTTCAAGTCTTATCTACTTGCCATGCCACCTCTCTCATGGTAGAGATAAACTGAAGAACATCACAGGATTTTGGATTTGTACTGCCAAACTTACCTGCTCTGGAGTCAAAATTCCTTTTACAACATACCTGACAAGTGGTTATTAAAACTTTCCTGAAGAATCCCATTGAGTTTGACACCCGAAGGCAAGCGGTTCTGCCTACAGGTAGGACATTTTTTCTGTCAAGTTTAGAGTTGAATCTCAGAAACTTCCATTCATTGTTCCTACTTCTGCCCTCTGAGACCAAACAGAACAAGCCTAATCTTTCTTCTGACTGGCAATCTATAGCAAGCATTTGATAATAACATGCCACCTCTTTCTGCATGGAGACTCCACCATCAATAGGACACATGCTTTGAGTGACCTCTCTGCTTTCAGTAATGGATTTTTCACTGATTCCCTCATACTCCCAGTCCCCATGGTGACCCATGACAAGAGATAGTAAAATGGTGGCCAGGCTTAGGGGCAGAATCTGTGGTTGTAGAACAAAGCCATGATTGACTATAGTAGGTGGCATCAGAGGCTAGAGCTTTTGCCTCCTTCTGGGATAATCTTCTTGCCTCTTCAACTAAGTAGTTTGGGACACTAGATTTAGGAGTAAGAAGGTTGGAAACCTCATTCTGTTCCTTTCTAGCTCTAGTATTCTAGGAAAGTCACTTAATCTCTTGGAGCATATTATTATCTAATCCTAACCCTAAATGCGCATTTACATGACACCTACTATGGACACACTGTGCTAAACTGCAGAATCTGCATGCTGCAGTGGAGCATTGGTCTTGAGTCAGGAACAGCTGGGTTTTCATCCTGCTATGAAACAGATAAGTCAGGTGACCTTGGTCCATTAACATGTATTCATTAAGATCTTGCTATGTTCCCAGGCTCTGTGCTAAGGGCTAAAGATACAAAGAAAGGCATGATTAGTCCCTGCCCTCAAGGCACTTATATTCTAAAGAGAAATGGCATGCAAACAACCGAGTACTAGTCACCAAACTTCTGTCAGTCTCAGTTTTTCCATTTGTAAATTGAGAGAGGGTTTGATGTTTTGTTTTTTTTTTTAAAGCAACCATTTATTGGAACCAATACAAGAGTATGAAAAGAGGGAGAAAAAGAGGAAAGTGGTGGAAGGAGAGAGAATAAGGTCTTCATTGGAGGGTAGTTGTGGAAACATATAAATGACTATTCTTGAACATTTACATTTAAAAGGTATAACATACATAATTTTCCTTTAAAAACATTAACCAGACTTGGCCAATGATTTTTTTTTTTAAGGCTGCTATGTCAGTTCTAAATCCTACAAAATTTCTACTTAAGTTTGAGTTCCTGCTCTACCATTTACTAGTTACATGTCCTTGGATATGTCATAACTTTTCTCCTCTGTAAAATGACAGGGTTGGTAGAATAGGTGGTCTCCAAACTCTAACATTCAATAATTGCATTTTTCCTATTGCCTTACAAAAAAAAAAAATAAAGAATGTGTTAGATATCTTTTCAGACCAGCAAGCCTGATTTGTAGTCACGGGGGAAAAATGGGATATGAGTGGCCTGAAACATTTAAGAAACCCCACAAAGGGTAACAGTTTCTATTTTTCTAGAGGGGTCCTGGATCAATTTTGGTTGGTTTTAAATGATGTTTTTATTCAAGCAGGCCAGAAAGCATATGATAAGTGTAGGGTTGATCACATAAAGACCTAATTGTTTGTGAAGAATGCCCCACCAGTGACACATACATGGCTGATGTACCCTTCTGTAACAATTTCATTAAGACATCAAACCATACACAAAAGCATAATGTGACAAAGCAGAGATTGTCTTCTCTGACCTTGGAAAAATCTGGAAACATTTTTTGAAAGAACAAATATTTTTACCAAAAAAAAAATCCACAAATTTATGAAGGACTCTGCTCTGCCTAGTAAATTCTAGTACAAAAATTACAAGAAGGTCATTTTCTCATTAACATCATTGTTAATTCTTCATTCTATATCCAATTTTCTCCACGTCCCAGGCAAACCACTTACTCTAATTTATTAGCATCAGAATTGCTGAATTACAAAAGGTAAAAAAAAAAAAGTCTACTTTTCCCTATTCCACGACAAAATTAGTCTCATATTGTGTGGAGCTGGAGTCCTTCACTTAAGGCACCACCTCTTCCCATGCCTGAAATTGGTATTTTATCAAATCCTTGGCCTTTGGAATGCTGGCAGGCATTACCTAGAGTGGAATGTAATGTACTGTTTCATGTCTTTTCAAAAGTCATTTTGCATTCATCTTTACAATTATTTTATCATTTTATGAACAGTTTAACATATTTGCTCATGTGTAAATGGACAATGGGTGCAGATTAGGGAGGCTTCATTTGTGCCACAGATCTCCAGTACTACCTCAGAAAAAAGGGAAAAAAAAAGTCTTTGCTTGAGTTACCAGCTGAAAGATTATAAGCCATATATCCGAAATGATGGTCATCATCTCTAACCTTTCAAATAATTGCTCAAATTCATCAATGATGGCAAATAAAAGAAGCAACCTGGCCTGAGAAATACAGAGTGAAAATATAACCCAGTAATATGTTGCTGAAATATATAATGTTTAATAAGAGAGAAATATATAATACAAATTCCATATATAGTATCATTTCTTGGTCCAGATCTGTGAATTCAATGGTATAGGGAATTCCTGATCAGAAACATCCTTCTATCAATGCAGATAGACCCCTACTGTGCAACTCACCTTAGTTGTCTGGAGCCCTCAGAAATTAAAGGATGTGCCCAGGGTCACATAGCAAGTATATTTCAGAGGGAAGATGTAAATGAGAGGCCTTCTTCAGTTCAAGTCCAACTCTCTACACTACACCATGCTAATTTACCCATTTGCTGAACGATATCTACATGATTGGAACCACGCTAAGCATCTTTCCGAAGGGTCCTCACCTCCATCTGCCTTTCCCCTCTGGCCAACATTTTTGCTGCACTAGAATGTAAACTCCTTGAAAACAAAGGATGTTTTTTTTTTTCATTTTGTCTCTATATTCCCAATGATTTCCACCATGTCTGCTACACAACAGACACTTAACAAATGTTTATTGAATTGAATCAACTTTGGTGGCTATAAGGAGGCTACTTTTCAGCAGGTCTATTAGTGAATACATTGGCCCCGTTGGATCTTGCCTAACATGTCTCTAAGTACTTTCCCATACTCAAAGATATTCACAAGAATTCCATGAGATGAATGCATTGATATTATTTACAGATGAGTAAACAGAAACTCAAGATGATTAAAAGTTAGTGGCATATTGTGTGTGTGTGTGTGTGTGTGTGTGTGTGTGTGTGTATGAATATAGGCTTTGTAGTCAGTGGACCTGAGTTGGAAGCAAGGTTCAGCTACAAATTACTTCTATGCATTACTTTAGGCAAGTGATGATGTAGTGGGTAGAGCTCTGGGCCTGGAGTCAAGAAGAGCTAAGTTCAAATCCAACCTGAGATGCTTACTAATTATGTGACCCTGAACAAGGCACTTAACCTTAGTTTCCTCTACTGTAAAATGGGACCTACCTTACAAGCTTGTTGTGAGGATAAAATAGATATTATATATAAGTGCTTCTATTGCTTCCCTTCTCAATGGCTGGGGGAGGGACTAGACAGGGGAGAGAATTTAGAACTCATTTTTTTAAAAAAAATACTAAAATAGGGCATAATTATTTTAAAAACTGTAACATGCTTAGCACATAGTAGGTGCTATATAAATGCCTCTTCCCTTCCCTTATTTCCCTTGTCTTAGTAATGATTGTGCTAAGTGTTTTACAAATATTGCATTCAATGGCAGTATTTGGCTCTTTGGTAGATTTGGGATGAGTATGGAATGTGAACTATATGAGTGTGAACAGCACTGAGTCTTTGTGACTACACATGGAACAGGCTGTAAGGACAGAAACAAACACTTACTAAGTACCTACTATGTGCCAGGCATTGTGCTAAGGTAAAGCTTGTCTCACTTGATCATTACACAACCCTGAGGCTATTATTATCTTCATTTTACAGTTGAAGAAACTGGGGTAGGCAGAGGTTTGGTAGTTTGCCCAAAGCAACACAGCTAAGAAGTATCTGGGGAGGAATCTGAACTCAGGTCTATCCTAACCCCAGGCCCAGTGCTCTATCCACAAAGCCACTTGGATGCCTAGTCAAGTGGGACAGCATGAGAAAGACAGAACCAAGGACGGATCACTTGAGTGTGTGTGTGGAATGGAAATGGAATGCTAGCAAATTAATGTAAGGGAGAACATGTCAGAGTTAATTTGGTGTTTAGATTGAGTGAAAGGAAAAGGAGGAGGTATATCCTTGGAATCTGCTCTGTTGGGTGCAAGGGGGTAAGTTGGTTCTTGGATCAGGCAGAGGCAGGTGACCCCTGACCATGTTGCAGGTTGGAGATCTTGCATACTCTGAGTTCTATGCCATCCCTCAGAGTGATATCAGCCTTTGAAGAGTTCTGATGATGAAGTCTTGGTAGATACAAAGACCTCCAGTATTCTCCACGTAGAGAAAATGCAATTGGGGGAACTGAACTGGATCAGAGCTTCTTACTCTAGGGCTGCAAACTTGTTGGCAAAGATACTGGAGTGATTTGTTATTTCCTTCTCCAGCTTATTTTACAGATGAGGAAACTGAGGCAGACCGGGTTAAGTGACTTGTCTAGGGTCATATAGCTACTGTCTGAGGCTAGATTTGAACTCATGAAGATGAGTCTTCCTGGATTCCTAGCCCAGTCTTCTATCCACTGCGCCAACTAGCTGCCCCCTAAGCTTATTATATATGTGTTTGTGTGTGTGTATGTGTGTGTGTGTGTGTGTGTGTGTGTTTCTTTAAGGGCCTCTTTTATATATATATATATATATATATATATATATATATATATATATATATATATATATATATATATATATATTTCACATATATAGAGATAGATAACTGTAATTTAACATAATTGGTTTTCTTTTTAATCCTATGTATTTCATTTTATGCACTTAAAAAACATGATTCTGAGAAGGTATCCATGATGCATAAAGGTTAAGAACCCCTAAGTTAGATAATCTCAAAGGTTTAATCATTCATTCTGCAAATATTCAATAAGCGCTTTACTCAGTAAAGAGCACAGCATGAGGCCTTGGGGATTATGTGACGTTTCTAAGATACAGTCCTTGCTCTGATGGGCATTTCTATTTAGTAGTAAGGTAGAGACACAGATTACTCTCTGTTGGACTCTTATTTCGGGTTGCTGTTCAGCTGTGTCTGACTCTGTCTCCCAGTCTGTGGTTTTCTTAGCAAAGACAGTGGAGAGGTTTTCCATTTCTTTATCCAGCTCATTTTACAGATGAGGAAACTGAGGCAAACAGGGTTAAATGACTTGCCAGGGTCACACAGTTCCTAAGTGTCTGAGCCAGATCTGAGCTCATGAAGATGAGCCTTCCCTGACTCCAGTCCCAGCACTCTATCCACTGTGCCACCTAGCTGCTCCATAATGAATATTAAATAATATTAAATAACAATGATTAAATTAATATTAAAATTTTAAAATATTATTTTGAAAATATTTTTAAAAAATTTAAAAATATATCCGAAAGGGAGAAGACAGTGCTATGTGACATCTGACAGGGAAGGCTTGTTACCAATCAGGGAGGGCCTGACGGAGGAGGTGGCATGTGAGTTAGGCTTTTAAAAATGGGATCAAATTCCACAGGCAAAGAAAGGAGAAAGCAGCACCCATACACAGTCCACGGGAAACGAAGCTTGTTCCTTTATGGTTCTGGTGTATTGCTGATAAGTACTTTGTGGACATACATTTTAATATTAGCCAGAGAAAAATCTAAATGTTTTGAAGAACAGTGAAAGTGGTGTATGCTTATTAAGTTACTGAGAAAAACACAGGGAAAAAACCATCTTAAATGCTAATGGTGTTGGTCTATTACTGCTAACTGAATGATAACAAAAATGCAAATTCTAGTTTCTTCTGGTAATGTTAGGCAGACCTCTCAGGCACGCACACACATACACATATGCACATGTGTATCAATGAGCACATAGATATTCACGTGAGTTGAGTCAAGGGTTTCCCATTTCTTTTCTCTCTCCAAATAAAACTACATTTTTCAGATATTGTAGGGTTAACTCATTGTTGATGATGAGAGGCAAGATGATTCAGTGGAAGGCATTGTCAATCTGGAATCTGCAGACATGGGTTGAAACTGACACTTATTAACTGTATGACTTTGGGAAAATCGCTTAATGTCTCTGGGCCTTAATAGCTATCAAATGAGAAGGTTGGGCTGGATGACCTCTATGATCCCTTCTCGCTCCAACTTTATGATTCTGTGACCTCAGGTCTACTCATCAAGGTCACAAATGAGGCACTTAAAGGAAAAAAGAAACCAGACCATGGTCTGTAACGATCATTCATTGAATAAAGGAAATTACTGCTAGGGAATTTCTGGAGCTGCTTACATTGAAGAAAGCACAGCTCTGGACCAAAGAGAGGAGGGTGAGGAGAAATGGGGAGACAGAGAAATGGAGACTGAGTGAGACAGAGACAGAGACTGACAGACAAAAAGACAGAGACCAAGAAACAAATACAGAGACAGAGGAGGACTGTGGCTCCAAACTCAGGGGCTGGTCCCACTGGGGGCCCAGAGCTATTGCAAAAAGGCTAGTGAAAATATATGCATAGGATATTTTGTCATTTTGACCTCTGATCTTATCGAAAAGATATGATGTGAATGATTACAAAACTGATTCATTTATAAGTATTATTGAATTCACAATCAACTGTGTGCATATATGCTACTAGTATATACAGTATAGTACAGAGAGTGCTGGGCCTGAGTTCGAATCCTATTCTTGACATTTTACTAGCTGTATGGTCATTGAACCTCAATCATTCTCAGTTCTCTTATTTGTAAAATAGGGATAAAAATGCCCGTAGTATACCTACCTCACAGGAGGCTTAAATGGGGCTCAAATTATATCCCATTTGTAAGGCACTTTACAAGCTTTAAAGTGTCATATGAACATCAGTTTCTATCATCATGTGGGCAAAGGCCTGAAAATTTATCTCTAAAAAGAGCTTTTCTTTTTTAAATTGTAAATCAATGGGTCATAAGATTACAAGAAGAGGATCTGAGCTTTAGCAATCCTTGACAGCAAGGGATATGCCTTATTTTTCTTCTGCAGTGTAGTGGCTAGAAAACTGGCCTTGGAGCCAGGAAGACTTGGTTTCAGATCCTACCTCTGATACATCCTATGTGACCCCAAGCAAGTCATTTAGCCTCTCAGTGCCTCTTGAGGCAATTTTCTAAGTTTCTTGGTTTCAAGAAAGGCTATCTGCACTGGTAGAGGATATTTCCTCACCTTGGAGGTCCCTATGCCAATGAAATAACAGATCTAGGCTCTATACTCATCTACCTCAGTAGCTAGTGAAGTATATTGGGGATATTATGCTTATTGAGGAAACAATGAATGGATGAGTAGAGGAATGAAAATAATGTTAATGGGGGAAAGAGGAGTAACTGCAGCCTCAGAGAAGAGGGATGCCTTGCACTGTTCACAGTAAATGGGCAACCTAGTTCTCCCCCGTATGTGCCTAAAGAATCAATCAGGCCAAATCAGAATCTAGTTTGCCCAATGGGCTAGAACATTATGCAACAATAAGTTCAAAGTCATGTGGTCAAGTCCCTTATGGGGCCAGGTGATTTCTCTATGTGCCATGCAAGGCACGAATCTTAACCCTTGGTCAGTCATCTTACTCAGAGGGACTGGACAAAGGAGTGTGGGAAGATCACCAGCCTAGCTCCATCCCATCTAGGAAAATGACTCAGTATGTATTTGTGCAACTGAGGGTGGGTCACTGTCTTCTAAAACAAAATGCCTTTGCATTTTTCAAGGAGTGGGGTGAGGTGGGACAGTCCTCTGATTTCAATCTTGCCATTACCTCCAAGTGTGAGCCATTTCTGGTGCCAAGGACCTCCACGGATGCAGGTCAGCAACTCATTTTTAATTTACAATCTTAGAGAGTTGCCTGGGGGTGAAGTTTAAGTGACATCATCACTATAATCATAATCATCCTTTATAGAGCACTCAGGCTCTGTGTGCCAGGCACTGCCCTAAGTGTTTTGTTTTCATTTGGTCATTTTGGTGATGTTCAACTCTTGGTGACATTTGGGGTTTTCTTGGCAAAGATGCTGGAGAGGTTTGTCATATCCTTTTCTAGTTCATTTTACAGATGATGAAACTGAGGCAAACAGGACTGAGTGACTTGCCCAAGGTCACACAGATAGTAGGTGTCAGAGGCTGGATTTGAACTCAGGTCTTCCTGACTCCACATCCACAGCTCTATTGGCTGCACTACTTAACCTCCCTGCTTAGTGCTTTACAAATATTACCTAATTTGATTCTCACAAAACCCTGAGAAGCAGGTGATATTATTAACCCCATGTTATAGCATAAGAAACTGAGGCAGACAGTGGTTAAGTGACTTGCCCTGGGTCATATGGTTAGTCAGTGTCTGAGGCAGAATTTTAACTTGGGTCTTCCTGACTCCAGGCGCAGTGCTCTATCCCGGGTACTTCCTAGATACCACCTGTGTCTTGCCCTTAGTCTCACAGATAAGCGGAGTTAGAGGAAGTACTTGAACTGAGATCTTCGTGTCTTTAGGACTTAGTCTCTGCTATATCATGTTGTTTCTTGCTTTACTTAGGAAATACTTCAGGGGCAGCTAGGTAGCTCGGTGGATAGAGCACAGTGCAGGAGTCAGGAGAACCTCAAATCTCACCTCAGACGCTTGACACTCACTACCTGTGTGACCTTGGGCAAGTCACTTAACCCCAATTGCTTCATCCTGGATCATCTCCAGTCATCCTGATGAATATCTGGTCACTCATTGGATTCAGATGGCTCTGGAGGAGAAGTGAGGCTGGTGACCTGCACAGCCCTCCTTCACTCAAAACAAAGTCAAGTGCAAGTCATGTCATCATTTCTCTGATGGCATGGTCTTCTCTGGCAACGAAGGACCAACACACCCCATAGTAAATACTTCACTGATTGATGTGCATACAGCAGGCATTTAATAAAGGGCCCACAGGATGAATGTATAACTGTTACCACCACATTTCAACTTTTCTCTGCCTGCAGGGAAATAATCTAGGTACCAAGTTACAGATGACTGAAGATTCATTTGATGGGTGACAATTCTGAACCTTGTTTGTAAGTTACCTAGGAAAAGAATATCCCATAAGGGCACACAAATGACCACCCAACCAGTACACCTACACATACAATTGCCTCTAGGTCAGCATTGCAGATCCCAGGAGCCTTTGAGACTGTAGATCTCAACTAAATTGTTTTTAAGGTTGACCCAAAGTGATGGTGACGAAAGGGTTCTTTAAATAGCTGGGAGAGTGCTGAACGGTAAAAAGCAGTAGGTGATGTCCTCAGCATCCCAGCCAAGCTCATTCCTACAAATACTAGCACCCCAGCCTCCATGGCAAGAAAGTAAATATTCATATCTGTAAATACGATACTGCTGAATCCACAACTACAGCTGGAGTCGTGGGCAAATTGTCCCCAAGCTTGAGATACATAATTCATTCCCTGGGAAAAGGAGGTTTTAAGAGCAACACATTTTCCCCAAGTAGTCTCTCAAGTGCTACGGCATTGGAAAAGCCCATCACAAAGCAACTGCGATGATTGTCCAGACGGGTCCAGTGAGCTTTCCGTGGCCGACAGAAAGGCAGCACTCTAAATCACTGGTGCAATCAGGCTATTCACCTGCCCTGGTTGTTCAAGCATGGCCTGACCATCAAGGAACTCAATCTATCAATGCATGGTTTAGGAAAGACATTAATCATGAGAAGGCCTGAAGTCATACTTCCTTGTCTGAGAAATTCAAGTGTTGATAGGAATTTTAACATAGAACTCTCCTTTATTTTTTCATTTTGGCCCCCATTCCCATCCCACCACCACAAAAGGTATTTTCCTTAGTAGGATTTTAGAACCATAGTTCTAGGAATCCCAAGAAACCTTCTGGTTCAACCTCTCAATTTGAAGAGATAAAGAATCTGAGTAACTGGGGAGGACAAGTAACTTGCCCTGCTGTCACAGATGGTAATAAGGGTAAAGTCAGGATTCAGACACGGGCTCACTCCCAAATCAGGGCTACATTGCTTTAGAGTTGGAGGATCTGAGTTGGAATCCTGACTGTGCACTTTTTGTAACCAATGAGATCACAGGCAAGTTATTTATCCACTTAGTCATTTATCTCATAAAATTAAGAGTATTATAAATGCCCAAATTAACTCCAAAGGACATATGAAGAAAGAACTGATAAATAGAAGTATATGTATAGAATAATTTTACATGTACACACACCTATTTGTGTCTAATGGTAGCCACCTCTAGGGTGGAGCAATAAGAGGAAAGAAAAAGAGGGGAAAAAATTTACATGCTCACTTTCTTATATATTTAAAAGGAATGACAGGTTGTACATAATAGAATTACAGTTTCATGTGCAATCATCTTTTTTATTTGACCATGTTATGGAATTGCTTATTTTATTCCATAAATTAAAAATAAATAAAATAAAATTAGGTGGTCAGATTAGATACCCTCTAAATTCCCATCCAGCATTAACTCTATAGTCTGTGATCATATCCTACCATCTGATGTTCTCCAGGTCTAATATCCAAAGCATAGCCATAACATCATGGAACAAGACCCTGAGAGATGACCAAGGCCAATCCTGTTATTTTACAGACAAGGAAACTGAGACTCAGCTGAGGTCCAGTTTATGGCCCAGTAAGGATATGAACTCATCTTCTGTGTACCAGTCTAGTATTCTTTTCAGTACACTTCGTTGTTTCCCTCTGCAGATGTATTAACGTCTATTTTAAGTGAAAAAGGAAATACAGATGATACAGGCTGAGTCTTCTGAAGCAAGATGTTTGCAGTCACGGCAGGTGAAACCGATAACCTGCAGTACTCCAGGCAGCCATCTCCTTAGTAGGTTGCTAAGCCATTTGGAGAACAGTGGAAGTTTCATGTTTCTCCCAACTTTATATCGCTTTGGAACACCAAATGTAGGTTAGTATTTGCTATCTGTCCTTACCTTGGCATTAACTAAAGAAAAGAGATCATCATTGTAAAGCACAGCACAGTGTAAGCACTACATCAATGCTAGATATCATTGCCATCATTATTATTACATGCGCATGTGAATGTCTTCTGGTTTATCAGTATTATACGTAATACACATATGTCACTGGAATTTTTATCCTTGTTTCTGAAGAAATCAGTTTGCAGTTGTGATTTAAATTCACAGCATATGCACACATATGTATATGTGTATACGCACATACATGCATATATATGTAGTATAAATAATCTATGTTATACATACAAATGTACGATTCAGAGATATTTAGTGGAAACTAGGTGACCTGCAGATTTCCCTGTATCATTTCTATAAAACTGACTTTGATATCTTCTCTTGGGTGAAACATTCAAAGGTGTATGTTTTAAAGGTTTGGGGTCAAGAACTAAGAAGGAGGGTGACTGCAGCCTTTTTGATCATCAGATTCAAGGATTGGGTAATTCTAAAGGAAATAAGAACACATGGAAAGTGTTAAAATGTCAGGAGGCCCTTAGGTCCCCTTAGTTCAAGGACCTCTGCAGTTCGATGAGCCAGATCTCTGATCATTTTTTAAAAAAAGGATTCTATCCTAAGTGCATACATGTGTAGTTCTGTACTGTATTCTGAGGAATAATATTAGCTTATATTGTGTTAAGGTTTGCAAAGCATTTTAAATATAAGTGCCTCACAACAAGCCTAAGAAGTAAGTGTTCTTATTATCCCTATTTTTATGGGTAAGGTAAAATTAAGTAATTTATCCAGGTTAGTATCAGAGCAAGGATTCAAACTCAGGTCTTCCTAATGGCTGCTCCGGCACCTTGACCACTGTGCAACCCTTCCTTCCTACCTTCACTTCAGGAATAGCTAGTGTAAGGATCTCAAGGCATCCTCTGCCTTGGCTCAAGGAGCACATCTGGACAGTGGAGTCTAGTTCTGGGCCCCAAAGATTCATTATAAGTTACTGAGAATACAGAAAAGAGCATTCAGAATGGGGAAAGCCCTTGAGATCAATGGCCCAAGGGGGTCATGGGAGATATATTAAAGTATATGAAGGATTGTCAGTCAAAGAGGGAATAAACACACTCTGCATGGCCCTGGAGAGGAGAAGGAAAATGATGGATGGAAACTGCAAAGAGGTAAATTTAGCCTTGATGGAAGGAAAAAACCTCCCTAACCATGAGAGCTATGCAAAAATAAAACATGCAGCCTTGAGGGGTAGGTAATGGGTTTCCCTTCAATTCAATCCAATGAGCATTCGTAATTAAGCACTCACTATGCACTGATCTAGGCATTGGGAATGCAATGACAAAGAAAAGAAAGTCTTTGCCCACAAGAATATATTCTACTGAGAAAAATGTGGAGTTATTTTTTGGTCATGTCCCCATTTGGGGTTTTCTTGGCAAAAATACTAACCTGATTCGCCATTTCCTTCTCCAGCTCATTTTATGAGGAAACTGAGGCAAACAAGGTGAAGTGACTTGCCTAGGGTGGTACAATTAGTAAGAGTCTGAGGCCAGATTTGAACTCAGGAAGATGAGCACTCTCTCCACTGCGCCACTTGGCTATCCTACTGAGAAAAGACAATGAGTAAATGTACATTTAAACCTAATTCAAAGAAGGGGTTTTAATTAGAGCCTGGATGTTGGAGAAAGGGTTCTTATCTAGCTACAAGTTGGCTTAGTCTTAGACCAAGGCTTTCTTTCAATTCTCAAGTTCTCTGATGCAATTCAATCCAGTAAGTTCTTACTAAGTATCTGCTGTGTACCTCTGAGGGAGACATACTGCCCCCAATGAACAAACTGAGACTGAATGAAGCAGGTATTTCTTAATCACCCACAGTATGCCAGGTATTGGAAATATGAATGCAAAAGTGAGGCAATCTTTTCCCTCAAGGAAATAGGGGATGTAGGGGAGGGAAAAGGTCAGAGAAGGGAACTGTGCTCCGGACTGTCTTAGAAATTATAGTCACAGGACAATGGTTTCATATCCTTTCTCCAGCAGTAATGGCAATATTAATTTTCTTATTGTTTCAAGAGCAGGTGGTCTATGGTGGCAGAGCAGATGACAAGATATCCATGATGGTATTCCAGTGTATGGCCAGATGGGATGGGGGCCATGGGCAAAGAAAGTGGTTTGTATAAAGTAACAGAAAAATCTCAAGAAGTATTTATTAAGCAAACTATTACGTGCCAGGGTCTGTGCTAAGGTCTTTACAGATATTCTCTCCTTTGATGCTCACAACAGCCCCGCTTGGGGAGGTGCTAGCCCCATTGGATAGTTGATAAAGCTGAGTGTCACACAGGAAGCAAGTATCTGAGGTCAGATTTGAACCCTTGGTTCCTAATCCCAGGCCCAGTGTTCTGTGTACCGAGCTACGTTTTGCCTCTTTTTGTCACTACAGTTCTTGTGAATTCATGGAAGGTCTTGGTTTTCAGACAATTGTCCACCCGAAACACAAAAGGCCAGGGATTTTGCTCCCTCTACCTTATGACCATTTTCCACAAGGGAAAAGAATGAGAAATAATTCTTCTGAAAGCCCCAGGAACAAAGGGGATCCCAGTGGACAAATTCCCAGGAACATCATTCATGTAGACTTATTACCAAAGTTTCTCTTCCATACAGCTGTAGAGGAAGCAGCAAGGTGAAGTTTTTGGTTGTTTTTCCCTGGAGTGCCACTTAGGGAGCCCCCCCAAGTGATTGGTGGCTTTGGATAAATCATCCCCCTCATTTATTTGTTGGGGAGGGAGGAAATGTCAACAACTGATGTATGCAAGAGCATTCGGGGGTGATGGATGAAGACATTACAGTGCATTTAGTAGATGACATGCCAGGTGCCATTAGGGAAAAACTGTTTCATGTAGTAAATTAAGAAAACAAACCATCTTATAAGACCTGCTGGCAACCACCACAGGTCATAGCAATTCCTACCCTGAACAACAGAGTCAACTTGCACAGATATCTTCATACAGACTTAGTTTCCTTGTTATGTAGATTACCTACTTATATGAAACACGAGGATCACCACCCTCCCCTTACCTCCCTCCCCTTCACCTTGCTACTGCCCACTTGAACGGTGCCAAACAACTTGAAAAACTAATGGCCAAAGGCCAACACATGGATTCCTTCTATTATTTCAAATTGCTATTAAAAGCCTTATTGATAAGGTAAATAACCACCGTAAAAAAGCAGTTGGAGCTATGATGAGTTGAAATAAAGTCTTGGGTCCAGAGAACTGATAAGAAAACAAACCTTATTCTGCTCAGTAGAGAGATGGGAACCAGAGACATGGGGTGCACGTGTGGACTGTAGTACACATTATAGAACCCCTTGCCAGGTCAGTTGGCTTTGATTAAATGCTTCTAATGTTGTTCTTATAAAAAGAATTGGGGTGGAGAACGAAGGCAAAGTATGATATAAAAACAAAAGGCAACCAAAAAACCCAGCTATATAATCTTTCCAGGCCTCAGTTTTCTCATTTGTATAATGCAGGAGTTTTTCTTCTTTTTTGGAGATCACCGAAGTTAAGTGACTTGCTCAGGGTCACACAATTAGTAAGTATCTGAGGGCAGATTTTAACTCAGATCCTCCTCCGACTCCATCCACTGTGCCACCTAGCTACTGTAGGGGGGTTATTCTTGATGATCTATACTCCTAATATATAATCTTAATATCCTACTATTGAAAAAAAAACCCAAATATCTTTTTTGTTGACATGGAGTTTTTTATTTATTTTTGTCTTATCTAGCACCTACCCCATAGTACGACTGAATAAACGATTGCTTCCTTGGTTAATTGTCTCTCCAAACAGACTGCAATCTCCATGAGAACAGAAGTTAATTCTGTCACTTTTTTACATTTCCTAGGCACCTAGTATGTTTTAAAGACAGTAGAAACTCAATAGATGTTTGATTTAATGTAATTCTCTGTCATTTTCACATGCTTAAGTACCTTTGATCATTTACTGGGGAAGTGTCACTATCTTTTGCCAAGGAAGGAAGGACTTCTCAATTCCCAAGGTCATTTGATAAAATTATTGAGGAAAGCAGAGTAAGGGATTATACCCATTTTATCCATATTCCAGCCACCGATACTGCCAGGTAGCTTCTGTGGGAAGGCCAAATGCATCTTGTGGTAGCTTTGGCATCATAAACATCAAAACTGATGGATGAGGAGGTGGAGACAGCTATCCCAACATGCCTACCGAGGCTTTTAGTAGGTTGCAGCCTTGCTTCCTAATGGAAAAACATTTTTCTCTCTCTCTCCCCCCATTTTCCAGATATAGATACTCAGGGACATAGGAGTGAACCAGCCCTCTTACCTTGAGCATTTTTCTTGGAAGGAGTCCCTAAATCAGCAAATGAAGAGGATGGAGAAAGCTTTTGGTCTGATAGCTCAATGAGATGCAGGTTTGAAGAACAGACTTTATTTTCCCAGGACATATCTGTAGTTCTATTTCTCTGATTTGACTCTGTGCATGAAATTAACTTCCTTTAACAAGTGGTTCATTGGGTTGTGACTAATGCTGAGATGACTCTGCTTTAATTGTCATTTTTAAAACATTTTTATCACCCACAGGGAAGCGCAGAACAGCCTTCTTCACATTTAATGTAAAAAGAGAAGACATCAAAATAGCAGAGGGAAACTGGGGGAGCTCCATCACTCTATTGGAGCCCACAAGAGAGAGAGTCACTGAGTGCTGGGGTCACGTAAGTCGCGGTAGGAGAATGGGAGGCAGTTAACAAAGAAAATGCGGGACTCCAAGGTCACTTCTTTTCCATACAAATAGCTGCTCTCTTGACCTTGAAAGTTGATCTTTAGGACTATCAGATTACATCAGACACAGACAAACTAATCTCCTCCCCACAATGCCACCCAAAGCCACTGATGAATTCAACAGCATGTTATGTCATCCGGTAAGAAGAAATCATAGAGAAAACTGTATCTCTGTCGTTTATGTTTATCTATTTGTCTGGGCAGCTAGATAGTGCAGGGGATAGAGCACTGGGTTTGGAATCAGGTAGACTCATCTCCTTGGGCTCAAATCTGGCCTCAGACACTACTTACTATCTGTGTGACCTGAGCAGGTCACTTAAGCCTGTTTGCCTCAGTATTCTCATCTGTAAAATGGGCTGGAAAAGGAAATGGCAAACCACTCAAGTATCTCTGCTAAGAAAACACCAAATGAGGTTACAGAGAATTGAATGTGACTGAAAATGATCAAACAGCAAATATAATTTAGTAGATAGAAAGCTAGCCTTGGAGCTGGGAAGGCCTGAGTTCAAATCTCCCCTCTGACACATACTGTCTGTGTGTCCTTGGGCAAGTCACAACTTCTTAGGACTTTGAGTTGCAGAGAAGGCACTAATAGAGGGAGTTTGCTCAGCCAGGAATTCCCTATACTGATGAAATCACAAGGCCAGTTCTTTATCTCTGCTGCTTCAGTGCTAACAATAACTGACAATATTACACACACACAACATGTATATATATACACACACACAATACATACATGTACATATGTATTTTGGTAATTTGTGTATCCCTCCCTCACTCAAAACAAAGTCAAGTGCAAGTCATGTCATCATTTCTCTGATGGCATGGTCCTCCTCAGCAACAAGGGACAGAAACACACATACTATATAATTTAGTGACACATACACACACATATATACACACATATACATATACGCATATAGATATCACTTTAAGTGTGCACAGCGCTTTATGAATATCATCTGCTTCCATCCTTACAACTGCCCTGGGAGGGAAGTTCTATTAGGGTCGACATTCTGCAATAAAACTGAGACAGACAGAGACTGTGGCCAATCACTTCCTCACCAAACAGCCTCCCGGTCAGCCGTGTCCTCAGCTACGCTGGTCCTAACACATCTCCTCAGTCTCCAGGGCTGTACTCCAAGCCTCTCCAGCTTAGGGTGATCTGCCAGATCGTATATTCATTCCATTGTCATTCTTTTGAGAACCCTGAGTCACCTCCACACCAAGACAATAATAAAAAAAGGTTATTTCATGGGATGATAGGAACATAGATCAGGATGTTTTCAGAGCTGGAAGGGAGCTGAGAGGCCATCTGGTCTAACTCCTTCCTTTCAAATATGAGCAAACTGAGTCTCAATGACATTTAAATGACTTGTCCAAAGTCACACAGTTAGTAGCCGAGTCAGAATTTGAACTCAGGTCCTCGGACTCCAGACCTAACACTCTTTCTACAGTACTTTCTATTTATTTTGACTTATCTATGCACATGTTTTTCCTAATGAGATATAAGTTCTGTGAAGGCAGAAACATGTTTACTTTTGGCTATGTCTCCCAGCAGCCAGAACAGTGGCTGGTATGTATGAAGCTATTAGTAAATGTGTGTTGATTGATAGGAAGGAGAGGGAAGGGTGCTGTGAAATCAAGACAATTTAGTGGATGAGCAGGTCCAAAAAGCAGAGGATTTTTTCTCTCCCGTAAGAATGGGGCAGCTGTTGTTTGTTAAGACTGTTGGCATGTGTTGGTCAGTGTAGCTGTGTACACACTAAGCTTGGGGACAAAGCTAGCTTCTTATCTAGAACTGACAAATCCTTAATCCTCAGTGCTTCTCTTTCCTCTCCCTGAGATGGGTTCATATTATTTATTTGCTTAAGCCAGGGAGCTGCTGAGAGGATTAAAGACCACCAAGTTAGTGCTGACCACCGGTGAAAAGAAAAGTGGACTGGGCATTTGGTGGACATCACTGAAAGAAAAAAGATTTCTAAAAGAAGGGGAAAATGAGTTCATATACAAATAAAGAATCTCCTTGATTGAGATAAATGGTGGGATAGCAATGGGAGAGATGGGAAACAGAATTCCAGGAAGGATATTAGGACAAATCTCCAGATCCACAAAGCTCTCTATACTAATTTAAACAACTGAAAATAATGAAGTTCCTCATCCATTGAGACTAAACCTTGGACACCTTAAATAATGACATCCAAATGAGAAAACAGGAATCTCCTATCTGTCTTGCACAGGAGCGCTCTGAGTAGAGAAATAAACTTGTTGAATTTCTCACGGAATGCAAATACACACACTCATTTTCCTACAAAGGAAGGCAATAATTTTCATGAAGATCCGAGAGACAGAGTACCACCTGTGTAAAAGCTGACAGATGGATTTCACCTGGGTCCAAAGGATGGATTTGGGGGAGCAGTACCCCTCTCCCACATTCTATAAGAACAGTTAGCCTGAGGAGAATGGAAAACTCTCAGTAATGAAATGTCTATGATGCAAGCAAAAACAATTCAATGAGAAAAAGAGGGAGGGTGTGGTTTAAAGAGATTGATGTGTACTCCAAGGGAATTCACTGACTAATTTAGCTTTTGATAAATTATGTAGAGTGAGAAGATGAAAGTCAGATTAAGTAACAGGATGAAAACAAGAGTACAGATCCTATTAGAAGGTTAGTAGGAACAATAATCCTCAAACCCTTGGATCTTGGATCTCAAGACAGAGTTTAGAATAATAATGAACTTTTCCACCCCCACGCTATGATGAGGGGTGGAAGAAGGTCAATGAAAGATGATTATCACTGGGCAAATCATAATGGTGTAATAATTATAGAGAGGGAACACAGTGTAGTGAATGCGGGCTGGTCTCAGAGTCAGGAAGACCTGTGTTCAAATCCTGTCTCTCACATATACTGCCTAGGTAATATTAACCAAGTCAACAAACTTCCCTGTGGCCCAGGCTACTCTTTCAAACAGAGAAATGAAGATTATACGATGACTTTCAATGACAAAAGGAGTATTCTCACCCATGAAATCACAAGACTGTTTCCCCTTTCACTCCAAAACCCAAACCAGATCATGGAAAGGATGCTAAAATATCCAGCACCTACTTACTGTGTTTGTGTTCTAATTTCCAGATTAGCACACAAATGGTCAACAGAAAACCCTGATAAGCAAGGCAATAGTAACAAGAGAATTTTGCTGTCTTCAATGAATTCAAGTCATGAGGGACTAGGAGAAATAGTGAATGTTATTAATGAGCCTCTGCTGGTGATTTGGGGGGAAAATGCGAATGAAAGAGGTGCTACAGAATTGGAGAAAAGCAATTAGATGGTACAGTGCTTAGGGTGCTGATTCTGGAGTCAGAAAGACCCAAGTTCAAATCCTGCCTCAGTTATGAACTTGTTGTGTGACTCTGGGCAGTTTAATTTAATTTTTGCTTTAATTACTGCCTTAATACTTAATTTCTGCCTTCATTATCTGTAAAACAGGGAGAGTTAGGGACAGCACCTACCTCACAATGAAAACTGTACTCTTGTTTTCCCTGCTGGAAGGGTAAAATGGGATAACACATATAAAGATCTTTGCAGGCCTTAAAGTGCCATAATATATGGTAGTTTTCATTATCATCATCACAGAGTTAGAGCTGCAAAAGACTAGAATAGTTTGGTCTTTTAGTTTTCTCTGAAGCTCCATCACTTAGCACAGAGCCTGGCTCATTTAATTATTTTTCAGTCGTGTCCAACTCTCTGTGACCCCACTGAGGGGTTGGGTTTCCTCTGAAAAGATACGAAAGCAGTTTGCCCTTTCCTCCTTCAGTTCATTGGACAAATGAGGAAACTGAGGTAAAAAGGGTTAAAGTGACTTGTCCAGGGTCATAAGGCTAGTAAATGTCCAAGGCCAAATTTGAACTCAGGGAGATAAGTCTTCCTGACTCCAAAGTGGGTGCTCTATCCACTAAGCTACTCATCTTCCCTTTCTGGCCCACAGTAGGTGCTTAATAAATGTTTATTAACCTACTTCCTGCCTGATTAAGCTCTCTTATTTTATGGAAGAGGAAACAAATCCCTAGAAAGGGATTGCAACTAGGTAAAGGTCACATAGGTAGCAAACAACACAGCTGGGATGTGAATCCAGCTTGTTTGCTCCTAAGCTCCTGTTCTCTCCATTACAACGTGTTATTTCTCAAGTGTTGTTCAGTTAAAAAAAAAAGTTGGGAATCTTCCAGTTATTGCCCATGGACTTAGATTTAGTTTCCTGTCAATTTTTCAGAGCATATTATTGAAAGGGTAGCTTAGAAGCATTTGGAAAAGGAAGCACTGATGTTGAACTATCATATGTTTATCAAGAAAAGATCCCAAGTAGCCATTTCCTTTTATGGGATTAATGGACTGAGGGGATGCCAACGACAGAGATTTCAGCAAAGCATTGGACAAAGTCTCTCATGCTATCCCTCTGTGGGTAAGCGGGGAGAGACTGGAGCTAGGTGACTGACAGGGAAGTGAGACAGATGCAGAACGGGCGAATGACTGAATCTGCAGAGCAATGATTTACGGAAACTTGGAGAGAAATCTTTAGTGCAGTGTTCCAGGAATCTGTCTTTGGTACTGTGCTGTTCCACGTTTTTACTGATGACTTGGAGGAAGGCGCAGATGGCACATTTATCCAATTTACATATGGAATCAAGCTGGGAGGCTCCAAAAATGCCAGGACCCAAAAAGATCTCAATAGACTACAAAGATAACTTGAATCAAATAAGATGAAATCTAATTGGGATGAATGTCAATTCCTATAATTGGGTCAATAAAATTAAACTACTCAAAATGAGATGGCAGAACTATTGATTTATATAATTCATTTTAATAATATCTCGTGATTTCACAGGGTAGATCCAACACAATCCTTGTTATTTTGTTTTGTTTTGAAACTGGCCCCATGATTTCTTTTGTTGGTATAGGGAGCTCCCAGCGAGGGACCCCTTCTAGCAATGCAGGTGACACATTCTCTGTAAATTAGAGTTTTAGAGTTATTTAGAATTGAAAAGTTAAATGAGGAGCTAAATTACTTCCCCAGGTTCACATATCCAGTTTGTGTCAAAGATGAGACTTGAACTCAAGTCTTTTTGCCAACTATGTATGTTCGTCCTTCATTGCTGAATGAGACCATGCCATCAGAGAAATAATGATATGACTTGCACTTGACTTTGGTTTGAATGAGGGAGGGTTGTGCAGGTCACCAGCCTCACTTCTCCTCTAGAGCCATCTGAATCCAGTGACCAGATATTCACCAGGATGACTGGAGATGACCCAGGATAAGGCAGTTGGGGTTAAGTGACTTGCCCAAGGTCACACTGCTAGTGAGTGTCAAGTGCTGGAGTGAGATTTGAACTCAGATCCCCTTGACTCCTGCACTGGTGCTCTATCCACTGTATCACCTAGCTATCCATTCTGCCAGCTAACATGCTAACTGAATTATAGTCTCCAAAACAAGGTAGATATAATCCTACTGAACTCTGCTCTCATTAGGGCATACTGTAAGCATTGCATTCAAGTACGTGGATCATATTTTGGAGAGAAGACTGATAAAAAAAAATAATACTTAGTAACATTAGATACATAGCATTTTAAGGGTTCCAAAGCACTTTATATATATTATCTCATTTGATTTTTACAACTATCTTGGGAGGTAGGTTATATCATTATCCTCATTTTTATGATGAGGGAAGTTGGAGCTGAGAAAAAGTCAAGTGACCACTAGTAATGTTCCGAGGCAGGATTCAAACTACCTTCCTGATTCTAAGTCCAAACTTTTATGCTAGGAAGTTAGATGATACAATGGTGAAAGCCTTGGAACAGTGCTGTACAAATATGAGTTCATTGGATCCTCATAAAAGCCGTGGAATGTAGGTGCTATTATTAGCTTCATTTTATAGATGAGGAAACTGATCCAAACAGATGCTAAGTAATTTGCTTGGTCACACAGAAAGTAAATGTCTGAAAGCCAATCGGAACTCAGGTTTTCCAGACTCTGGTTCAATGCTCTATCTACTGGGCTAACTAGGGGCATCAATGGATAGATCCATTCCCACAATAATAAACTGTTAATATTTATATAGCACCTATATTATAAAAACCTTTTCCTGATAGTAATTTTAGAAGGCTGGCAAAGAACATATTCTTGCCATTCTCATTTGAGAGATGAAGAAATTGAGGCCAGAAAAAATGAAATCTATGGAACGATGGAGAGACTGTTAAACGTGGTCAGAGGACTTGAGATCAACGTGTAGTTGTGCCATTACCCATGTGACCTTGGGCAAGGAATTTAACCCTCAGTTTCCTTCCCTGTAAAATGAAGGAGTGGGACCAGTTGACCTGTATGGTTCCTTCCAGCTCTAAATTTATGATCCAGCATCAGGGCTGGTGAGCAATGGAACAAGGAACCAAGCCCAGGTCCAGAGGTGGTACCAGGACACCCTGCCATCTCTCAGTGGTCTATCTCCCTTTTCTTATTTGAGACATTCCTATACACAACTTTAGATTTTGCTCATCAAACCTTTTTCCAACACACCCACGTGCACAAACACACACAAGTGGGAAAACTTGGTTCAGCATGGCACACCGCATACAGTAAGAACTTAATAAATAATGACTGAATGAATGAAAGCATATTTATTACATAAATCGGATGGAGTGCTGGCTTTGGAGACAGGAAGACCTAGACTGGAGTCCCACCTGAACTTTACTGTACACATGACCATGGACAAATCATTTAGCTTCTCACACCCTCAGTACACTCATCTGTAAACGGAACCATGGTGATGATAATACTGGTAACACTCTCATAGGACCGTTCAGATAATACAATGCACGTAAAAGTGCTTTGGTAACGGCAAAGCAGCACAAATGCCAGCTATCATTTTTTGATCCAAATTTGTCTGCATATGTTCATTTCTTTCTCACACAATAGAAAGCAGTTTTATTAAATGCCCAACTTTACTTTAACTGTGTCAATCCTAGTATCTCCAGAGCTCCACACAGGGAGACTGCCAGAGCCTCGTACTCATGTGCCAGTATGCAACATTCCTTTCTGCTTCTAGAAAAGACATTTATTTTAAGATTTGCATATAGGTCCTAAATTCAGCAGCCACGTTAAATCCAAAGCCGTTCTCCCTTCCCAGGCTCTAGTCCATATCCTACACACACACACACACACACACACACACACACACACACACACACGTATATGTATATATACACACACATATACACATAATATATAAGCATGTCTACATATATATGTATATAATAAATAGCACAAGACTGAATTTACATATAATACATAAATATGTACACATAAATTTAACATATATACATATTTATATTTATGTAATTGCATGAGAATGCATTTACAAATATATAATATATAAGAAATATACATTATATATAAAAGTGTATATACAGAAAGATATGAATTCAGTCTCATGCTACTTACAGTTCTTTTTAAATAAAATTATATAAGTATTTATGTATTTTAAATTATTTTACTGACAGAGAGTATCTTTTATTTTAACAACACTCTAGTGGGTGGACACTATAAGGCACAGGAGCTAATTAACCTCCTTTCGAGGCAAATTATGGAGGAAAGGGTTATTTTATGACCCTCTCTGCCCTGAACTGGAGCCACCTTCCAACAGGATTTCCAATATACCTAGGCTACAATATCCTGGATACCCTGAGTCTTGAGAGAATATCAACTTTGTCCACTTTATTAGAATCTCCATAGATGAAATCTTTCCTTCCTGAAATCTGTGGCAAGATAGATGGCAAAGTGAAGGAAAAAGTCCACTGAGTGCTTTATCGACCTGCTTGCCAGCCCATGAATGGTAGGTAATAAAAATTTATGGAAAATTAGGAAAAAAAATGTCACTTATTTTAATTCTCTTGAAAGGGAAAACTGATGCTACTTAGAGGGCCTGCATTCACCCCACTCCCCCAAAGCCCTAAAATCCCCACCAAAACCCTCAAACAGCAACTATTTAAAAATCTTGCAATTTTATTTGCATATAAAGGCCGCTAGATATAGAATATCACAATAAATTTAAAGAAACAACTGCTTTCCTAAATTCCATTAACAAGATAAACATAAAATGAAACAAAGCCTGATAGCATTTACAGTGGAAGAACAGAAAATACCTATCTGCGACAATATTTTGTGCTAGCAAGATTGCATTTACACACAGTGCAAAATAAGGGGAGAAAAGAGAGAAAATAAGGAGACAATTCAAGGAGATTTAAATATAAAGGACAACTAAGCCTTATTTTAGATCGGCTCCATTGCATCCATTTTAGTTCTATACATGTCGGAAACTGCACCTAGATTTCACGCAAGCTCATCGAGGCCTTGAGCACTGCTGGGAAAATGTGTTACATCTCTCGTAGTTTAGAGGTGCCGAGCAACATAACTCTGTAGCTGTTATGCTGGCAATATTAAATTCCTAGCTTAGTTATAAATGCACAAAAAATACTTATATATATATAAATTCATATTTAAAAGAAGTCTGCACTTACATGTTTTTCTTTTTTTTTCTTTTCTTTTGCTGCATGAAACAAATGTTCTTTATGGATTTCATCCCCATACTCTTAAAGCTAAAATAATTTAAAAATTAACCAAAATAATAAGAAAGCATATCATCACAAATACCAATGCTGCTAACTAAACCGCCCTTTGAAAGAGGCCAGAAACATCAGATCTGAGGCTCGTTTCATCCCCTTGATGTAACTCATGCTACCGCGGGGAGGAAAGCATGTGCCTTGAGGTGCGTGCAGAGATGACCCTTCAAAGTCAACTTCTCTCCAGAAGTCTGCTATACATCGGGGCCACACTTACAAACAAAGGACATCACAGAATAAAAATCAAACAGTACTCAACAGTTGTGCAAATCTGGGTGATTTTATAAAAAAAAAAAAACACTGCCTCTGTCTCTTTTTTCTTCTTCCAGCTTATATCCTATAAAATAACATTTCTCATTTCTTAAAAGAAAGCTTGGCTGTCCTTTGGAGAACACTAACGATTTACAATGGCATGGTCATTGAGAAAACAGGAGTCATTTTACAAATCCACAATGCTTTATCAATAAAACGGGTGCCGCATTTCCAAAAAAATATTTTTTAAAAAGAAAGAAATAGAAAAAGAAAGGGGGGGAAAAAGCACAACCTCTAGCATCGTTTTTGTACCAGCAATTTTACAAAAAACTCACAGAATTTGGAAAGAAACATGTAAGAGAACGTAAGTTTAGAATTAGAAAAATGGCAGTTTATCGACCTTCCTTCCTTCGCTCCAGTTGAGGCATTTAGAGTGCTTCATGATCCTTGAGGGTTTGGAAGGTCAAATATAATGGGAGGATTGGTTGGCTGAAAGCTGACCGTACACGTTGAGGCGTTGATGTACGTTGTGTAACCGTCTGTCATGATGCCATAACCTGCGGGGAGAGTGGTTCATGCTGACTGTTACAGGCACAGACGGTAGTGACCTCAATGTAACTTCTACAGGCTACTCAAGTCAAAGATCTCTTTCCTGGTGGGTGGTGAGCTGAAATTCAGCTGAGCTGCTCCAGATGTTAGCAGCTTCCCAAAGCTGCTACCTATTTCTTCTCTTTAAAAAAGAAACATGTGTTGTATTCTAGTTCAAATAAAAGTGATTCTTCTTTTTTATTTTATTTTTTTACTTTTTTGATCCTGACAACATAGAAGTTAGGACATAGGGAAAAGCTGTGCTTCCTTTACCTCTTAGCATGGGGATGGATGTAAGTAAATCTCTTTGTTCTATGTTTTAAATAATAAAACCTGAAACCTGAAGGGACCCTAGAAGTCATCTAGCTTAACTGTATTTTACAGATCAGGAAACTGAGGCCCAGAGGGAGTAGGTGACTTAATCAAAGTCACACAGCTAGTAAGTGGCAGAGTCAGGATTTGAACTCAGATACTCTAATTAAAAATCTGGTGCTCCTTTTGATGCCTCACTGCGTTCTACTTTGTACAAGAGTATTGACAAACAAAGGACAAGAGACCTCTCTGTGTGTTTTTATTTTTACTGCCTGCGATTGTGAGGCAAACAAAAGTACTTCCAGGGTACTATTTAAGTAATTGTGTGATCTATAGAAAGAGGCTAACGAAATCACTCCCAGCATGTGTGTGTGTGTGTGTGTGTGTATGTGTGTGTGTGTGTATGCACACTCACCTGATTGTGGATAATGCACTATACCTCCAAGATCTAGACATCTAGACTCTCTTTTCCCTTTCCTATGAGGTGTTTGCTCTTCTGCTGCTATGATTCAATTAGTCTTTTTAATAAAATTAATAAAATAAGATATTAGAATATGTCATTATGACTTGGGGATTTAGGGACATTGGGAAATGGTTTGGTAAAAATTTACTTGGAGACTAGGGTTTGGGGAAATCTTTAAGAGCTAACAAAGTTGTGTGTGTGTGCGTATGTTGTATGTGTGCAGTGTGTCTGCATGTGTGTAGTGTGTGTGTGCATGTGTGATGTGCGTGTGGTGTGCATGTGTGTGTGCGTGTGTGGTGTGTGATGTGCGGTGTGCGTGTGTGTGGTATGCATGTGTGTGGTGTGTGTGCATGTGTGTGTGGTGTGCATATGTGTGTGGTGTGCATGTGTGTGGTGTGCATGTGTGATGTGCGTGTGTGTGCATGTGTGTGTGGTGTGCATGTGTGGTGTGTGTGTGTGTGTGTTTTCCTGCTGAAAATTCTCCAAGTATATGAACCTACTGCACCTCTTGAGGGCTTAATGAGGGTCAATGGAAAACTCTCCAGGGGGCATGGGGAAAGCATTTACATGGGCAGTGTTTAGTTCTGAGGTCATAAAGTCTCGTTATCGCTTGCCATCGAGATGTTTGGTATTTGCCCTCTTTCTGCCCTCTTCGGCTGTCTTAAAGGAATTAAAAAAAAGAGACAAGTTTATTTGAATATGATCTCCTCCCCTTGAAGCAACTTTTACTGTTTGGGGGCTTTAATGGAATTCCCCCTTTCTTCTCCTGACAGAGCTGAAGGCAATTAAAAAAAAATGAAGAGGAGGAAAATAGGTATTTTTTTAAAACCTGCTCTCCAAATCACAGCCCTTTCCCTCAGAAACCTTGCTTAGAAATGAGGTAAAAATGTGGCTGTAGAATTCTTTCCAGGCTCCCTTGTTAACCAGGCCTAAAAGCCTTCTCCTCGTTCTGTGAGAGCAGCCTCAAAGGCAGGGCAGGTTGGAGGCCCTGCTCTCTCTGAGGGCTGTGCCCCTGCTCTCTCTACCTGCTCAGCTGGCGCCTGCTCTCAGAGCAATCTGAATTTTCTCTTGGCTCTGTGGGGGGATTTTCAATATGCTCTTTATTACCACCTAACCAGGAAGGTTTGTGAGCTTGGCAAAGCAAACTTTGTGGCTTATTTTTTTTTTTTTGCCTTGCTTTTCTGGCATGCGACCGTGAACATCTCTGCTCTGCTGTGAGCGTATAAAGAACTCTTGAGCTGTGGTGGGGAAAAGCAGTTGAGATGGGGCCTAACCAGCCTCCTGGAGCACAGACCCCACTGCCCAGCCCCTTTAGTGCAGGATCTGGTCACGCAGGTGATACTGTTGTCTCCCTTTGAGTGTGGCTCTCCCCAACAGTGAACAGCCAAGACAAAGAAACTTCATGATGCATTTTTTAAAAAAATTAGACTGTGATTGCCTTGTGAATAAAACTCCCCACGCCCCTTTCGGTGCCTGGCCCATGGGAGTTTCATTAATGTTAGTTGACTGAAAACCAGGAATTTTTGATTCCACAGAGTTACAAAGGCCTATAAACTGTAAAGAAACACAAGCCTCTGTCTCAAAACAAATTACAGAAGAGAATCAGTCATATGTTTAAAAAAAAGTAATATTTTCATTTATTTCACCCTCTGTGGAGTAAAAACTGAATAGGCAAGTAAGAGAAGGTAAATCATTTTAAACTTACTGATAATTTTATTTGTTTATATTTATCTAACATCCCTTTCCCTCTCTCTTTTCTTGTCTAGTCTCTACCTTTTTGATATAGGAGGTAGACTTGTAAAGTCTTGCAAAGACTTGTGGCTTTGGGGTCAAAGGATCTGGGTTCCTACCCTGTAAATGTATAACCTTAAGTCTTAAGTTTCCTCATCTAAAAAATGAGGGGTCCAGATTAGATGACTCCTGGGATCCCTTTGAGCTCTGGATGTACATGATTCACCTACGACTGTTCATTTTTGCCAACAGCCAGGTGCACCCTGTTTATGTGCAAGAGAATCAGTTAGCATTATTCATGATCAATGTGCCAATACTTTAGGGGAGGGTGTGTTGGGTTACAAATGTTGTTACCCCCTATTTAAGAAAAGCAGGATTAAAAAAATAAGTCGTCTAGTTGCCGGAGTGCTGGATTCTGAGCCAGAGAACCCAGGCTCAGATCCTGGTTCTGTCACTTGCTACCAAGTGTGCAATATGATGAGGATGTCAATCTTCTGGGTCTCAATATCATCATCCTTAAAATAAGGGGGGGTTAGACCAGGAAGCCACCGAGACCCCTGTTGGCTCTGAACCTATGTCTTCTGAGAAAGTATCTGCGGGGCATTCAGGCCTTGTGAATTTCCTATAGCTACCCTTGAAAGGCAAGAGAAAAGTCAACCGATCTGGTTCTCATTTGTGCAAGGAATTGATTACTCTGCTTAGTCTGACTTGGAGCTAACAGCCCTTGACATTTTGAGGAAGCCCTAAATGGGTCTCTCAGCATCTATCTGCAAAAAGGCCTGTCTTTGTAGCACACGGTTCATAGCATCCCCAAAGGCACCCTGATCAGACAAAATCTATTATTTCTAGCCAAGGCTTCCACATGGGCGTCAATTTCCCTTCTCCCATTTCATACCTTCATGAATTCCACCAAAGACATGGAGTTTGGGCCGTACTCGTCTCTGCACCGTATTTAACAGTTCAACGCAGCCAACCCGCTGAAGCTCCTTAGGGACCCAGTCTCGAAAACCTGAGGGCAAAATGAAATCAATACTCTTAATTTTCTCTCTTCAGGTAAGGTTTCATTTAGACTTTCAGGAAGCCATAACTCACTGAAGGTTTATTACATTATCTGTAACCCTAACCTCTCCATTAAAGCTTACAATGCCTTTTAAGAAACTTTTCACTCATCACTTTGTCTTCTTTAGAGTCTTTTTTTTTAGTTTCAGGTTTTTTTTTCTCCTCTTAATTAACATCTTTTTCCCCATATAGAATTTGATTTATTCAACTACTTGGTTTCAAATCCGTTCCGTGAGCTGAAACTTGGTGACATTTATTCCTGGCAGTGTTAGGTGGTCTCCCGCCCCCTTTCTCTTCCTTCGGTGTCTGGGTCTGTGTTTGTGTCTCTTTCCCTTCTTTTCCAATTCTATACCTTTCTCCTTATTACTTCCCTTAATGCCCCATCTATCCAAACAGCAGGTTGACTTCCGAGATGCTCAGATTAAGGACATTATACGCTGGCCTCCATGCACCTGGGTCTCTGCAGACAATTCAACTCTTGGCTCTGAGTGATTTCCAGTGACCAGAGCCTGGGGAAGCTAGGTTACCTCCCCAGGCTGATCATCAGTGATAGGTAACAACGCGACCCATAGCGGTCTCCAGAAAGCTGGGGCTAATTGACTACTTTTAAAGTAAAAGCCACTTAGTTCCACACTTAATGCAGAAAATCCATAAAAAACTGACATCAATTATCACAAAAGTCGGCTGTCAGGATGGTTAGTCTGAAATGGAATCTGTAGGCATCAGATGGGGGTGGGGGTTGGGCATACAGGAGGAGGCAGGTCCAGGAAGCTTGAGCACAAATCTATTTGTGACACCATTTTATTATTTCTACCAATCAAACAATCAAAAAACAATGACAACAACACAGGAGCCTAAATCAAGATAGTTTTGGACAGAGGTTGGCAAACAAGTCGACCATTTAATTCAGCAAAACTCAAGAACATGAAACCTCACACTGCTCAAAATTGGGTAGAGGCAGACCACAAATAAGGGTAAGTGGGATTTGGAGAGGGAAAAAGGGAGATACATTCCAGAAAGAATATATGGAAAGTTGGGCACTTTTCATTGACCCAGAGGAGAGTGTGGAAGCTCTTTGAAATAGGGAAAGCTACCATCACCAAAAAATATAGGCATATATTTGGTTTTTTTAAGAGGGAAAAATCACTCTTAATAGAAAATGGCCAAAAGAAGGGAAGTCTCTTTTATCACTGGGTGTGTGGATGGGTGGGGTGGATTCGGCCACTCCTCTCGCCAGAAGTGGAGAATTTAAAGATGCTTTGCAAAAGGTTATTTCCAGTCTCCCTCAATGGGTGCAATTAGTAACGTGCAAAATGTGCCTGCAAAGTCATTCAGAAACAACTGCAAGCTTTATTTTAAGCCTTCTCTCCCCTTTTCTTTGGAAGCTTCAGAATACCAAGCTATGCCCTCTGGCTTCCCTGGTATTGTTTGGCTAATCTTAACCTCTAGTCCAAATGTGCCTGCAGCCTTCTACAAAGGGAGGGTCAGGAAGGGCTGTTAAGGAATTCTCCTGCTGGTTCAGAGCAATGGAGAGATGGAAAATGTGGAAAGCTCAGTGGGGCAGTGGGGGGGGAGGGGTATATTCTGGGGAGGGTAAATCTGATGGAGGAAGGGCCTTTTCAAAGTTTTTCTTGGAGGCCTGGAATTTAAACATCTGTGGCCACAATTTGCTTTCATTCCAGGTTGAAGGATTTGTCCAAGTTTGCAGTGAAACTGTTATAGTCCCTAAGTAACCCCAAACACGTTTGAATGCAAGTACCCAGTCCAGTGGGGGAACTGCAGATATTTGTAGCAGTTCAAGCTCTTTTCTTATTTGGGGCCCCAAATTTCCAAGAGTTGCCATTGTGACTAGCACCCTTGACCTTATCATAAATGACAGGGTTCTTACAGACCATCTTATCCTACCCCTTTGTTCTACACAAAGAGAAATGGGCTTCCAGAGAAGTTAACTTATTTGTCCATGGTCATACAGTTAGTATCTGTGGCAGGATTTTGAACATAAGGCTTCCTGATTCCAAATCTACTGCTCTAAGCACTAATTCCTCCAAACTTTATTGGGAAATACAACAAATGTTTCTATTCATCGTTGAGAGGGATCAAGATATGGTAGCAAGTGACTTCCAAGGGAAATTAAATAATACACTTAAAAAATATTTCTGTGGAAATACAGGACAGCAGAGATGTAGGTAACTCAAAATAGCAGATGGTATATTGGATAGGGCACTAATCTGAGAGTCAATAAGGCCTAAGTTCAAATTTTACCTTGGGTACTTACCAGCTACATGACCTGGGACAAGTTACTTGAAACACTCCATGCCATAGTTTGCCCATTTGTAAAATAAGGAGATTGGACTCAATGGCCTCTAAGCTTGGTGGCCTTGTAGCTTTTAATCTAAGATCCCATGGTATTCTTCTTGGGGTCATATTATCACCATCTCCCAGACTAGACTGGTCTCTTTAATTGCAGTTTACTTCAGCTAACATTAAATTGAATATACACAACCATTCTACCAGTTGGTTAGTTTTTGAGATTGCCCAGTATCATTATGGAAGAAGTGTGTCAGTCCTGGGTTAAAATTTTTACATGGATAATCCCAAATGGAGGACAAAGTTGCCGACAATTAATAATTAGTCGTGATAATGAGCCATGATTGCACTTCCATATTTTGAGGAGCTATGATTTCATCGAGGGTGACATTTTTCCCCTTTAATAGATTGAGACTCCTCTATAAAATGGTACACAGTCTTTGAGATGGCTTCAACCAAAATATTAACCATTCTGTGTTCAAACATGGTAATGACCCTTTCTGAAATCTGATCCCTGATTGACTCACAATACACCACCTAGGTTGCACTCAAACTCTTTCATGTTTTGTAGGATGTCCCAAGGGCTTATGTTGTATTCCACTGGTGGAGCCTTTGAGAGCCTAGGGTCACTTCTAACCCATCATATCCTCTGAATTTCTCTTGTATACAATCACTGACCTTGATGTCACCTCTCCCATTAGAATATCACCTCCCTGAGGGTAGAAACTATTTTTGCTTTTCTCCTCATATCCAACACTTAACATAGTGCCCTGCACATAGTAAGCACTTAATATCTGCATGTTTGTTGATTGCAGAAAGAGTTGACCTCACCAGAAAAATAATACTTTCCAAACCCATAAACTGAAAAATCAGGTTTTTTGTTTGTTTGTGTCTTATCATAGCACTGACTCTACTAGCTATGAAAACCTCGAATCAGATCCACAATCTCCAGGATAAACACCTGTAAGTCACCTTTAATTATAACTGCTCACTCGATATCTTCAATAACTGGGTATCTTCAATTCTGCTTAATTTCAGTGTGTATATTTTAGAGCGGGAGAGGAAACACTTTCTCCTCAAATAATAAGCTCAAATGTCGAACTTAAAGACTCCTCCCAGTTCCAACTAGTTGATGAAAAGGGAAATGAACTCTGAATAAAAGCTCCAATCATTTCATGGTCATTCAAAAGCCTCTGGGAGGGGGCATATGATATGCTTCTCCCTCCTTCGCTGTAAGGTGAATACTGCTCTTAAAATAAATTATCTGGCTCAAAAGACTGTGGTGCTATATACTCATTTGATTTTCCTTGACTCCAATAAATCAAAAAATTTAATTTCAAGAACACCTGGAAGCCCAGCAGAACTGCTAAGTTTAATTATCATACTGGGCTTCTTTGAAGACATTGCTTTCCACCTCCCTCCCGTATTCCTTTTTTTTTTTTTCCTTTTTGGATAGAGGAAAATGATTATGCCCCTGAAAGCATTATTCATTTTGCCTGAACAAAAAATATCCATGGCGATAAAAATGATGCCCCTTGCTTCACTTACCAAGAGGAGGACCATGTGTCATTAGTATATCAACTCCCTCTGGGATGAGGTTCCACTTGTCCAGCAAAGACTGACCTCTGGGTAGGTTAAAGCCCCATCCATTAAACCATGGTGTCCTTTGGGAAAAATAATGCAAATGGAATCAGGCCAACAGAACAATGTTTCGTATTTTCATAATTTTTGACTTGCCCCTCTCCTCCAGCCCATCCCCTTGGCACTTCTTTTTCTTCTCTTTTGGAAGAGTTGTGTCTTGTAGAGGGACCCTTTCTGTTGGCTGCCTTCAACCCAAGACATTTAAACGTGAACATGTGGACTGCGGGTGGTTCAGTGTAAAGGGGGTCAGATCATCTGAAAAGGTATATCGTAAATATAAAGGGGGCCATACTTTGGATGTGCATAGATATCAGAGCCACTTGGACTTCTGGCTCATATCTGGAGCAGTTCCGCCATTCATTTAGAGGAAGAGTGCTGAAGTAAGCCCTCAACATCCTCACTGGCAATTAATCTTGGCAAAATCTTGATGGGGATCCAGGAAGGGCCTTTGTGGCAGATGCTTTTGTTAAAAGGACTGCTTTGGTGAATACAAGGTTCAACAGATAGGAAATTTGGAACAATGTGGAGCCCAAGCAACTCAACTCAATATAATTTGGTAGGCACTAGAACATACCAGAATCATGTTAGGCACTAGAATACAAAGACAAAATCCAACCACAGTCTGTGCCTCCGAGGAGCTCAAATTCTATTTGAGGCATTCAATACATCACATGTCATTAAATATAAAGTATATACAAAAAAATACAGCAGAGTTTCAAGAGGCAGAAAACCAATTAACTGGGCATATGAGGAAAGACCTTGGATAGGAGGTGCCACCTGAATTTTGCATCGAAGAAAGCTAGGAATTCAAAGAGGCATAGGTGAATAGGAAGTTCATACCAGACATGAAGGACCACTGGTGCAAATGGGTACCGAGGCAGGAGGAGAGATGTCATGCGGGGAAAGAGCTAGTAGGTCACTTTTTACTGGAGCAGAGAGTGCATAAAAGGTAATAATGTGAAATAAGTCTAGAAAAGAAGGCAGATCACAGAAGAATGTAAATGCCAGACAGAGGATATATTTTATCCTAGAGGTTATAGGAAACCCCTGAAGATTTTTGACTAGGAGAATGACTTCATCAGTTCTATGTTCTTAAAATACTTATTTGGCAGCTGTCTGAAGGAGGTTATTGGAAATGGGAAAGACCAGAAATCAGGGAACAAACTAGGAAGTTATTGCAAGAGTCTTGAGACAAGTAAAGAAGGGAACAGGTATGTAAGATGTTGCAGGGGAAGACCTGATAAGCTCTGAAAATTGAATGGATTTTGGGAGGAAGGGAGATGAAGTAGAGGGGTGAATTGAAATAATTCTGAAGTTATGAAAACCTTGGTGTGAAGGAAAATGGTGTTTCCTTCAACAGAAATAGGAAAGTCTAAAAGATAGATGGGTTTGGGGAAAACAAAATTAATTCCATTACGTCTACCACGAATACCCATTTGGAGATATCCAGCAAGCAGTTGATCCGGCACGAAGAGACACAGGAGAAAGGGGAGGAGATGCCACGGGTCGTGGGGAAGAAACCAAGAAACAGTAGGCATGTTCCTAACATGGACCCTTCTAAAAGCTACCAGGAAAGAGATCTGTCACCTAACCCTAAGCATCATTTCCTTTCTCCCTTGGGCAATTTATTTTCTTCCCTTTCTCTGGGCATCAGTTTCTTTCAGTCACTAATAAAATGAGGATATTGGATGAGCTGACCAAGTCAACACATCAATAAGCATATACACATGTGGTGTGAGCACATGCCCGTGTCCACACGTTTATCTGTATACCTGCAATATCCCTCAGAAGAATTTAAGCAACTTGAGGGCAAGAACCATTTTTCATCTGTCTTTGAATCCATAGCACCTAGCACAGTGCCTTTGTTCATAACAGGTATCTAATAAATGCCTACTGAACTGGATTGGCATAGAAACCTGAAGAGCTTCTCAGTCTTTTCCTGATTTTATAGATTCAGATGTGACCAGGTTTATTTGAAATAGTATTTGAAATGTTCTTTTTTGACCAAGAAGCGATTGAATTTGACACACTGAAAATACCAGCTGGGTAATCGGACATACAATAACATAGCTACTGTGTACAATACAGAAGTGACCTGTGAACCAACCCTCCAATCACTTTGCTGCAATATAAGGGCTAAGAGTAGAATACAGGTTATCTGACCTGAAGTTCATCAAGTACATCCTTGGGCAGGGTTATTATAAAAACACAACATAGAGCAGTGAAAAAAACTGGCACATTTGGAGTCAAAGGGCAAGAGTTGAATGCCAGCTTTGTCAACGTACTACTCCTGTGTCCCTTGGTCATGTCATTAATCTCTTTGGGTCTCAATTTCCTCATTTGTAAAATGAACTGGCAGAATTAGAAGACTTCTAATCCAAATCTATGATTCCAAAGATGAACTGTTCTAATGCAATTCGGTTCATGTCAATTCAACAGTCATTTCACTAAAAGTAAGTCACAAACCCTACGTACAAAGCATGATTTTAAGGTCTGGCAATACAAAAAGAAAAACAAAACAGTATTTTCCCATCAAGGAGTTTATAGTCTAAGGCCATGAAAAGGATCAGAAATTAGAATATTTCATCTGGACATTTAAAAAATTTTATCTTTAAAACTTCTTTTTTACGCTTATAACAATGGTAATCATCTTTACTTGCAGAAGACAGCTTTCTAAAAACTCACTTAAGCACTACTTGATTTGCTGAATCACCAAATTTTTGGGTTCCCTTCCTCTCATTTCCAGGCAGTGAGACTGGCATATACATATAAGGTTTTGGTGAAGCCCAAGAAATCCAGTTACTCACATTAATGCACTTAGTTCACATCTTTTTAAAATGCTCGGGGAAACTTCATAGACATGTTTGCTGGTAGTGCCGAATAAAAGTCCATCCTTACTATATATGGCCCATTATGTTCAGCAATCCATGACTCTAAATTTAAATTCAGCTCCAAATTGCTAGTATCTTTTAAATTTTACTGTAAATTCATTTAGTTGCTCATTTCTGAAAGCGTGACTGGAAAATAAAGTGTTTGAGGAAATATTCAGATCCTGTCAATAGATAAGCAAACACCAACACACTTCTTTACCAAATAACACCCATTGTAGGGCATGATTGCCATTCAGATCCTGTGACAGGACAGAAGATCCAAGACCAGGAGCTCTTAGGGGGTAGCTATTTGTCCTAGGTGAGAGCTTCACCATCACAGTTTGGTGAGAAAGACAGACAGACAGACAGACAGACAGACAGAAAGAAAGAAAGAAAGAAAGAAAGAAAGAAAGAAAGAAAGAGAAGAAAGAGAAAGAAAGAAAGAAGGAAGGAAGAGAGAAAGAAAGGAAGGAAGGAGGAAGGAAGGAAGAGAGAAGGAAGGAAGGAAAAGAGGGAAGGGAGGGAGAAAAGGAAGAAAAGAAGGATAAAAAAGATAGCTGCATGAGACAGATGAATAGATAGATGCAGATGGATATCTGTGTGTCTGTGTCTATACAGTCAGATATAATTACTTGATGTTTTTAGAACCCCTCAGTAAGAATGAATCTGTAACACTCCTGATTTTAGATATATGGCCCTAATGGGTGGAAGTGGGCATGGAAGTTGTAGTGGGCAGCACTACAAACATAGCTACTCTAGAGACAATTAAGTATTTCTTTTTCCAAATTGGATCCAAAATGTTTTAAGCCACACTAGAGTCAGAGGCCTGAAAGCAAGTTATTACATGCTGGCTGAGGCTGACCTTCTGACCACATGATAAATATCTGCTGAATCAAAATCCCATCATGGTGAACTAGATGGAAGGATATACTACTTGTAAATGGAGCCAGGTAAAGCTCTTTTAGTTTTCTTCGCACAATCAGAGCTGGAAGAGACCATTTAGTCAGGGGTGGAGTTCAAATCTTTCTACAGACACTTCCTAGCTGGGTGACCCTGGGTAAGTTATTTAACCCCGTTTGTCTCAGTTTCCTTATCTATCCAATGAGCTGGAGAAGAAAATGGCAAACCTCTCCAGTACCTGTGCCAAGAAAACCCCAAATGGGGTCATGGAGAGTCAGACATGACTGACCCACAACAGAAATGTCCCAAAAAGCTTAGAATGGTTATTTGACTTGAAGATCACTATTTTTCAAACAAAAGCAGTGATAGCTGTTAAAAAGCCAAGGCTTCTGAGCAAACTGTGGATACTACTATAATCCAGGGCCTCACTTAATCATTTGCTCCAATGATTTATTACCTATTTACCTCAGTGGTCAGCCTGTCTTTTTGCAATATAATACAAATCAAAGACTTCCCCAGTTTGAGCCACTCTCTTTTCCCCTTCACCTCAATTACCTGATTCTGGAATCTGAACTTAGAAAATAAAACAAATCCAGGACCCAACTACAATGCATTCCATATTTCAGAGAGGGGCAAATAAAAATCAGAAGAAACATCTGTGTTCATTGATTTTAATGCACAGAGTAGCACTTCAAAGATGCTTGCTAAATTCACTGAAACAACAGCCTCACGTGTTAGAACATCTTACCTGGAAGGAGCAGAGAGGACTCCAAAGAAATTAGTATCAATGAGAAACTTTTCTCTGATTATTTATATCAATAAATATACCCCAGGGAGGGAGAGTGATAGGATACACTGTTGTCATGAAGACCTGGGTTCGAGTCTCTCCTCGACACATACTGGCTGAGTGACTTTGGACAAATCATATAAACTTTCAGTGTCCCAGGTGATTCTCTAAGACCAGAAGCTACAGAAGAATGGTTAATCTGCATTAGTAGAGGTAGTTTCCACACCAGGAGTTTCCACTATTTATTAAATACTAGCTCTGGGAAAACAAATGAACAACCTCAAACATTCCAGCTAGGGTCAAAACCAGCTTTGGGTATTTGTGGTATCTCTTGGGGACCAGTAGGGACACAAATGGCCCTTTTTAGTCATTCCACCATTGTTTAAAATAAGGTTCTTTTAGAAACATGCAGTCCTGCTCCCTAGAGTACACTCCATTATGAGCTTTCCATAAAAGATTCAAATACGACATCAGTCTGCAGAGACCCAAATTACGTTTGGTTAACATTAAGCTTGTGACAAAATCCAGAAGTTTTCAAGTTAGATAGAGTTTAGAAGGTTCTGGCTTTTATTATCACCAAAACACATGTGCTAATGTATGCACATGTGCAAGTGAGAGAGAGAGAGACAGAGACACACAGAGACAGAGAGGATGGAGGGAAGGAGGGAAAGAGAGAAAGGGACAGACAGAGACAGAGACACAGAGAGGAGGAAGGAAGGAGGGAAAGAGAGAGACAGAGAGACACAGAGGAGGGAGGGAAGGAGAGATAGATAATGAGAGAAACAGAGACAGAGAGGAGGAAGAAAGGAGGGAAAGAGAAAGAAAGGGAGAGAGAAAGAGAGAGAGAAGAGGAGGGAGAGTCAGAGACAGACAGAGACAGAGAGGATGGAGGGAAGGAGGGAAAGAGAGAAAGGGACAGACAGAGACAGAGAAACAGAGAGGAGGAAGGAAGGAGGGAAAGAGAGAGAAAGGGAGAGAAAGAAAGAGAGGAGGGAGAGTCAGAGACAGACAGAGACACAGAGAGATAGAGACGAAGGGAAACACAGAAAGAGACACAGACAAAGATAGAGGAGGGAGGGAAGGGGAGATAGATATTGAGAGAGAGAAGCAGAGAGGAGGAAGAAAGGAGAGATACTGAAAAAGAGAGAAAAGGAGAGAGAGAGGGAGAGGGAACGAAGGTAGGAGGAGGAGAGAGAGAGAGAGAGAGAGAGAGAGAGACAGAGAGAGACAGAGAGAGACAGAGAGAGAGACAGAGAGAGAGAGAGAGAGAGAGAGAGAGAGAGAGAGAGAGAGAGAGAGAGAGAGGAGAGAGAGAGGAGAGAGAGAGGAGAGAGAGAGAGAGAGGGAGGGAGGAGGGAGAGAAGGAGAGAGAGGGAGGAAGGGAGGGAGGGAGGGAGAGAAGAAAGAGAATGGAAAAGATGGATATGTGAATTTTATTCTGGAATCAAATTTTCATGACTTGCTTATGTTTGAATATCAAATATCTGAAACAAAACCAAGTTACTTTTAGGACTATTTTCGTGGTATTTCTAATGTGGTTTTTCATTTCCTTAACACAGATGTGGAGTTCCTTCAGGCATTCTCTGGCAGGGCTTTACTTTAGAGACAATGGCCATGGGGCAGAGAATAAATAACTTGACCAGGCAGGAAGCTACCTGGTAGCCAAATGCCAAAAACTAATTGTAAGGCTGACCTGGGGGGAGGTCACTAAAGGGTCATCTGGAGACAGTGGTGAAAAAGTGACAAGAGAGTTACATGGACCTAGGGCCATGATGTGGCTACATACTCTACTTGTGTGACCTTGAGATAGTCACTTGATGTCCTCAATGAGATCACACCTCTAGAGCAAAGACAAGGATCTTAACACAGTGCCTGGCACATAGTAGGCACTTAATAAATGTTGATTGATTGATTGAAGAGAGACCTCAGAAGAAACAAGCCCAGGAAGATTAAGCCACCTTATCAGAGTCACAGAGGTTGTATGAGGACTCTAACTCTGGAGCCAGGGCACTGTCTATTGTACCATATTGCTCCTCTAAAACAAGAGGGCTGGACCATCAGGTCTTGAAGGTCCCTTTCTGCTTCTTTGAAGTTTACCCATCACAGAAGAACAGGATGCCAGAAACAGAAGGAATCCAAGAGGTGTCCAATCCCACCTTTAACTTGACTTTGAGCAATCTGCCCTGAATAGTAGATATGCCAAGGGCTCATCTGGTTTTTCTTGGAGACCTCTAGTGAAGGGGGACCCACCACTTCCTGGGGCAGTCCATGTTATCTTTGGATGGATGGATTGAATCACCTAGAAGGGTTTTCTCAAATCAAGCTGATACTTCCTTCTCTTCACCCTTAGTTCTATCAAATGAGTACAAGGAGAACAAATCTAATCTCTCTCATGTGGCAGCCTTTCACACACTTGACAATAGTACTTATGTGCTTCTCAAATCTTCTCTAATGTCAAACACCTGATGTTCCTTTAGATAATCATGACATAAACTCAAGATCCTTCAGCATGTTGGTTGCCTCCTTTGGACACTTTCCAACTTATCAATGTCTTTCCCAAAATATTGCTGTGAGAAATAACATAACTTGACCAGGGTAGAGTACAATGGGCATGTCACTACTCTTGCCTCCCTAGTTCTGGATATTATATTTTGATTAGCATAGACTAAAGCCACACTGACCTCTTTGGCTATCACGTGTTGACTCCTGTCAAGCTTGAAGTCCATGAAAAACACCAGGTCTTTTTCCAAGCAACTACTCCAGGCGTGGGGAACCTGTGGCCTTGGATTTCTTTTGGGAAGTTTGGATTCAGTCAAAGGGCCAAACTTGAGGACCCAGAGGGCCACATATATGGCCTCGAGGCTGCAGGTTCCCCACCCTTCTAGCCCCTTCTCACAGTACTCCTGGCTAAAAGCTGAGACTGAATGACTCAAGCTCCCCGGAAGTGAAATTCTGCAGTACAGGGTGGAGGAAGGGCTGGTGATGGAGTGGACAATACAGGGAGAACATGTGTGCACTGTAGAGATGGAATATGTCATCATCATTTAATAGGTCTTTACCCAGTTGGATTTCTAAAGTCAAGAGCACTACAGGGACAATGCCACAATTTCAACTGGAAACATGAATCCCTAACAGCGATCTCACAGTGAGTTCACTGGAGAACATGAATAAACCAACTTCCATGGGTCTATAATATGCTTTGTTCTCTAACAGAGGGGGGTGGGGGATGGGGTTGGGGAGGGTGGGAAGGAGGAGGGGTAGAATCAAAGCTAACAATGTCATCGCCTTTCGCCAAAGCCTTAATAATTAGCTGTGACTAACAAATTCCACATGGGAACCAACTTGGAAGAAATGTTTCATGATCTTCCCTGTTGCCAGTGGGCCAAAACTTGCCTGAAACATGTCCCTTAACACATAGGGAGTTCTCACCTCAGAAGAAAACATGAAAAATCCAATGGCCATGAGAAATTCAGTCAGAGCTGAAAAGGAAATATTTCTAAAGAAGGCAGTGAAAATAAATGTCGAATTCTGGAGATGCTCGGCCCTTGCTAACCGTGATTAGAATGTCTTCGCCTTCACAGCTTCAAGTTTCAGACACAGGGGCAGAGGGAAATAACCTAGAGCCTAACAATGTTAATACAAAAGCAGGTTTTCTATGAGTAGGCGGGTTTAGATGAAATCATTGGTAAAGGTCATCTGTGTTTGCAGTACACTGTGCTATGGTGCAGGCAGAACACAGTGGATGCTCTATAAATTCAAGGGGTGGACAGGTGAATAGCTGCCTACTGCCTGCCTCTACCCCGGGAAACTTTAGATGGGTGTTGTACTAAACAAAGGGGGAGTCAGGACTCTTTGTGTAAAGGTAAATCTTGACTAGCCCAGTGTGGGGCAGTGCCACAGATCCAGCCCTTAAGTTCATTCCTACCAGAGCCTTCCAAGCAGGGGATTTTATGACTTTGACCCTACTAATATTACGCTTTTGAAAAATCCCTAGGGTACAGGGAAATGGCAACTCGTCAGACAGACAGTACACGTTTTACTTGAGCTGATTACTTATTAAAAGAAATTTCCTCCGTGCTCTGCTGCATGGAATTAAAACAATTTTTTTTTAAAGAACTCAATCTATCCTGCTCAGACAATTCATTGGCATGTCAAAGCTGTTAGGCAAGGTTGTTTAGCCAGGTAGTACCAGGGGTTGGAGTTTGACAAAATCTTAAATTGGTAACCCAGAGCAATGTGTTACTTTGGTGCTGTCATGGGGAGGGGTGGGGGGGATTAAAAAAAACGTTCACAGAAAAAACTCTCTAAACCGCCAATTATCAGTATCTCTGCTGCCAGCATTTAAGTACAGACACAGAGTAGAGAAGGAGAAACACATTTTAACGGCATATTTTCCCCTAGATGGTGGCCCCGATTCTGCGCTTTAATCTCCTTCATGCAAAGCACACACAAAGCCAGGGGCTCTCTCATGCTGCAGATCATGCCGGGTCCAAGAGAACCTAATTTAACTGCCACTGCTTAAAATCACACAGCACTTCAGAGCGTCTTTCTCCTGCCATGAAAACATCACAATAATTCTTGATCTCTGCCTCACCTGACAGCTCAACCCTCCCATGGCTGCAAAGCTTCCCTGTCAGTTAGGAATCAGAGTTACACGGGTTCCAGATGTGTCATACAGAGCATCCAGATGAAAGGCAGACACCTGCCCCCCACCTCCCATTGCTAGTTCTGTATCCTACCTCTTGATGCTGATTGAGGTAACTAGTATGGTCCCCACAGATCCCTAGACAGAGCAAGCTGAAAGTGATTTCTCTGTGCAATTAAAGGGGGTCTTATATTAGCCTATAGAGCACATCCATACCTAGCCCAGCCAAAGGATATACACGTCAAACGCCACAACAGCAAGAGAGAGGAGAATCTGATCTTTGGGATAAAATGGACACTCTCTCTACAAGCTGCCTGGAAAACTGGCTCAATGAAACCTGCCTGCTTCCACAGGGAAGGGGAGGCTTCTCTCTCACCAGCCCCTTCCCTACTCCATGACACTATAGCATATTGGCTTTTAATTTCTCTGGATGCTGGATAAAAATCATCACTGTTTTTAACGAAGGATAGTCTGCTGTGAAATGTCCCAGAATTGGAAATTATAATGATGATAACAAAGGATGATGAAAACAGTTAGTGTTTGTTTATATACCATTTTAAGGTTTGCAAAACGCTTTACATATTTCAACCGATCCTCACAGCTACCCTGAGAGAACGGTGCTAATATTATATGTACACACACATTTTACAGAGAAGGAAACTGAGTTTGAGAGAGGTTAAGTCACACTGGTAGTGAATGTCTAAGGATGGATTTTAACTCAGATTATCCTGACTCCAAGTTCAGTATTCTATCCACTATACCACTATGTAATGAATGATCCAGAGAAATCCCTCAGGGACTGAAATAAGCCAGATGAGAACTCCTCCAGTGAGAAAGTACAAGATGGAGCCATGGTGTGACCTCAAGATGATAATGATGATGATGACAATTCTTCTTCTTCTACTACTACTTCTTTTCCTTTTCCTTCTCCATCATCATTTTCTTCTTTTCCTCCTCCTCCTCCTCCTCTTCCTCTTCTTCCTCTTCTTCCTCTTCTTCTTCTTCTTCTGCTTCTCCTTTTCCTTCTTCTCCTTCTTCTTCTCCTTCTCCTCCTTCTCCTTCTCTTTCTTCTCCTTCTCCTCCTCCTTCATCTCCTTCTCCTTCTTCTTATTCTCCTTCTCCTTCTTCAGAGGAGATCTTGTTTTGTAAGGGCCATCATGGCCAAGGTGCAGTTAGAGAATCATGGAATTTCAGAAATGGAAGAGACCTCCTGGGGTACTCCAATAGGCTGTTTTTCCAGTTGACATTAAACTGTTACCTCTTTAGACTGAGTCATTCAATAAGTTTATCAATAAAAGGCAGGAGAGATAAAGGATGAGAGCTTGTCAGGGGTGGTGGAATCAAATGAGAGTTTTATTTTGTTTTTGAAAGGTAGCAATCACACTGCCAGTTCTTTCAGTATAGTGGGATATATCTGAATCTAGTAACATCTGGGGATTCTCTTATTACGTCTCTTGTTATCTTGAAATCAGCTCCTCATTAGTCATCAGGTCCCCCCTCCACTTCCAGTACAAAGATTATTCCCCTTAGCAGAGAAAAGAGAAACAAAATAAGAACATTCTATCCATCTGTCCCATTATCTGTCGTGACACCATTCAACCAGAGTAATGACCCCATTCCTTCTTTGACTCCCCAATTTCTCCAATATAGGTTAAAAAGTAGATAGCCAATGAGGTCCTTTCCAGCTCTAGAATGAAAGGAACCTTCCTACCAGCCCTCGTTTTCTTCCTCAGCTTCAGCTTTTTCTCAAATTCTACAATCCCAGGACATCTTTTTGTTTGTTTTTATTGTGTTTTGTTTACCATATTGATACCTTTTCTTGGGTCAGAGAAGCCACTTCCTCCAAATATATTACTGATTTTTAATCAGAAAGGAGGTGTGTCCTTTGACCTTTTCCATATTGGTGCGGACATTGACTGTTGAGGTTGACCAGATTTCTATTGCCTGTCTTCATGTTTTCATTTATTTACATTGCTCTGGTCAGTATGTACATCACTCTTTTGTCTGTTTCTCTACTCTGTTTCACTTCTTACAATTCTTCTGATGCTTCTCTTAATTCTCCACCTTCATCACTCTTTAAGGTGTAGTAACATTCCATTCCATTCATAGAGCTGTTCAACCATTCCTCAGTGACAAAGCACACATTTGTTCCCAGAAACTATGGTACTATGAATACTGTCTATACAGAGAATTCTCTTGATGTCACACTATTCTTACAAGATTATTGTATACTGTCTTCATTCTCTACTACCTGTTGTTTTTAAAATACAAGTTGCCTGATGAAATTCTATTTGCATCCACATCTATCTTTTTAGACAACTCTTCTTTTGCAATTTCTTGTAATTATTTCTGTGTTGAATCTCCCTCTTTTTCTGAGCTGGATTTCCTTGTAGAATTTTAAGCCACAGTAATCTACCTGTCCTTTCTTTGAATTCTCTGAAATCTAAATCAAATATTATTTTGAAATCTTTCTTAAAATCTAGTCCAAAGTGACACACAACACTGGATTTTTTTGTTCCTCTTCTTTTACAAATTGTAAGGTGGAGTGATTGCTTTCCTTAATGTTTCCATTATTTCTATTTCAGCAACCAATCCTTTATTAAGGCCAGTTAAGACTTTGTTATCTGCTCTTTTTGGGGGGAGCAGAGAGAGCTCTAGTAAATGTCTGAATAATTGAAGTTTCCTATCACTATCTATCATATCACCCTCTTGCCAGGCTATGTTCTATTTCCCAAACTCTGTATCTGCTTCTTCTTTCTGTCTAGGTGGTCTATAGGATATTCTAGTGAAATACACCAAATACTCTCCACTCTGTTCCCCTATTCTACTTCTTGTATTCCCTCACTTAAGCATCTCTTAATATGCAATACTAGATGATTCCATTACCACTTTTACCTATTCCATTTCTTTTGAACCATACCCTTCTAAATTATGCTCCAGTTATGGGTCTCAGCCCAACCAAGTGCTAGTGTTGGCTATGAAATCTAACTTACCTGCTTGAAATAAGTTTATAGGTCACAGGAGCATGGATTTAGAGCCAGAAGGGATGTCAGATGGCATTTAATCTGACCTCTTTATATTACAGAAAGAAACTGAGGCTCAGCTAGGACAAGTGGCTCGTTCAAGGTCACACAGACAATAAGAGTGAGAAGAGGAATGTGAAGACTAGGTTCTCTGATGCCAGAGTTGATTCTCTTTCTTCCGTACTATGTTTAGCTTCCTGTCAAAGCTTTGTGTATCGGTATATAGACAACATCTCAGGAAATGGGTTTTTATCGTGGATGTCTTTTGGGGACTTTTGTCTCTTGTGACTTTCTTACTGTTCTCCTGCTTTCCTTTCTCCAACACCTTCACCCTTGTTTTTTTAAGTTTAAAGTCCATTTGACTAGATTTTAAGACCAGGTAAAGATGTGTATGTATCTATTTATCTATGTACATCAAGCCCTTCATATAGGTCCTCCATCCCTGACCAAGAACTCATCATTCCTATATTTTAGGCCACAATACAAAAATCTAACTCTTATTCTCTAACATCACACATTTAATCAGGCATTCACTTCCCATGATCATTTGTTTTCTGTCTTGCTGTTGGAGGGAAAGAGGTACAGTGGCAAGCAATGCCGGGAACCAAGATGAAAAGCAAACTACGACCTGTTTTTGGACTTGGCATGCCTGAATTATTAAAAATAACATTACAATGTCTTACCCAACTCTCCTAAACTGGCATACCTGGCTTTAATTCTATAAATAAATAAGAGGAAGTAGAAAATTCTCAATCCATTTCCTTCCCACAGGGTAGCCGTGGGGGAAATGTTGAATGTCCATCATGAAAAGGAACATTTATGTGGCAGCGATAATAACGGTCAGACCCCTATGTTGGTGGGCACTTTAAGCAAACACAGGAAGCTTCTAGGTATCTAGAGATGTAGTGGTTTCCTTTGCAGTCTGAGAGAATTAGAGGTTGGGCCACAAAAAATGCCTTCCTGAGATAGTGCAAATACTGAGCAACCACACATGGGAGATTTTAAACAGAGAAAACAAATAAAGAGGATACTCTAAAATACTTTTCTGAATATTGCCCAAACTTTCACACACACACACACACATACACACACACACCCCTTTTAAGATAGGTGACTAAGCATAGCTTTTCCCCAGGAAATAAAGGTAGAGATTGAGAAAATCAGGGTTAGAAAATGAGGAAGCAGGTGCTGGGGAAATGGATTTGATGTGATGCTTTCTACGCAAAACGAGGCCAGATGGTTAAGAGGTGACTTGCCTTGGCTATTATCCCTTAAAGTCTAGACAATGATTCCTTGTAACCTAGTTCTTGTGGGATCTGGTGAGATCAAGAATATCCCAGAATTGATTTAGAATCACCAAGTAGAGAACAGCACCCAGAATGTACATTTTTATGTACATTTTTATGGTATGTCTGGTGAAACTCCAGGGAAACTCTGAACTTCCCTCCATACTTCATAAAGAGATTCCCCACCCCCCACCTCCCATAATGGAGCCACAAACCATTTTCTACAATATCCTATGACACTGAGGACAGGTATAATGGCCAGAGCCTGTGGGGCACAACAGGTTAAGGGGAAGGGAGGTGCCACTAGGTACTTGTAAAAGTACACCTGGCTTTCCCTTCGTAGTCTCACAGGCCTGTTTACAAGTCCCTCTGGGAAGGCAGAGGGAGACCAGTGCCTCCTAAAATCAGTCATAGTACTTGCTGATATAAAGGGTGTCAGAGGGGTGGGGGCCTGAATTCCCTAAATTTCAGGCTGCTAACTCTTCATTATCCATGTAACTGAGGGAGCCTCTAGTCCTCAATGACAGATAAGTCAAAATCCATGTTCTTTTGTTTATGAACTTTGTGTTTTTACTGTCGTTTTGTTCTGAGTAGATTGTCCTTCTTAATTAATTATGGTTAACTTGGGCTAATGGTAAAATTATCTTGCCTTTCAACAGGGAACTAGGGAAAGACAGCCTGGATTAATGCTGCTCTGGCATCAAAACTGTCTGAATTAACCAAGATAGCATGGTGTAGTGAGTAAGGAGACTGGTTCAAATTGTTAAACCCTTTCTAGCTGTTTGACCCTCTCTGACCTGGAGTATTTTCCTCTGTAAAGTGAAGGCGTTGGCTCTGATGATCTCCAAGCTAACTTCTAGCTCTAAATCTATGATCCTAGGATGCCCAAAGCAAATAATCTATATGTGGATAACTAAGACTTGAATGCATTTGAAAATACTCCTTAGTAGCAGCTGGATAGAAATACTCTGGTCTTTGTATGTGGTGGTGGTAATTTGCCTCAGAGCATGTATTCTGACATATGTTGTTTCTATATTATTCATGACATTTCCCAATATATTTGCCCTCCACCTCCTGAAGACTCATTCTTTACGACAAAGAAGAAAAAGGAAGGAAAAAACATTGACCATCAATGGCGACCAAGTGTCACATTATACACAGTCTTTTACACTCAGAATCCACACCTCTGCAAAGAAGGCAGGAACGTTCTCATATCTCTTTCCTGGGACTGAGCTCAGTCATTCCAATTTCACAGCTTTTTCCTTTTTCTTTCTTTTCTTTCTTTCTTTCCTTCCTTCTTTCTTTCTTTCTCTTTCTTTCATCTCTCTCTTTCTCATCCTTTCTTTCTTTTCTTTCCCTTTCTCTCCTTTTCTTCCTTTCTTTTTTCTTTCTTTCACTATCCTTTTCATCTACATCGTTATGATGTATTACATATTATTATACCACTATTTTCCTCACACTGCTCATTTTATTTCATTTTTCTCTCTTCTTCTTCTTCTCAGAATGAGGGCCAGTTGGATAAAGAAGAACAAAAATCCAGGTGTTAACACTGGCTTAAGGATCACTTCAACTCCAGGTGACTAGTTCAGATCAGACCATTTCAGTAGAGAAAGTAATCTGTGACTGACAGTCCATACATGAGAAAATAAAACATTTCACATTAAGTTCTTTTTCTGTATTTTACTTTATGTTTTTTACAATCCAATTTTCATTTTAACATAAATTTAAGCTAAATTAATAAACCAGATTTCTTTTTTCCACAACAAATGAATTAATACGGACACATCACTGCTAAAGTCTAAAAGATGTAACAATGTGTAGTCTGATTTACTCCAACTCTCCTTGTTAGTAATCACTAATTTAATTTTGGTTTCTCTTTTACTCAGAAAACTCTTAACTGGCCAAAAGAAGAAAAAAAATCATCTCTGGGGGGGAATGTTTACAGTCATCAATAGGCTGTCTTTGCCTCATTAAGTGCTATTATCTATTGAGTGGCAAGGACTGGGAAAGCTAATTGACTATGGTTTCTTACACACACACACACACACACACACACACACACACACACACACACACACACACACACTCAAAGCAAATTACCACGTTGGTTCTGTCCAAAATGTATGTCTCATTCTGTACCTTGAATCAATCATTTCTCAAAGAATATATATTTAGACTATAAGCTTCCTGAGGTCAGAGATGGTCTCACTTTTTATATTTGTATCCCTACTTAACATAGTATCTGGCAATTAGTAAACACTTATCATTCATTCATTCACTCAATATTGGATAAACATATATCTTCAGTTTTATTCTGGGTTGGTGGGAAAAGCACTGGCTTTGGAGGCAGAAGACAAGGGAATGAATCATGCTTCTCCCACATGCTTCCTGTGGGGCCCTTGCTGTCCAGTTTTTCTTATCTATAAGATAAGGAGGTTGGACTCTCCGGCCTCTAAGATCCGGTTCTAAATTTATGATTTTATGGCTCTCAGATAACTATTGAGGATGCATTCTGTGCCCAGCACTGAGCCAGGTACTGTGGCATTATACAAAAGTCTAAGATATAGTATGTACCCTCAAGGAATTTATAATATGGTTGGGGAGGTAAGGCAGATATACAGAAAACATTTAAATAAGAACTAACAAAATAAAAAAATAGATAAAGAAGTAAAATTTTTAAATCAATCAAATATAAAAATAAAAATGGCAAATTAAAATAAAATAGAAACCTCAACTAGATAGTCAGATAGAGAAATGAAAAAAAAACAGTTAATTTTTTTAAAAATGCAAGATACGATAAAGGACAATATAAAAGGTTCAGAGACAGAAAAACAAAGAAAAACCACCAACATTGGCCCTGCCTTCAAGGTGCTTACAATTTAATAAGAAAGAAAACATGAACCCAAAGAAATATGATGCAAAGTACACACGTTCATGAGGTCACAGATTCAGAGAGACCTCATACCTCCTCCAGCTCCACCCCTCTCATTTTACACTTCAAACTGAGGCCGACAGAGGTGAAGGGACTTGGAAAAGACATATAGGTAACAAGTAGCCAGGTCAGAATTTGAACACAGATTTTCTGCCTCCAAATTCACCCCTCTTTGCCCCACAGCAAACTGCTTCTGGGTGCTTCACTTAACCTCTCAATTCTCTCCCTGCCCCTTTTAAGAGCTCCCCCCCATTCTCTCTGTCTCTGTCTCTCTGTCTCTGTCTCTGTCTCTCTCTCTGTCTCTGCCTCTGCCTCTCTCTCTCTCTCTCTCTTTCTCTCTCTGTCTCTCTCTGTCTCTGTCTCTCTCTGTCTCTGTCTCTCTCTGTCTCTGTCTCTCTCCCTGTCTCTGTCTCTCTCTCCCTTCCTCTTATCTCTCTTTCTCTCTCCTCTTTCTCCCTCTTTTTGGGAAAGCCCACACTTCTAGTTTCCAGGTACCTTGGCACAAACGGAATTAACTCATTCAATTTATTCTCCTTCTTAGGAATGGTAATTAAGAAACTTCAGGTTAGAGTGGATAGAGAGCTGGATGACTTGGTATCCAGTCCTGTCTCTGACACATATACTGACTGCCAGACTCTGGGCAAGTCACTTAAACTCTCAACGAACACCTCAGGCCTAAGACTGACTGGAAGTTGAAAGTCTGCCAGCTTCCATTGGCAGAGGAAGTTTGCTCACAAAGGAATTCCTGATACTAGTAAAATCTCAGGTCCAGCCCCTATCCCTATTATTAGAAATAATAAAGAAAATTCTTACTAGAGAATGAGCTTCTAAAAACTTGCAGGTGATGCTGGGGGACAGGGGAAGGGGGGAGAAGGAAATGGGAATATGGTACAAAGGGTTAGGGTCAGACTCTACTAACTCAGCCACTGAGCTCTTTCAGAGTGCCTTTGGAACCTTCCTCATCTGGGTCTAATCCACACCAAGCTGGATTCTGGGGCCTGGTCTAGCAAGTTCTAGGTGAACTTCCCATTCCACTGAAACAAAAAGTGAACCCCACCCACTCCTTTGTTGTTATTTCTTAAAGAGCTATTGATGCCTCCAGGAAATCTTTGAAAAACATTTAATCTGCCAACACTGCTCCTGCTTTTGAACACTGTTCCTCCTTTCTTATTACTGGGCAAGTTTGCAGGAAAACAGACACTTTGTTTTATAAATAGAACATTATTCACTGTTTTCTGGAGGTGTCTGCTAAAAATAAAAAAGGGCTTTGCCTGTTTCTGTATTGTTTTCATTTTTTTATAAAGAGAAAATTTGAATAAAAGGAACTCATGATCATGGGGAGCATAGGCTCCCACTCCCAGTGTAGATCAGGGCTGGTTTTCTCTCACTACTAGCTCACAAGGAAAAGGCCAATAATTCTGGACTAAGAGGACTGGGTTCGAATTCTAATTCAGACACAACCAGGGTGAGCACTGACAAGTCATTTAATCTCTTGGATCCTCAGTTTCCTCATATGGAAGATAAGAGTTAGACAACACAGCCTTTATGGTGCCTTCTATCTCTGAATCAGTTCACATAGCCACAGTGTAGATGGCTAGAAAGTAAGGACACACTTTTAAAAATGGACCAGAGCTTAAAGAGTCAAAAAAGGACTTTCCCCTTAAGACGCTGCCCACAGACTTTAACATTCTGGAGAATTCCCCTTTTGGAACTGCTCTTTTTGAACTGGAAAATAGCTGTACAGAGACAGGATTTTTGAAGGAAAAAATGTACACACGGACTTGGTTTGAATTATTAACATTTTCTCTTTCACTTTCGTAAGTCTAGAGTAACAGTCAAGAAAGCAATAAACCAAACCCCAACTTTTGACGTTTTTCAGAGATTTAAATGCTCACAATGAAAATTTAACAATCAGCTCTGGCAAGTCAGTACCAGCTGTCTCCAAGACAACCCTGTAGCCTTGAGAAGTAAATCTAGACTTGCATGACCTTCGAGTCGGAAGACAAATTGCTTACTCCTGAACTAAACAGCTTCTGACTACTGTGCTTTCATCTATGTATGTGTATATATATATGTGTGCGTGCATATATATGTATATATATACATATATGTATGTTTGAATGCATATATATGTGTATGTATATATGTATATGTGTATATATAACCTTTTCCCATAACATTCTGTTCAGATCTTAAAGATACAGTAAGCAGTATTTGTGTATCTGTGAGAAAGCTTAAAGAAACAGATGGGGTAGATAGCTAGATAGATGAATGGATAGACAGACAGACAGACAGAAATAAGTAGACAGTTGATAAATAGATCATAGGCATATAGATGGATCGACAGAGTTGATAAATAAAAGCTATATGACAAAGATAGGTAGAGAGGAAGCTGATAAATAACTTGATAGGTGATAGATAATTGATAGATAAACACAGATGACAGAGATAGGGAGACAGTTGATATACAAATAAATGATAGTGATAGGTAGATAGATGGTATATAGATAGATGGATAGTTGATAGATAAATAGCTAGAATATAGAGATAGGTAGATAGATAGCTGATAAATAGAGAGATAATAGGTAATTGATGGCTGATAAATAGATAATAGGTAGATAGATAGGTAGATAAACAGATAAAGATATAAAAAACTAAACTATATCAGACAACCAGCTTTATCTCTTGCTGTTACCACATCTCTCCAACAATCCCCTACCATTTTTTAGTTAACTAAGGCTTTGGAAAACAGGCTTGCAAAGTATCAAGGATCTATGCCTTCTTTCTCTATCATAGCAGATGGCAGCTCATGCATAACTCAGTAGAATAGTCTTGAAGAGTCTCCAGAGGCTCAGGGGAGTGTAGTCTCATAGCTCTGGAGCCTTCCAATCTCCAATATTCTCTCCACTCTTCCATACTACCTCTTTGGATAAGGATATCAACAAGGTTATCAGAACTGTGTGCTAAAGAAAAGTTAATAAGCTTCTAAGAGTCTGAGCATCTTTTCCATGGAACTGTCTGTGAGATTTCGTTTAACGCCTCTTGATAACTATGTTAGCACTTCAGAACCCCTGTTTGCTTACTTTTTCCTTCACAGATATATTCTAGAGGGGAGGCTGCCAGAAGTCTGACCTACAGATAAACGAGGAACTTCAGCTTGCCCTCCTCCGCCTCTTCTCAGTCCTTGGACAGCTGCTTCCTTAAAATGGCAGCTATCCCTCCAGGTTGCCAGATGACCTTGGATTTCAACTTCTTTTCATGAACAAAACTGAAACCTTAGCTCACTGGTATTTGATCAGCTAGAGAGCCCAGAAGCCACTGTTCTTCACTAATACATACCCTCAATCTAGTAACAGACCGATGACAATAGCATCCAGTTACTGCGTCAGATCCCTTTGACAGAAATCTGGACAAAATGCAAATCATATGTTGTTTCTTGACCCTTCAGCTAAGCAGAAAAAAATCAAGAAGGAAAATAAAACTCAAACTTTTCATAAACAAAAAATAGAAAATTTCAGAAATCAATGATAAATGACAGTGTTTGAAACATATAGTCTATCTTTATTTAGCTCTTTTTTTTCCCCTGGCCCTTTCTCTTTTCTATTTAGCTTTAGTTTTCAATTAATGATCATGCATTATCTCTTCTTCCCACTTCTCTTCCCCCCCAAAATAGGGATAGAAACTTATAATGAATATGCATAATTAAGCAAAACAAATCTCCCAATTGGCCATTTCAAAATTGCGTATCTCTTCTCAGCTATCTGAGGTCATATTTAAATTCACAAAGATGAGTTTTCCTAACTGTAGGTCCAGTAGTCTATCCGTGCCATCTAGATGCCCAGATAGATTGAGAGTTGATAGATAAACACAGATGATAGCTATAGATAGTGACAGATGGATAGAGTGATAGATAACAGATAAATAGCTAGATCATACAGATAGGAAGATCGACAGACTGACAGTTAATAAATAGCTAGATGATAGAGATAGGTAGATACTTGATGCTTTTTAAACATGCTCATATAATCAACTGCAAATTTTCAGGCAGGATGATACAGTAAAAATAATGCTTCATTTGGAGTTAAAGGATCAGGGTTCGAATTCTGTCTCTTCTGAGTAATAATGGTGTGACCTTGGTCATGTCATTTGACTTCTCTGACTTTCAGTTTCCTCATCTGCAAATTGAAGGGAATGGACTAGAATTCCCTCCCACCATCCCACAAGTCAATAGAGATGACTTGAGCCCTTCCTTGCAGTCAACAAAATGAGATTCATATGCTAACAACTAGCTGTACACATAGAATTTCAAGGTAAGCACTTCTGTTACAGATACAGTCCTATATGCTGACCTGAAAAATAACTCCATCTTAGTGAGGACTTGGGTTGAGATGCCAGTTCTGCCACTGACTGCCAGTGTGACTTTGGGCAGATCACTTAACCTCTGTGGGTCTCAGTTTCCCCACCTGGAAAGCAAGGGGGCTGGATCTGAGGTTACTGAGGGTCCGGTCCAGCACCAAGGCAAGGATTCTAAGGAGTCTTGAAAAATCAGAGCTGTTGCTGAGAAAATCCTTCACAGATCACCTGGGATATCCTCCATGAAAAGTATGGAATGTTTCCTCTATTTAAGCTGATGGAAATTAGCAGGGAAAGAAATTAAAACAACCATCAGATTTTAAATGGCCTCTACCAGGAAATTAACTTTAATGAATATTGTCATCACATTGCCTCCCTGTGAGGACCCGGACTCGTAGAGCTGAGACCCAATCAAAAACTGTAACAAATGGATTGAGTCACAATTCTGGATTTGTTTTCTCTTTACTTCCTCAGCTTCATTTTAATATTCTACTTTCCTGATTCCCCCACTTTTAACATTATAGCTCAACAAAAAATTGCTACGTATTTGCTTCGGATATAATTTATGTTTATTTATCTACGTTCACTTTGTTTCCTCCTCAACAATGGATAAACTCTGTAAGGACAAGGATTGTTTTGTCTTCTCTAGGATACAAGTGCCTAGGGATCACCTGACACATAGTAGGAGCTCAATAAATGCAGCTAAGTGGCACAGTGGATAGAGTGCCGGTCCTGGAGTCAGGAAGACTCTTTGTTTTGAATTCAAATTTGGCCTCAGACATTTAGTAGCTGTGCGATACTGCTCTAGTATTCACACTTCTATTTACCTCAGTTTCCCCATCTGTAAAATGAGTTACAGAAGGAAATGGTAAACTACTGCAGTATCTTTGCCAAGGAAACCCCAAATGAGGGCAATGAAGAGTCAGACATGACTGAAACAACTGAATAAACAAGAAATGTTTAAAGTGATTAGAGTCAATCTATGACAAAAAAAAGTGCTAATAGGGGACCATGCAATTGAAATCTATTAGCTTAGAGATCATCTGATCCAGGTCACTCATCTTACAGAAGAGGAAACTGAGTTCAAAGAGATTTAGATGACTTGTATATTGAATTGAATACAATTGCTATCTCTTCAGGCTTTTTTCATGGTCCATATTCTGATTCTGTGACTTTTCAAACAGGCTCAGCAGTGGCTCAGCAGCCAACTGGGGATGTGAGTCTTCGGTCAAGGCCAGTGGTGGTTCCTGAGACCCTGCTGCCTGGCTCTTTGGAGCTGCTCTGGAGACAAGCGCTATTCATCTATTTCCAAAACTCTTCAATGATACAGGTTGAGAGCGAGAAGTTACCTCAAAGGTCACATGCTCTCCCCTCCCCCCAAAACCCTTCTCCAGCTTCCTTTCTAAATACAGTCTGCCACAAGACTTCAAATGGCAGAGACTCACTACCCTATGGGCAATCCACCACATCCTTCCACAGCTCGAGTCTTTCAAAATTCTTCCAACGAGCTTTCTCTTCAGTCATTTTTTTTTTCTCTTTGAAAGGAATCTGACCAAACTTTTTGTCCTTGTGCTTTTGGTAATTTCATAAAGATATCCTTGCTTTTCTTCTGCCGCTTCCCCAAATGCATCTCATTCAACCAATCAGTATTTATTAAGCACCTCTGTGCCAAGAATTAAGTACTGGGGACACGAGGACAGAGAATCAAACAATTTTTACTCCTAATGAGTTTGGTTTCCCCTGTTACAATGTATAATCATTGGGAGTAAGGATATATGTATATGTATATACATATATATGCACACACATATATGTTATGTGTATATCTATATACACATATGCATATCTATATACACACATATATGTATATCTATATACATACATATATGTATATCTATACACACATGTATATCTATACACACATGTATATCTATATACATACATATACACACATATATGTATATACACATATGTGTATCTATATATATGTTTGTATATAGATATCTGTAGAATGGACAACAGAGGCTACTTATTCCAATCTCTTCAATATACAAATGAGGGAATTGAAGCATGTGGTCACATAAGTAGCAATTGTCAGAGGAATTAGAAGTTAGGTCTTCTGACTTCATGACTCTTTCCAACTTACTATATGAGTGAAAAGAGTTTATTTACACATACGGACCAAAAGTAAAAATACTCTGTAAATTTTAAAGCACCATGGATGATACATTATAAAAAGCCCAGGCTTTGAAAACACAGACCCTGGGTCCAGATCCTATTTCACTGTTCCATACTGGGTTCAGACCCCATTTCTTTATATCTGTGTGACCTGGGAAAGATCACTTAAATCCCTTGGGCTACAATTCTTTCCAGTATAACAGGGACAAATTAGTTTGGATAGCCTCTGAAGTCATTTCTACCATCATCTCTGGCTTTTAGGTCAGCATACTCAGCATTTAGGAAGATGTCTGATTCTGAATGCTTAGTGATAACTGGCAGTTAGTTTAGTTCTCTCAGGACTCAGAAATGAGTCATGCCTCTTATATAGCAAAAATGGGTGAGCCACTTATGATAAAAAACCACCCAAAAAATCACTTGAGGCACAAAGAAAACTATCCTCTCCTAGGAGGACCTAGGAGACTCCAAAATGATTGTCTATAGACAGGCAAAATTCAATTTAAATACCATATTAATAATTGCCAACTATGCTATGGGCAGACACTGTACAGAGATGCTGAAAAGGACCCTGAGAAAACAAATCCAATATAAACAACCTATATTAAGAACTCAAGAGAAAAAAAGATATGAGTTCTATTTTGGACACTAAATGACTGGCGTCCTACACCGGTCAATGAGCTGCTTATCATCAGTGAAATGAAGGTAGTTTTTCTGAGATTCATAAAATACTTAACCCATAAAGAGCCTTGGATTTCATTTAATTTGACCGTCACATTACAGAAATGAAGAAATCAAAAACATTGTCACAAAGAAAGATAGTTGTCTTCAGGGATTTGAAGAGCTATCGATGGATAAGGAATTAGCCTGGCCCTAGAAGGAAGAAGTAGGAGCCATGAGTAGAAGCTATCAAGAGACAAGTAAGCTGGATGTCAAGAAAGCAAGAAGTTCCAACAATGAGAGAAGTCCATAAGTAGAATGGATAAAAGTGCTGTCTTCATATGGGAGCATGGGATTTAAAGCTGTAAGGTCTTAGCAGTCATCTGGTCCAAGCCATTCATATTACAAAGGGGAAAACTGAGGTTAAATGTTTCAGGAACTAGTAGGTCCCCCTTTATGTTGTCAATCAGAGGTTCAAGGACAAGTTGAGAACTCTGTTATAAAGGAGTTTCTTGGTCAGGTATACATTCGACTAATAGTCACTAGATAGTTTCTGAGGGCCCTATCAATTCATACATTCCGTGAGGCCCAGGGAGGTTTCAGGGATTTGTTTACATTAATATCATTAATTATTAACAGAAACTAAACTAGAATTCAGTTCTGCTGCCCTACTATAATATACAAGATATCTGTGTGATAACAGATATTAGGATTATACATTTAGAAGCAGAAAGGGCCTTGGAGGTCATTGAGTCCAATAGCCTCATTTTACAGATAAGAAAGGTGAGACCCAAGGAGGTTAATCACAGTGTCATTCACCTAGTATCTCAGGCAAGGATGAACCCAGGTCTTCCTGACTCCAATGCGGGTTGATACCTCTTCTTAAAAAGTCTTACATCAGTCAATAAGCATTTATTAAACACTTGCTGTGTGCTAGGCACTGTGCTAAATGCTGGGAAAACAAAGAATGATGAAAACAGTCCCTGAAATTCAAGGAGCTTATACTCTAATGAGAAAACAAATGTAAATAAGTAGGTACATATGGCACAAGATACGTAGAGTAGAACTGACCTAGAGAAGCTCATTTAAACTCTCAGTGCCCCAAAACAACTATAAAACTCCCCATGGGTTTGTAGGATGTTTTTTCATATTGCTTCATGTGTAAACATCTTTCCTGTCTAGTTTTAAGTCTAAGGGTCTGATAGTTACTAACAGTGTGGCCTCAAGAAAGACATTTATATTATCTGAATAAAAGCTCCCTGAGGACAGGGCTTAGTCTTATGTCTACCATGACATCAAACCCTACAATGGCCCCAGAGAATACACTTAATATACACAACTGACATACTATCTGGGGTGTAAAGAAGAACTCTGAGGAAACAGAGAAATGGAATGAGAAGGTCAAGGCCAAGGTGAGCCAAAAAGGAATGTGGAGGGGCCCTGAGGAGCTTCAAGGGTTCAGGGACTCCTGGGGTAGAGTGTGAGCTCCCATATTCTGAAAAGGATAAAACCTCCAACCCTCTAAAGGTTTGCCAATCACTAATTATATTGCAATTATGCTATTTTAGGCCTCTGCTAATGAGATCTGGGAAGTGTCTTAATTACCCAAAATTATGAAAATAATTTCAAACTTGACTCTAGGGCTAATTTTACTCCACTTAAGAGGAAAAACATAAATGCGTGTACATGGGGTTATTTTTTATTAAGAAACAATCTGCATCAGACTTTTGCTATTTGCATACCCATGGTCACATCATAGTATTTCTGCATTTATGACTGCAGTTATAACACGCACAGCATAAACCTAAGACTGTTTTGGTCATTTCCATTTCGGAAGGGTTGCTGAGGGAAGTTTCTTTGATGTTATTGGCCTAGAAATTTCAATCCTTGTGCAGCAGGGAAGTATATAAGAAATCCCCAAGGTTCCCAAAGCAGGAGGTCCAAGTCAGTAGTTAGAAGTGAGAGTGGAAAGGAGTTGAGAAGGAATTACTTGTTTCTTTCAAGGTGTATTAAATTGTGCCACTCCAGCCCTGATATTTCTCCATAGCTGCAGATGAACCTCGGTTCTAAGGCCACACCAGTGGAGTAAAAAGTTCTATGAGCTGGGTTAGCAGAGTCAGAGAGTTAATGACTAGCCCTGTGACCCTGGGCAGTTACTTCATCTCTCAACACTCTAGATAATTCTCCAAGAATATAAGCTTTTCGTCCACTATTTTTTCCCTCCCATCTCCACTCACATTCTAAAAAAATGAAATATAAAATGAAAAATACAAATTGTAGACATAATTCTAATCTGCTTTGGTAGAAGGAGTTTTTTACCTGAGAGTTCCCTATACCAATGAAATTGCATATTGAGACCCTCTTCTCTGTGTCTGGCACATAGTAAGCCCTTAATAAATGCATTTCATTCATTCATCCTATGATAGTAAATTTCAGCATACAGTAGACACACATACTCTGTTATTACACAGGACAACAGATCCAAATGGAAAATGGTTTTTTGCAACTATATAATTTTACTATATTCTGAATAAAAGAGAATTTTCCCACATATGAAAAATCATTTTCACATATAATACTTGAGGTTAAAGTATTATTCTTATACAGCCCCTCTCCTGTACTCTTTTAGAGAGAAGCATATGGTTCTGTGCCATGTTTTAGAGCCAGTGCGCAGACACATCCCTATGATGTAAAGGAATCTGAAATCTACAGCCCCAGAAATCATTAATTTCAGTTTTAAGAAGCAATGCATTATGAGAATGCCAGGCACTTGAAGGATACTCTGTGTGTGTGTTTTTGAGAGAAATAAAAATAAAATAAAACCAATGAAACTGGCAATGCTTTTTTAATCACTGCTGAACCATTTACTAATCAAATGGTTTCCAGAAATTCCTACTAGAAACAGAAGCTCTCTAATAGATTAAAAAAAAAGTGACTTATTCCTTCCTAATCTCCTCAGTCTCTTTGAATTCTGCGTTGATCACGAAAGGGACGAATTTGCCAGTTTTGCAGTGAAAGTCAAAAATGAAGCCAGTTCTGGATTTATATTTTTACATAACAGTTAGTAAGAACCATTGGTAGATAACCAGCTATTTCCTGGAAAGAATGTGAAATTGACAGGTTGAGTAGTTGCAAGAAATGTTTTAATTATTCCTTTAAGAATGTGCTGCAAAGGCTCCTTGGAGGTCCATCCTTTTCATTTTACAGACAAAGAAACTGAGGCCTAGAGAGGTAAAGCAAATTTGCCCAGGATCACAAAGGTGATATCTGGGATCTGAAGCCAGGTCCTCAGTCACTCTGCTTCTACGGGAATGCTTTCCCAATGGTAGTGCCTTCTCTCTGTTGATAATTTCCAATTTATCCTGTATACAGCCTGTTTGTACATAGTTATATGCATCTTGTCCCCCTCACCAGATTGTAAGCTCCTTGAGGACAGGGACTGTCTTTTGCTTTTTATTTTTAATTTCAAGGACTTAGCACAGGGCCAGATACATAGTAGGTGATGCTGCTACTACTACTTTTTGTTTACTCATTTTTCAGTCACATCCAATTCTTTGTGACACCATTTGGGGTTTTCTTGGCCATAATGGCAAGAAGGGGTTTGCCATTACCTTCTCCAGCTCATTTTTCAGATGAGGAAACTGAGGCAAACAAAGTTAAGTGACTTGCCCAGGGGCACACAGCTAGGAAGTGTCTAAAGCCCAGATTTTAACTCAAGAAGATGAATCTTCCTAACTGCATGTCTGGTATTCTATCCACTTCACTGCCTAGCTGCCCCTCTACTAGTACTAGTAATTATTAATAATATCTGAAGTTTATGCAGCAATAACTATCTGCCAAGCACTGTGCTTTGGGCTTTATAAATACTATCTCATTTTATCCTCACAGCAACCCATTATATGCCATTAGTAATCTCCTTAGTCTCTTTGAATTCTGCATTGACCACAAAAGGGAGGAATTTCTCAGTTTTGTGATGATTTTACAAACAAGGAAACTGAGGCAGCCAGCAGTTAAAGTGACTTGCCCACAATTAGTGTCTGAGACCATATTTGAACTCAGGTCTCCCTGACTCCTGGCCCAATGCTCCGTGCACTATCTCCATGCTTTCACTGTGACTGTTGTCCCTGCCTGGAATTCCTTCCTTCCTCAACTCCATCTCTTGGAATCACCGGTTTTCTTCAAGATTCAGCTTGGTCACCATCTCCTGCTTTCCCGTTGCTCCAGCTGCTAATGCCTTCTCTCCTCAACCTCCTCCTCATCTTCCACACCTGTTCGTATGTTTTTGCATAAATCTATAGATGCACAAGTCAGCTCCCCCATTCAAATGAAAGATCCTTGAAGGTAGGGGTTATTTCAATCTTTTCTCCACAGTTACAGCACCAAGCACAGTGTCTGGTACACAGTAGGTACTTAATAAATGCGTTTTGGATGATATTAGCCTGGTTTGGGAGAAAATCTTCCTCCTAGGAAAAACATTAGCTGTGAAGTGCACCATTTGTTATCATTACTTTTTCTTTGTTTTCAAAAGGACCATACCATCATGGAGGTGATGCCATGACATGTGCCATTTACATCTAGTCTCCACTGGAACTCTTCTTCAATATTTATCACGACTAAAGCCTCCAAGCTGACCTTGTTTGGGGCGCACCACATGAGCTAAATGTTGGGTAACTCTTTAGATAAAATACCAATATTTGCCTTATCCAAACAATCACTGATGTACAAACCAACACTAAACCCTAACTCACTCCTTTTGTCCCCCACAGTACCCCCCTCTCCCCCCCACAAAATCTGCAGAATTAAATCCATTTTCTGTGTAGGAAAATAGGGAAACATATTGACTTCTAGGTGGCTCAGCGGATAGAGTGTTGGTCTTGGCATCAGGAAGACCTGAGTTCAAATCCAATCCCAGATACCTGCGTGACACTATGTAAAGCATTTAACTTGCCTGCCTCAGTTTCCTCATCCATAAAACAGGGATAATAACACCTCCTGTCTAGAGTTGTGAGGATCAAATGCAGTAACATTTATAAAGTACTTTGCAAATCTTAAAGCTCTATGCAAAATGTGAGTTATTATTCATTATTATTAAAATTTACTGAGATATCATCCCAGGGGTGAGGAAAGTGATACTGAGAGCTTCCAAAAGACAGGGATGGCAGAGAGAATGTCTTTCTTCCCTTCACAGAAATTTCCACAAATATCCCTATGACCAGAGATTTTTAATGAAAGAGTTTGACCAAGTTTTCTCCTACTTGAAAAAAAAGATTTCTGGATCATTTATAAATACCCCCATAAGTGTGTGTGTGTGTGTGTGTGTGTGTGCATATAGATAGATGCACATACACATACATATTCACACAAATATATATGCACATATACACATGCATATGTTATGTGTGTGTCTATATTTACACACATGCATATATTTATATACACATACTTTCATGCAATATTTTGTCAAACATTATATATAATGTCAGATATAATATGTATGCATAAATATGTGTGTATAATTACACATGTTTGTGCATGTATACATACACATATATGCAGGGCAGCTAGGTGGTGTAGTGGATAGATAGCTGGGCCTGGATTCAAGAAGACTTATATTCTTGAGGTAAAATTCGGTCTCAGACATGTATTAGCTGTATGACCCTGGTCAAGTCACTGCACCCCATTTGCTTCAGTTTTCTCATTTGTAAAATGATTTGGAGAGATGACAAACATGTTCAGTATCTCTGCCAAGAAAAACCCAAATGGGGTCATGAAGAATCAGACATGACTGAAAACAACTGAACAACCACAAAATACATATGTACAAACAATACATAATATATGTATGAATGTATATGTATATAAATATGCATGTGTAACACACAAACATAAAATATATCCAAACAATACATAATATATGTATGAATGTACATGCATATAAATATGTATGTGTAATACACACAAACATAAAATATATGCATGAATGAATATGTATATAAATATGCATATACAATGCAAACATAATATAAAACATATGCATGAATGTAAATGCATATAAATATGTATATGAAATATACACAAACAATATAAAATACATGCATGAATATATAAAATACATATATGCAACACATGCGAACATAATATAAAATGTATGCATGAATGTGTATATATACAAATATGTGTATATATTTACTTCCATATATATATATATATATATAGGTATGTGTGCCTATATAATCTTGCCTGAGTTCTTAGGATAGAGTTATCCAGCATTGGCACAGTAGAAGAGGAGTAGGCTTGCAATCTGAGGACCTCAGTTTAAACGCCACCTCTGATGCTTTACTGCCTACAATAATGTCCTTGGGTCTCAGTTTCCCCCTTTGCAAAATGAGTTTAGATTCCATCACCCCCAAAAGAGTACTAAATGTGTTAGCATTAAATGAATGAAAAAACACTGTAGAAGACCTGATATTTCTGGAAATGAGATAGTTCCAAGGCTAAAGAATGAATCTTTTTTTTTTTCTTAACTCCCGGTGCTATTTCTGACTCCCGAGATCTGGAGCAGAATGATTTCTTTAGAAAGAAATTTGATTAATTAAGGCTTATTGAAACTCGTTTAAAACCCAAATAAATGGCTATCCCTCGGAAAGGTTAAACATGATTGGGCAGTCTTCCTAGAAGGCTGGGACGAGCTGAAGTTTGCCCTTAAAAATGAGAAAGGTGGACGAGACCGCCCGCATAATGAGCCCAGCTCTCCAGAGAGGCCATAGTTGGCCTGTGATCTGCATTCTCTGCTCCCTGCAAACCAGTAATGAAAATGAAGTAACAGGGAGCCTGGTGGTGTCATTTTCAATTGCTGAGAATTGTTTTGTTTGTCTCACAAATGGCTTCAAATGCGTCAAAGACATTCCCTGCTCAGAGGACAATGCCCACAGCAAGGCGGAAATCAGAAGGCAGTTTCTGAGAAGGCATCCAATTTTTTTTTCAAAGGGATGCATATTTTCCAGGCTGACCTAACTCCACAATGGCTCAACCTAGTTTTATTTTTACTAAATATCTATGTCTATGTGTGTGTATGTGTATATTCCAAAATAATTCCCCTCAGGGCTGAGATGAGGAGGAAATCCGGGTCCACATGAACGCAAGGAAAACTTTCTCAGTTCTACTTTTCCTCTGGGTCTTCTGCTTTTGGGTCTGGGTTATTTTATTTCCTTTCTTTTGGCCCCTTCGCTTCAATTATTTTGGTATGATATATTTGGCTTATTCAGGAATGTGCCAGAACGAGTTACTTATTTCTCTAATTCCCACAGGTGCATGATGTGATTCCATGACTGATGACACCGTGTCATAGGATCAGGGCTCTCATGTTGAAAGGCTATTCAGTCCCACACCTTGACTTTTCAGATGGTGAAAGTGAGCAGTTGTTCTATATCAGAGACAGGATTTGAATGCCCTGCGTTCCTGACTTTCTCTTTGCCATGCTGGTTCTCTGCCTGAGATGCTTTCCCATTTATGGTTTTTGGTGGCTGCCATGCTCATTCCTCTTCCTTCAAATGAAACAAGTTCCCCATAACTTCAAGGAATCATTAATTACTTTCAATCGAGAGAAAAAATAGTGAGACTATAATTTCTTAACAAGCCTCATCACCAGAAAATTGAAACAAAGGATGTTTTGGAGAGGGTGCGGGGGAAGTCCTATCTTGGTTCTTCAGAAATGCTGAAGAAGATAATCTAAAGGAACCTTTACGGTGGTAATCCTAGATGCGTCTCCAGTTAATTGATTAAAAATAACAACTCTATGTCTGTCAAAGATTTAGCATTCACTAATTTGACCATATTATGTGTGTGGATTTTTCCTTGCTGCCTCTTTTTAAAAATGTTGCATCCCTCCTCAAATATGTCGCTCCTTGCTCCTATCCAGGGAGTCATGCCTTGTAACCAAGATGAAAATATTGTGAAAAAACAAAGCAATTAGCAAAAACTACTCAAGACAAAGATGACCTGACTATATGTACCATGTTGCACACCTATATCTTGAAATAATGGGAGGGATGTGCATTTTCTCAACTCTTCTGCAGGGTTAAGATCTGTCATTAAAATTATACAACATCCATTTTCTTGGTTCACTGTTCCTAAACACTTCAGTAATAGAAATTCTCAGAACAAGTCCTGGAACCCACAGGGCAGAGAGTCAAGCTGGGAAAGTAGAAAAGGCATGGAAGACAGTTAGGGTCCAGTCACAAGGTCAACCACTAACTGTATGACCCTGGACAAGTCACAACTCTTTGGAACCTTGTTTTTCTATTTTTTCAAATGAGGAAACTGGAATAAAGAAGCCTAAGGCCACTTCTAGCTCTTCACTTCAGAGGTTCCAAGAACCTCTGAATCATCCAATTTCCTGCATTTGGTTTTCACTGGATGACAGGATCTTTCACCTTGACCTTGCTCAGACCTCTCCTGGTGAGAGTCAGAGAGCTTTGGAGTCAGTGTTTAGCCCCTTAATCTGAGGGCAGATGTAGGATCACAGACTTGCTGAATTTTAGACCTGCAAGGGACCTTAGAGGTCATCTTCGTCAACCCCTATATTTTAAAGATGAGGCAACCAGGGTCCTGACTAGAGAAATAAGTGGTCAAGGTCACACAGCTAATTCTTGACAAAAGCAAATCTAAGAGCTAGGCTAGGAAGTTTTATACCCTTTCCCTCTCTTTCTCTCTCTCTCTCTCTCTCTCTCTCTCTCTCTCTCTCTCTCTCTCTCTCTCTCTCTCACACACACACACACACACACACACACACACACATACACACACACACACACACCCCACTCTAGGTAAGCATAAGAAACAAACAGCTATCAGTCTCTTGGCACCTCTGTTCATATTTGCACACTCGCTGCAGACTTTCTGGGGGCTTTGCCAACCCTCTCCATTCCTGCTCGCAGGCAAGATTTGAAATATACACAGATCCTGCTCGCTAAAGCAATTAGAAGGCCCCTTGTATATTTCAATCTGGCTAATGGCTTCCCAAGCCGTTCTGCCTCCAAAGACAAGGGGGCATAAAAGCAGAGGAAGCCGATAAACACCCGTTTGGATTCCACCCTCCTGCAATCTAAAATACACAAACAGATTTGCTTACCAAGGCCAGACGAGCCCTTCCATGGTAAGTTTCCATCTTGAGTGACTTTTTATGGCCATGTTATAGAAATGTGTGAAAGCTGGGCCTTATAATGGAAATGTGGATAGACATTTAACTCACAAGTCTGTATGGTAATGGTTCTGCATCTGTGTTTTAGGAGGGGCAGAATAGACAGGACAGATACTACCAGGGAAAGATCACTGTAGTTGTGGTCAGGAGGCCTGGGTTCAATTCTCATTTGCTATTATCTCTCTGGGGATCTCAGTTTCCTCAAGTGTAAAATGAGAAGAGTCAGACTGAATAAATTCCAAAGTCCTTTCCGGCTCTATGCCTACTATCCATGATTTTTAAGTCGTTGTATAAAAATCTTGCAAACCCAAAATTGCTTGACTGGATTATGTAAGTCTCTTTCCCCCTTTATCTCCTCTTTCTTTCCTTTGGATTTGGAACTTGGGATCTTTGGGAAAAGGGCCCAACCAAGAAGAGAAGCCGATATTTGCCAGGAAGTCTTCCCTCCAATCTTTAATTCCACCCTGGTAGATCTCCCTGGCTCCTCAGCCATCCTTCTAGGCTGCCACACGCCACCACGCTGAAGCCAAGTCCCTAACTTCTGACAGTCTGATTGGATAAAAATCCCCAAACCCACAGTAGCCTATTATGTGGGCAAACTATTCATTTTATATTCACCTCCTTGTCCTGTCAGTGCAGAGGTCATCTAAAGAGGGGGTCTAATTAATCAAGCTGTCAGAGCCAATGAGGAGGAGCATGTTAATAGGACTTTTATTTCACCCAGGAAAGCAGCAATCTGACAGGACCGGGGAAATATGGCCTCGGTGTTGCTGTTTATTAGTAATGCTGAGATCAGTGGTAATAGGAGCCAAGCAGGGTGCGTTTGATAAAGTGTCGCATGTCAGGAAGCAACGGCAACTAGAAATTAGACTGACAAGAGCCAAGACTCTCTGAATATTGATCGTTGATAAATGGGAGGCCACTGGGAGGGAGGGGAGCCGCAGGAGCGCGGGGAGGCAGAGCTCGTAGAGCAGCCATGGGCAGGAGAAAATCATTCTCGTGCAGAGGGGGCTTTTGGGGTCTTCTCGCCTGGCGATGGCAGGGACGTATATCTGGCGGCAAGTCCAACGCAAGTCTTTGCACTGAAGGGATGATCAGCGGACAAAGAGCTGGCCTCTTGAAATCAGGAAGACGTGGTTCAAACTGAGTACTTCACCAGGAAAACTGCATCTACCCAAACATCTTGCTCTCTCTCCTGTTGCAGTTCCCCTCCACCCTATCCTGAGGACCACCCTTAGGTGGTCCAGAGACCATACGACCCAACCAGGAAGAGCTGTTCTAACTCAGCCCAGCGCTGAGCTGTCCAGCTTGGTGCGTGAGTACAAGTTCATGTCACCCATTGTGCCTAGCCAGCCCCTCTATCCAACCCTGACATTCTCCATCCCAAGTTCTACCTCTTGGTCTGGGAACGGTAATCAAACCAATGTGGGCATTGCCATGGAACAGGGTTGACAATTGAGCTCTCCTCACCATTCCTATGATTACCCGGGTCAAAACTCCTTTCCCGGGCTGCCACCACCTTGTATCATTCAAGCATTTATTAAGTGCCTACTGCATGTACTAGGGATACAAATACAAAGAATGAACTTATCCTAACAAACAGCTTCCATTCTAATGAGGGAGACAAGAAGTATGTATGCATATATATGTATTGCGTATATAGATACAGACCTGCGCACACCCACACATGCATGTAACCCATGCACATGTGCACACATTCATGTAGCATGCATGCCCATCTATAGACACATGCACACACTAAATATGTAAAACTGTGTGTACATGTGTGCATATACATATACATATAGATACACATTTGTGTATATATCAGCACATATGTATACACAATGTATACGCAGAATTGCATGTACATATGTGCATATATACCCATATACATATACATGTAGAGATGCATGCATATATATACCTGCACATACATGTGTGAACATATTCATGTGCACATGTGAATGCAAACATGTATAAGTATATAAACATATATGCATGCACATGTATATATTGAATAAATACATACAGATGTATGCACACAATGTGCATACATGCTATATGTATAAACAAGTGGTGTGTGTGCAGCAATACACATATATGTTTTGTATGCACACATATAGACACACACAACACATACGTGCATGATTGCACACACAATACACATGTGTATATACACATGTGTACACACATAAATATAATGTAGCTCAATCTAGGGTAGCTTTGTAGGCATGCATTAACATGTAGGGAGATAAACAAAGGCTTCACGTAGAAGGCAAGGTTTGACTTATTCCTTCCTTCCCCCATCAGATTGCAAGCTTTCCCAAGGAAGGGGCTGTCCCATTTTAGTATTTGTATGCACAGAGATATATTTATAGAAGGCACATGATAAATGTTTTATTTTTCATCTATTTGGATGGTAGGACTTCACTGGGATATGGAAGAAGGGACTTCCAGGTACAGGGATCAGCTTGTGTAAGAACATGGAGGTGGGAGAATTCAGCGCTTGTTTAGGGAGCAGAAAGTAGTCCAATTTGACAGAAGAGAAGAGCTCATAAAAGTGAGTAATAGTGAATCAGTCAATAAACATCTCCCAAGCATCCTCTTATGTGTTAAGTATTGGAGAGAGAAAGAAAAGTAAAAGACAGTCCGTGCTCTCAAGGAGCTCTGGCCCCTAGACCACAGAGGGTCTAAAGCACCCCCAAGGGTGTTTGAAATTTTCCTGGTAGTCCAAAGGAGAAGCTCTTCCAAGGAGTGAGGTGATTAAGTTTCTGCATGAGGATAATTTGGGACCAGACCTGTGATTTCATTGATAAGAGGACTGTCCTTAGTGAAGAAACTCTGTCCTGATAAAGAGCAGCAATTACTCTACAATTTGGAGCATCTCAGAGAATTGCCTGGGACACTAGATGGTTAAGTGATACTTGGAGCCCGTGACTGTCAAAAGGGCAAGACTAGAACCCAGTTCTTGATGACTTTGAGCCTGGCTTCCTACTGCTCCATACTGCCTTTCAATAAAAAAAAATAGCTATTTGCATAATGATATATACACATAGGTATACATGTATGCACACATATGTATATGTGAAATAAAGCTTAGTCTGGCAGGGACAAGGAGGACAGATTGGAAGGGGAGAGAATATACACAGACTACCTGGGAGGAAGCTACTGTAATAATCCGGGGGAGCCTTAAGGTGGATCTGTACCAGGATGGTGACCATGGGGAAAGAGAGAAGGAGATGAGAGATAGAGCAGGGGGAAATGGACAGGATTTGGAGACTGATTGGAAATCTGAGATAAAACAGAGGAAAGATTCAGAAATAATTCTAAGATGACAAGCAGAGGAGGGCAGATGTATGGGTGGGATGGTTGATACAAGGACTGAGGTCTAACAAGGAGAAAGTTTATAGGAAAGATCAGTTCTGGTCAAATCTGAGCTGTAGATAACCATGAAACATCTAGGTGAAACTGTTCCATGGATAAAAGAGCCCTGAAACAAATCTAAGAAACAGAGCTGTCTTCAGTCTATTAGAGATCATAGGACCATAGATTTGGTTTTGGAAGGGACTATGTCCTAGATCTAACTTTGGAAGGGACCTCCAGGATCATCTAGTAAGATCCCCTCTCATTTAACTAGAGAGAAAACAGAGTTCTACAGAGGGGAAGTTACTTATCCAAGATCACACAGGCAGTAAAAAGCAGGACCAGAACTGGAACCCAGGTCCTGTGACTCCAGATTCAGAAATACTGTGTGATTTGAGAATTATTCTTTCACCTCTGTGGTCTTAAAGTTCCTCATCAATAAAAATGAGAGTAAAGCATTTCTTGGTTAGATTTCTCAGCGATTTAAGAACAAGGTATGGTGAGAGAGAGAGAGAGAGAGAGAGAAAGAGAGAGAGAGAGAGAGAGAGAGAGAGAGAGAGAGAGAGAGAGGGGAAGGACACCATTTAAGCTTTTTTTTTTTTTTTTTTAAAGAAAGCAGCTTTAAAAAAACAACGCAAGACTGCAGTATTCTTTTCACAACTCTAAAACTGATTACAGAACCATCAAGTGCCCTGGTCTTACTCCACAGGGAAGTGAGCAGAGGTCATCTGAGCATTCTCTATTGATTGGCCTAAATTTGCTTAAGTCTTTCTGTACATTCCTTCAACAATTTCCAAACGTGATTTCTTCACAATCTGTGCCTCTCAAATATATTTGTGGGAAGCATCATTTTATATGATAGCATGAGATGCAGCAGGCCATAGGTAAAAAGAATGCAGAAGCATGAACAAGGATCCAAGACACATGGGTTCCAACCCTCGTCCTATCACTCAGGAGTCTGTGTGATCTTGGGCATGTGACTTTGTTTCTCTAGATTTCTCGCCATCTTTTAATAAAGGGAATAGATCAGATAATCTCTCAAGTCTCTTGCAGCTCTAAGATTATTTTAATTAAAATATGTGTATATATCCTTTGGTTCAGATATGAAATTTTACTAGTGCCAAGAATTCCTGGTGAGATGCTGCACTTTGCAGTCTTAAAGTTATCCGGGGCACTTAGAGGCTAAATGACTTAGTCACTGAGTCTCTCAACCAGTCTGTATTGAAGTCAAGATTGTTTTTTGGGTTCTATTTGACTCCATCTCTCTACTCTCCACTAAATGTTTTAATAATGATAATGATAATAGTAGTAGTAGCAGTCCTAGGAGTACTAATAGTAATGGGCAGCTGGGTAGCACAGTGGATAGAGCACTGAACTTAGAATCAAGAAGATTCCTAAGTTCAAGTCTGGCCTCAGATACTTCCTAGCTGTGTGACCCTGGGTAAGTCATTTAACCTTGTCAGCCTCAGTTTCCTCATCTGTAAAGTGGGTTGGAGAAGGAAATGGCAAAGCACTCTAGTATATCTTTGCTAAGAAAGCCCCAAATGGGGTCATGAAGAGTTGAACAGAGCTGGAAACAACTCAACAAATAAAGAAAAAAAAATAAATAGCAATGGCAGTAATTCTTATTTGCATAGCACTCCAAAATCTGGAACTTGGAAACCTGCTTTGTCCCCAGAATATTTCTAGCCCCTATCTTTCTAGTCGACGGCCAAAACTAGGATGTATGATGCCAATGCTGAGATCCAGAATAGGATCCTGAAATAGGAACCCATTTTGAAACCTGGACAAGACTTCAGGGTAAATCTAATCCAACTCTCTCATTTTACAGAGACTCAGGCAAGCAAAAATCCTTGCCCAAAATCACCCAGACAGAAGATAGCAGATGAGAGAACTAGGTTCCCTGACTCTGCAGTTGATGTACCATTCAGTCTCACAAAATGCATTCCTTGCAACAATCCAGCCATTTAGGTCAAAAGTACAAAAATTATTATACCCACTTCTCACTCGAGGAAACTAAAGCTCAAAGAGGGAAACTGCCTTGCCTGGGGTTTCACAGCAAGTAAGTTCCAAAGTGGAGAGAATTCTGGTCTTGGAGTCTTGGAGTTGCAAAGACCTTGGTTCCAGCCCTGCCTATGATCTGTATGCCTTAAGTAATGGGAATTATCTACTAAGACATTAAAGAGTTGCTATCTGCCTTGGTGGAGGGAGTTTCCACATAAGGAGTTCCCCATGTTTGGCTGCCTCCTGAAATTTTATTAGGATATATATATATATATATATATATATATATATATATATATATATATATATATATATTCCATTTGCTTTTAGCCTCCTTTCTTTGTCCCCTGCATGTGAGTGCCCCAGATTGACTATGACCAGTCTGGAGTTCCTCCATGATGAATGACTTGTGGCTGCTGAGCAGAGGTGCAGAGTCCCCACTGCCTCCTGGTACGCAGGTTACACATGTAGTCAGCCTCTGAGAGAGAGAGTGAGGCAGGTCTTCCAGGGCAGGAAACATTTTTCATGATGAATAATGAAGATTCCAACTGCTCAAAGTCCTATTACTTTATCATTCAGCTCTGGGTGATTAATAGACCATGTGCCTAAGGAGTTATTACTTTGGGGAGTATAGATTTGGGGCTTGTGTGGAATCTAATCTGACAAGCCAGCCTTCTCTGCTGACTCCTTAAAAGGAGGTAAGATTTCCTGGTACAAGAAAGTAGCCAATGATACCAAAGTTCAAAGTTCCCCATTTCCCTCTAAAAGCTAAAACTCCCAAAAGACACTCCAAACGAATGTTGCTCTATCTACTCACTGATAGCATTTATCACAGAATTTAATAGAACAGGCAATGGAGGCTCATACTGGAGGGAGAGATTTTCCTTCTTCCTTTTCTATCCCTTTAGAATTAAAGTATGTAGGTATATACATATATGTAATACATATGTATGTAATATATGTATGCAACACACATATATGTATATATGTAATACATATATAAGGATATATTAAATATATCCTTATATATTATTTTAGGAAAGTAATTTAACCTCATAGAGGGACTTTCCCATAGTAGAAAGAGTCCAGGGTTTGAATGAATGAATGAACGAATGAATGAAAAAGCATTTATTTGGAGCTTTCTAAGGGCCAGGCACTATGTGCAAAGTGCTGGAAATACAGTTATGAAAGAGAAACAGTCATCAACCTTAAGAAGTTTAGTCTAAGAGGAGAAGATAACGTACCTGGGGAATGGTGCCCAAAAAAGTGTGTTATGGTCTAGAGAAGAGCTTCTTAATCTGGGGTCTATGACTTTGATTTTCATATTTTGATAACTGTATGGCTGTTGTTCAGTTGTTTCAGTCATGTCTGATTCTTCATGACCCCATTTGGGGTTTTCTTGGCAAAGATACCAGAGTGGCTTGCCATTTCCTTCTCCAGCTCATTTTACAGATGAGGAAATTGAAGCAAACAGAGGTTAAGTGACTTGCCCAGGGTCACACAGCCAGTAAGTCTCTGAGACCAGATTTGAACTCAGGTCTTCCTGACTCCAGACCCGGCACTCCATCCACTGCACCACCTAGTTGCCCTTTTGATAATAGTGTATCAATATAATTGGTTTCCTCTGCAATCCTATGGTTTTTATTTTGTGCATTTAAAACATTATCCTGAGAAGGGGTCCATAGGTTTCGCCAGACTGCCCAAGAGGTCCAGGACACCAACAAGGTTAAGAACATCTATCTAGAGTCCCTTCCAGGAATGGTGAAGGGAGCCACAGGTCAAGTGATAGGCACGCCCTTCCCAGAAGTATGATGCTAATTTCATTCTAATTCCCAGAGCCAGAGGTAGGAAGGGTAGAGAAGGAGCAGCATGGCAGGAATGTGTTGGTGAAGCATGATTGGGTGGTGGGGATAGGCTGGACCTGAATTCAAATCTTGCCTCTCATACTTATTAGCTCTGAGACCTTGAGCAAGTCACTTGATTTTTATGTGCTCCAAGCTACTCCCTAAGATTTATGTACTCTGCCAAAAATGGATTGCAATCTGCCTTGGTTAACAAGTTTATACACCAAGAGTTCCTTAACCAGTTGATTAGTTGAGAATTTATTAAGCTCCTAAGCTGATAAAATCACAGGTCCCTCATGTGTTTGCATAATTTAACCATGGTTCTTCTAACTGTGATATGGGAACAATGCCCATGAACCAAGCTTAAAGAGATGTTATGAGGATAAGATGCCAGGAATTAGTCCTTTTTGCTGGCTCCATGATGTCTAATAAATATGTACTTTATTTCCAGCTATCTTTACCTATACATCTGACAGTTTCCACCAACAATGATGAACATGGGTGCAAAGGATCTTAGAATACAAGGTTGCAGGAAAGATCTGGTTTTACGAGTTTCATGACTCTGGGCAGTGTGGTCTAATGGAGTGAGCACTGGATGGTAGAGTCAGGCCAGTATATTATTACAATATATTTGTTTCAGTACTTCTGTACTGCCCCTTGAACCTTGGTTTTTACATCTGAAAAATGGGAATAGGGAACCTCCACAACAAGTGGCCCAGAGGAGATAATGAATGTAAATCACTTTGTAAACCCTAAAGAGCTATTCAAATGTCAACTATTATTAATAATAATTATAGTTACAGTCACAGGACTATTGGGAAGAAAGCACTTTGTAAATTATAAGTGATCTATAAATATGAGTTATGATGATCAAAGTACTCTGAGAATGTAAAGTGCTATACATTCGATTTAATTCAGCTCATCAAGCATTTATCATGCACTACTATGTGCTATGGGAAGCTAAATGGCACAGTAGATAGCATGCCAGCCACAGATACTTACTAGCTGTGTGAAGCTGGGTAAGTCATTTCACCTTGTTTGCCTCAGTTTCCTTGTCTGTAAAATGAGCTGAAGAAGGAAACAGCAAACCACTCCAAATGCTTTTGCGAAGACTCAAAAAGGGAGGATCACAGAGAATTGGACACAACTGAAAATAACTGAACATCATCTATGTGCTAGGAACTGGAGAATACAAAGGCAAAAATGAATAGTTCCTGCCCTCAGGAGCTTATATTCTACTGGTGAAAATGCAAGGTACACATATATAAGTGAATACAAAAAGAAAATAAAATGCTGTACCTGTACTCAGAAAAATCAGAGTTCAAATCCCACTTCAGAGTCTTACCAGCTATGTTATCCTGGATAAGTTACTTAATTCCTCCTGTGCCTCAGTTTCCTTCATCAAAAAATGAGGGAGTTGGAGTAGATGGCTTATAACATCCCTTCCAGCTGGTATCTAGGATATTATTATCTAAAGAGCTTCTTTTCTCAAGGAACTTACATTCCACTCTTTCCTTCCTCCCTCCCTCCCTCCCTTCCTCCCTTCCTTCCCCCAGTTCACTTTGAAGCTCATATATTGGACCACAACAAGTTCCTGCCCAAGTTCCACTTAATGGCTGTATTTTGTACTTGGGGCCCTCCTGCCTTAAGAATAAATGTCAATGTAACTGTTTCTCTTTGGAACAGCAACCTTAAGGGTCTTCCCCTCCCAACTTGATTTGTTTTCTTTTTTTACTAATTAAAGAGGCCATTCCTTGACTCACTTCTTAAAGAGGCCTATTCGCTGAATGGGTGCTACCTTCCTCAGAGTGAGAACCTGAAGAGGCCTTAACCTAAAAGGGCCAGGGTCTCCCACTGCATCCTGAGCCATCTCCAGTTGTCCTGATGAATATCTGACCATTGGACCCAGATGGTCTGGAGGAGAAAATGAGGCTGGTGACCTTGCACAGCCCTCCCTCACTCAAATCAAGTCATGTCATCATTTCCCTGAGGTCATGGTCCTCTTCAAGAACAAAGGACAAACACAAAATTCTACCAGAAGACAACTCATTTTTATATCTTAATATGTGCAAAAATAAAAAGAACACATACAAAAACCAGACAGCACCTGCCTCCAATGAGTTTTCACTTTACTATGAGAAAAGAGCAGGCACCCAGACAAGTCCACAAAAGCCAAAGCATTTGTGGAGTTGGGGCATGCTGAAAACACGAGGAATTAGGAAAGGCTTCTTGTAGGAGGAAGCCCTGGGGCTGAGTCTTGGAGGGAGCTTCCCAGATAACAAGGAGAGCATCTTAAACTCCTTGTCCTGCCTTATTCTGTATAGGTTTGCAGAAAGAAGAGCATTCTCCTATTAAGTGAGTAACGAAAGGCAGTGCTGGCATGAGGCTGGGGGAAAGGGGAGGAGGATGGAGAGGAGAGAGCTCCTCCTCCCCCCCAACCCTTGTGAACCAAGAGGGAGATGTTCCCTTACTGCTTCTTCTAGCAGGTCCCTGATGAAGTCAGTAGGAGCCCCAGATATGAATATGCATGCAATCAAGCTATATGCTGTGGGCAAGGAAGGAAAATACAATCCTTTGAACTTTTATTTCTTCTTCAAAACATTAAATAAATATATTAAGAGCTGAAATTAAGCCTCTGATGACTATCTTACAGAGAAATCAAAGATTTGGGGGACCTTTTCAAAAAGCAGGGGGAAAAAGTCAGGGTCTGGCCAAGCTGTCACCCGCTTTTGATAATGGGCGGATTACCATGTGGTGGTAGAGGTCTCAGTCATGGACGTATCTTCCAGTTCCCTTGCTGGGTTCATTCCCTGTTGGACTGCGACCGTCAATAACCCAGGGGCCCCATTTGGCATTCCCAATGCCACCCAAGGGCAGGGTGAGCTTAGCTTAGCCTGGACTGGAAGCTAAACAGAGGACTATAGAATCACACCCAGATCGACAGCTGGGCATCTCATCCAATCCCCTCATTTCATGGATGAGCAAACTGAGGTCCTGGGGACCTTAAGTAATTGTTCCCAGTCACATAACAATGAAATATCAAGAAGTAGCCCTAGAACCCAAGTCTTCCTAACTAGGATTCCACTCCATCCAGCACACCATAACGACTGTTTGCAAATAGAAATATGATGCAGATGAGGAGAGGGCAAGTGCATAATAGTACTATCAAGTCAGATGAGAGGGTGGAGGAGGGCAGAATTCATGGAAGAGGTAACACTGATCCAATATCTGAAGCATGGGAAGGAAGGTAAGATCAGAAGATGAACTGGTCATACATTCCCAGTTCCGGGCAATGAAATGAAAAAAATGTAGAGATGGAACAGGGCAGGAAATGTTAGGAGATTCATAGCATGGTCCCGGTTTGGCTGTAGCATTCAGTTAGTGTGAGCAAAAAGACACATTGGAGCCAAATTGCAGAGGGCCTCAAAGGTCTGTTAATGAGTCTGGGCTTTATTCAGAAGCCAATGGATAGCCATTGAAGGTGGAGCAGTGGGGTGATGTAATCACAGCAATACCCTAGGAAGATTACTTTCCAGCAGCTACCATGTTCTCCTCCTGCCCTCCAACCAGCAGGGGCTCCTTTCTATCTCTGCCTGTTTCTCAGGTGCCCAAGCAGAGTTGGAAGATGGTCCCTATTTACTATTACTGCTGGGACAATCAAATTTCCTTCCAACAGGACAATTCTCAGACTGGCTATTTTTGAGAATAGCATATTGGAGCCCCAAAGATAATGTGGCCTCATCCTCTCCAGCTGTGTACAGTGACATTCTCCCTGAACTAGTTTCTTTGTCCATTAAGAAAATAGCCCATCTCTTTCCTGGAGGAGGGAAGAAAGGAGGGAAGGAAGGGGGAGAAGGGCAAATTGTATATAGCAAAATTTGTAGTCATTTCCTCCAGGCTTGCCCTCTGCTTTTGAAATGGAAGACTTTTTTGGACACTGATGAGAACCACTAAGGAAGGGAGAACAAAAAAAATGACCACAATAACGCAGGAAGACAAAAACAAAGGCAGAGGTGGAGGCTATGACGGATCTTGGCCAAAGAGAAGAATGTGCCATTTGGTGAGAAGGTGGGTAACAACGGATGCACAATACTGAGCACTCTCTCACGGTCTCAGACCTGGAAGAGATCTGAGACTTCGTCAACTCCAATTTGCTCATCTTTCAGGTGAGGTGAATAAGTCAGACTCTATACGACCAGTGTCAGAGAGATAATGAGTATTTCGGAAGGGCAACTGAACTCATGGCTTCCTGACTCCAAGTCCAGTATCCTATCTGCTATTTCCAAGGTATCAAACAAGCAGCTCACAAGCCTCATGAGACGCACAACCCTCCCAGTGTGGCCCACCCCAAACAGATTAAAATATAACTGGGAAATGTTTAACAAAATAAATAAAAACACAATTAAACATAGATAAAATTACATTTTAAAACTAAGTCAACATGTAGCCCGCCGGGATCCTTGTGTATAGATCAGTGGCCCCTGCTTCTATTTGAAATTGACACTACTGTGTTATCTGCTAGTATCTCTCCTTTCACTCAACTACACAACTAGAGAGCTGGATCCAGAGGCAGGAACACCTGGGCTCAAATCCAGCCACCAACACTTATTAGCTGTGTGACCCCATCAAGTCACTTAACCTGTGTCTGCTTTGGTTTCCTCATCTGTAAAATGGGAACAATAACGCCACCTTTTCCCAAGGGTTGTTGTGTATTAAATTAGATAATATTTGTTAAACTTTGTAAACCTTAAAGTGCTACATAAATACTCTTCATAGTAACTGTTTTTCTTTGCTATAAGAGAAGACACATTTGGGGTTGGGTCTATATGGAAATGATTGCAGTATAAAGACAAAAATACACCCACAAAACATTTAGTTTAAGCTCCAAATCCTTGGCTTGCCTTGCAATGACGATCTCAGCTTCTAACCTGAATTCCTATTCCACCTTTCTTTAGACTCATAGGTTTAGAACAGGAAGGTTCTTTAGAGATCATTGAGCTCAACACCCTCCTTTTTTTTTTTAACCAATTCAATTTATTTATCTTTATTGAGTGTTTTAGGTAACTTTTTAATTTTTTTTATTTAACATTATTTATATTTATTTAACTTTATTGGGTTCTTAGGGTCCAGAATAGTTATGACACCAATGGAGTCAAACAGAGAATAAGTGACAACGCTGGGATCATAGATTGTGAACTGGAACCGACCTTAGTAGCCATCCAGTCCCATTTCTTAATTGTACAGATGAGGAAACCAAGGCACAAAGTGGGTCAATGCCTTGTCCAAATTCATACAACCATCAAGTACCTGAAGTAGGATTTTTTGGTCATTGTTCAGTTGTGTCAGACTCTTTATGACCCCATTTGGGGTTTTCTTGGCAAAAGCTACTGGAGTAGTTTGCCATTTCCTTCTCCAGCTCATTAGACAGATAAGGAAACTGAGACAAACAGGATGAAGTGACTTGCCCAGGGTCACACAGCTAATAACTGTCTGAGGTCAGATTTGAACCCAAGAAGATGAGTCTTCCTGACTTTAGCACTCTCTACTATACCATCAGCTGCCCTTAGTCCTCTCATTTTCTCTAACTGTAGCAGTCTTCCCCTTTTACCTATACTTCACGAGGTCATCAGTGAGGCTGGCTCCTCATCCTTCACTAGGTGGCTCAACCTCCACTGGAAGAAGGGAAGAACCAAGTAGGGAGGAGTGTGCTTCATAGGGTCAAAGTCTCTCAAGAAGGTTTCTGTACTTGGAGTTGTGGTGAAGTTACAATGGCAAGGGCAAGTCATTTGTCTTTCCTAGACATCTGTCCTGATCTTGTTGTCACACACACACACACACACACACACACCCACACACACACACACCCACCTCTCTGTACCCAGTTCCTCCAAGTACAGGCTGAGCAAGCAACAGATTCTTTAAGAGCTGCCCAAGAAAAAGAAAAATGTCTCCTTACCTTGGGCAAGGAGACCATGGTGGCCTGGAAACAAAAGGAATCTGGCACCTTAATCCCAATGACATTGCCATAGGAACCTTATTTACAGTATGATAAAAAACCATTCCTTTCTTATGGCCTCATTAAATCTAAGCCTCATTTAACTAGTAGGACATTTTTACAATGGGTTTACTGACAAACAGTGATGAATGACAGTCTAACATCCTTCAACAATGGGCTCCAGCTATGCCCATAACCACAATGTGGATAAACTGGGCATTAGTTAGAACAATGTCTGGTGCTGAATCTCAGGAAGTGAAGTCAGAATGAAGACACACATTTTTCCCTGGGCTGTTCTGACCATGGGGGAGAGAGAGGAAAAAAGTCGTAGAAAGACAGGATTAGAATTATGAGAATTAAGAAGTTTAAAAAAAATTATTTCTGTCTAGAAGAATAGACAGGGCCTTTGAAATCCTGACCCAGATTTTTTTTTTTTAAGGGAGGGGTGGGGGAGGAAGAGAAAGATTTTCTGAAATTTGATTTCCTTAAAAGATAAAAGGGCCAGCATCAGGATGAAAGTGAACCTCTTTTCTCTTCCTCCTTTCCCTCCCATCCCCCCATTAGAGAAATGAACCCAAGAATTCATGCCTCCACCCATGCAGAGACCTAACCTGGAGAATTCCAAATCCCTTTTATCAGCAGCTCCCCCAATAAGAAGTACTAGAATGAGACTTGGGGGGAGGAAGAGAGAGTCACCAAACTTTTTGTACTTTTGCTGTCTCACAGCAGAATCATAAAAGACTTCTTCATCACCATCAGGAAAGACCCCCATGAACAGGCCAGTTCAAATTTACTTACCTCCCCACCCCATCCTTTTGGAGGCTGCTCAGTTTTCTAACTGGCCTCTGATTTAATTTAACACAAAATACTGGAACATAGCTGGACATGGCCAAGCCTCCAGTATTTACACCGGAGACTGAGGTCTGACATCCTGTCTAAATGAAATTTCCCAGTCGTCCTGAACAGTTTTTATCTTGTTTCCACGCGAGTAGTTTGAAATGTCACTACATATTGCTGTGGTGACAGATGAAGAAAAGAAAAGAAAAAAAGCCACTTCCCCGTCTCTACAAGCAAATAAGTCCTGAGAAAGGGGAAGCATCCTTTGGTCCCATCTCATCTTGCACCTCAACAGCTGTGGGGGTGACCCTTTAGAATAACAGGGGAAGAGATCCTTTGGAAAAAGCTCAATTAAAAGAAACAAAAAGGATGTTGGATATCTTCTAATATCTGATTGCTTTTTTTCCCTATTTTTCCTTAAAATGATGATATTACAGATTTTATAGGCAGAAAAAGGGCCATCTCCACATATTGTTTCCCTTTTTGGCAATATCGATCAATCAACCAATAAATATTTACTAAATAGCCACTGTGTGCCAGAGTGGCTAGGTGGTGCAGTGGATAGAGCACCTGACCTAGAGTCAGACCTGATCTCAAATCTGGCTTCAGATACTGACTAGCTTTATGACCATGGGCAAGTCATATAACCTTGTTTGCCTCAGTTTCCACATCTATAAAATGAACTGGAGAAGGAAATGGCAAACCACTGTAGTATCTCTTCCAAGAAAACCGTGAATGGGGTCACAAAGGTTCAGAAATGACTGAAAAATGACTTAAACAACAATAACTGTACTGTAACTGGGGGATACAAAGTCAAAAGTGATCCTCAAGGGGCTTTACCTTCTATTATACAGACAGCAGTAACCATCACAAGCACATACTTTGCTCCTGCTGGATTTCAGGTACGAGAAATACAAAATAAGCCAGTCCCTACCCTCAAGGAGTATCCGTTCTATCGAGAGGTGCAAAGGGGAGAGCCATCATGTACATAGAGTAGTTTATATGAAATTAATGTAAGGTAATTTATTGGAGAGGAGGCACTAGCAGGGGAAATCAGAAGTGTCTTATCTTTTTCTTTATGTACACTATAGCACAGTGGATGGAGGGCTAGACTTAAGAGGCAGGAAGGGGAATGGAAGAGAAGAGGGTACATATCCATAAAGTCCCCACCTACCGGTGCCAACCATGGAGCTAAGTGCTTTACAAACATTATATCATTTAAACCTTAAAATAACCCTGTGAGATAGGTGGTATTAATTATCCCCCTTTAGCTGATGTGGAAACTGAGGCAGAAGTTAAGTGACTTACACACAGCTGGTAAGTGACTGAGGCTAGATTTGAATTCAGGTCTTCCTGAGTCCAGGCCTGGTGCTCTATCCACTGCACCATGTGACTGCTCCAGGAAGGCTTGGGTTCAAGTCCATCCTCTGACAGACACTGGCTATATGATCCTGGTCAAGTCACTTAATCTCTAAGTGCCCTCAGCAACAATTTGAGACTATTATGGATGAATTGCTGATCTCCATTGATAGATGGAATTTCTACATCAGAGAGTTCACCGATGAATCATATGTCTTAACAAGCACCAGCCACAATAGTGACTACAAGGATACAGAAAAAAAACTTTTTCCTTAATAATTTTATATTTGGGTATTATATTTGTCCATGAATAGCATATTCTTTTTTAAAAACCATTAAGTTTTATTTCAGATTTCTCATTGTCTTTGGGAGGTAGGAGAGGAGGGAGAAAAACTTAGGCACTCAAAATCTTTCAAAAATGAATGCTAAAAATGATTTTTACATGTAATTGGAATAAATAAAAAAACTATTAAATTTTAAAAAATGAAAACATTGGGTTTAATCGTAGCTGGAAAGAACCTTTAGAGATGATCCAGTCCAACCTCCTCATTCGAAAGAGAATGAAACTGAGGCACACCCCGTGAGGCTCAGAGAGGCACACAAAGTCACATTAGTAGACTCTTTTCATTTGTACCAAACCATCTCTCTCAGGTCTATCCCACTGCATCTTTTCCTCATTTTTGAGGGAAAAAATGGAGGTAGCTTCCCACTCCATACCCTCCCCCGTGTATCTACAGCAAAGGCCAGTAGGTGGTAAGAAGGAGGTAAGTGCCTCAGTGTACTCCATGAACAGGGTAAATCAATTAAGCTCTGCCAGCCCCCAGAGAAACTTGTAGCTTTGCCTGACTTAATGTGATGAGATTTGGGGAGTTCCCTAATCACGAAGGGAAGGATCCCCACCAAGGGCCTCGAGGCACCTGTCGACAGGATCCATTTTTCAGACTCTGCCCTTCAATGATACTCTATTTATGAGAAGCACAGAAAAAGAAGCCCCCACAGCTACAAAGAGTCTCCTCAGGTGAGGTCTCTGCTCTGGGATGTGCAGAGGTTTCCCAACTCTCTCCCTCAATCTAGTTTCTAGTCTTCCATGGGACTTCCTGGTCTCTACAGTTTGGGAAGGTTGACTATACCCAGGCTACACATGGAAGTTTGTGCTGGGTAAGACTGATTCGGTTTATCTATGTGGATGATATAGAGAATAGCTGGTTACTAAGTATTAAACTTCTATTTAATGTCTGTGTTGTTGCTCAGTTAAGTCTGCCTCTCCCTGACTCCATTTGGAGTTTTCTTGGCAAAGATACTGGAGCAGTTTGTCATTTTCTTTTCCAACTTATTTTACAGATGAGGAAACTGAGGCAAACAAAGTTAAGTGACTTGCCCAGGGTCACATAACTAGTAAATGTCTGAAACCAGACTTGAACTCAGGATGATGAGTCTTCCTGACTATCCATTACACCACCCTTTTAGTTTGTCCCCCATGGCTAGAACACTTTGCCTCCTCACCTCTGTCTCTTACAACAATCCTTAGTTCCTTCAAAGCCTGGCACAATTGCCACATCTTACATGAGGTCTTTTCCTTATAGATTCCCAATTACTATTACTCTGTCTCTGACTCTGTCCCTCTATATGTATATATAATTTTTATTTGCTTATCTGTTTATGTTTTCTCTCTTCCCCCTTTAGAATGTAAACTGAATTCCTTTAGTGACCCAGACTCTTGTTTTGTTTTGACCTTTGAATCTAGCACAGTACCTGGCACACAGTACTGAAAATTGAATTAGATTAGGCTTAAGGGTTAGTTTTGATGCAGAACCTAAAAATTTTAAAACACTCCTTAGACAGGCTCTCTCAGCCCTCTCTTGTATTCTCACTAGAATGTAAGCATCTTGAAGACAGGGATCATTGCATTTTTGTCTCTATCCCCAGCACTTACCACATAGTAGGCACCAAATAAATGTTTAAACTACTGATTCTTTTCACCTTAGGAAATTTATGTTAGTAAAAATAACCAGTAAAAATATTTCAGTCCTCTCCTCTATTTTTACTGGCAATTCCTACTAATAAAACATTTCACAGTCAGAGCAGAGAGATGGAAAAGGCATGCAGGCCACCTTTGGGGGAGACAGTCATGCCTGTTTCAGAACCTTCCTTCCACTCAGTGGTGGAACATTCTCACAGGCTAAGTGCTGTACTTGTGTTCTCAGATAGGAGGTCTTGGCAAAGGGAACAACTTTGTTCCCAGGAGTGGTCAGCCCTTTAAAGTGCAGGAAGGATGCTAATCACTCATGCAACAACCCTGAAGACAGGAACAAGACAGGGCACAGCAAATATATATTACAACCAGAATGAGCACCCATGGGATCAAAATGGTCCCTGTTGATTTTCATGTGGATGGCCAAGAAACTGAAGAAAGAGAGATTCAAGCCAATGTTTTAATGACTCTGAGGTCTGTTTGTTTGCTTTTGGTCTGGACCTGTGATTTTGTGGATGTAGGATCTCCCAGCGTGCAAATTCCCTTTACTACCATAGGCTGACAACTCATTTGTAATATATAGTCTTAGAGACACTGAGTGATTTGCCCTGGGTCACATAGCCAAGATGTGTCAGAGGCAGGGCTTAAACTCAGGTTTTCTTGGCACCAAAGTTGGCTCTCTGTCCAATAAATCTGATTTTATTGGCATTCCTATGGCTCTGACTCTTATATGAAAGATATAAATGGGAATATACTTTGAAATTTCATGCTTAAGAGTAAAGCCAATACATTGACCACACCCTTTGGCCCCACGATCTTACTAGTAGGAATAATAGCGGTAATGATGCTAATATCCCATCATCATCATCATCATCATCATCATCTTCATCATCATCATCATCACCATCAGTATTATGTATGCCAAAGAAGTCACTAGTAAAAAACAGGGCTACACATGTACCAAAATACCAACTCTAGCACTTTTCATGGCAAAACAAAAAACAAATCAGGAAACAGAATGGCTGCCATTCCTATTGAGGAATATCTGAATAAACTGTATGCTTGACACTATCACGGAATATTATTGCGCCACAAGAAATGACAATGAAGACGTCAGGGAACCACGACCAGGCTTCAAGATTTAGAGGTAGACAGGATCTTGGAGGTAATAAATTCCAAACTCCTTTTTTTATAGATAACAATCTGAGGTTGAGACAGGAAAAAAGACTTTCCCAAGGTCACCTAGACAGTAGGTGGCAAAGCTGAGATTCAAACTCAGGTCCTCTCACCCCAAATCCCAAATCCCATGCCCTTCTCACTCTACTCTGATGCCTTTGATCTGTAATCATCTGTCCCTACACAATTGCTGCAATAATAGAAAGGATAATCTAAAAAGCAGTTAAACTGTGATTTGCCATAATCAATAATTTCAGTCTTGATGAACTGACTTGGGGTATGTGTGTGAGAGGGGTATATTTTTAGTAGAGAGGTGTTGACTATGTATGTGTAATTCAGTTTACACTGTCGCCACTGTCATTTGGTTGGCTTTATATTTGGGGGGGTATAGGCAGGAAGAGAAGGAATAATTTACTTATGGAAAGGATTAGGGAGAATTAACTATTTTTAAAAAAACAAAAGGAATCAATAAAACTATTTAAGAAGAAATTGTGTGCTTATGAACCAGTGAGAAACTTTTCAAAAAGGATTCAAAGAAATGGGCAGGAATTAAATCTTTACCTTCCCTTTCCAACTCCCCTCCCTCAAATCAAGGCTGATACAACATTTATTCTCTAGAGGATAGTCTATGAGGCAGTTAAGTTCCAAACCAAGAAAGCACAGCACTTTGTCAGGTAATCCAAAGGATCAGCAGTTTTAAGCTGGGATGGTAAGTATCTTAGAAACTGACTATTCCAACCCCTTTATTTTAAATACGAGAAAACAGGGGTCCAAAGAATGGAGGCAACTCATCCCAAGCCGCAAAGGTTATAATCAGTTTAACTGGAATTTGAGGCCAGACTCAAATCCAATGCTCTTTCCAGTACTTGTGACTGGGATTTTCTTTGTTGATTTCCAGTAACTTTCCTTTTTGGTTTTTGTTTGTTTGGTTTGGTTTTTTCCTGAAATATAAACCAAGGTCCAATCACCTGAAGAGTTAGAATTTCAGGATGGAGAAGGCAGTATTCTCAATTAAATGTACAAAGCACCTAACCCAGAAAACTTAAGAAAGCAAAATTCTAAAGAATGTTCAGAAGATATTAAAATAAATCTTTTAAAAAATAAGTAAGTGATAAATCTTTAAACCTGTGCCATGACATTACTACTCAGTAAAGGTTATAGGGACAGATATTTTTGGCCTACAGAGGAAGAAAAAGGATTTGGTTTCCACACAGGCTCTAACTCACTTTTAATTTCCATCTGAGTCTCTTCAGTCCGTGTGCCTTGAGTAAAGATAGCATAAATGTACCATTTGGAATCAGAGCCCACTTTCTAAAACTTCTAGAGATCAGGAGATATAAATTCTCTAAAGCACATCAGATCATGATGCAATATAAGAAATGAGGTGGTTTCAGTGATATAGAATATTCCCCGATGAGAAATACCCTTTACCACCCTTTACCACTGTAGGTAGGCACTTACAACTTAAATTCTCAGGGAGGTATCTAGGATATTAAGTGACTTGTTCACGGTCAAATAGCCAATGTGTCAGAGATAAGGCTGGAGACCAAGGTCTTCTTGATCCCAAAGACAGATCTCTCTCCACTATAACAACTTGCCTTTCATAAGAAGAAAAGAAATCACATCTTTGAAATGGAATGGATGAGATGAGAGTAGACTACTAGAAGTGTTATACATTTAGGAGGCAGGATAACCAAAATTAAGTGCCAGTTATTCCACTAAGCAGTTATGTCCCTTTGAAGAAGTCAGTCACATAACCTCTTAGTACTCAGTAGAATGTTAGATGAGTTAATCCTTAATGCCCTGCTGGCTCTGAAGTTCACCGGTTCGTTAGAAATGCTATGATTTTATGAGTGAAGTGATACATCAAAGGCAACAGGCTATCATAAAATAACAGACAATAATGATAAGAAGATAAAAATATAATAAAAACCCAATTAAAACTCAGTCAGTGAGTAGAAGTTGCAAAGAGACAAATTCAGGATCACTGTAAGGAAATGATGTCACAGTACACTTAGAACTGTCTCAAAGTGGAATGGAATGTGTCAGGAGGTTTTGAGTTCTTGCACACTTGATGTCTTTAAGCAAAAGTTGGATGACCATTAGGATTGCTATAAAGAGAATGCTTATTCATGTACAGGTTATATCAGAACATGTCTACAGTTTCAATTCAAAGGTTCTGTGAAATGAATTTTAATTGTGTTTTACTTTGAAGAGAAGGAAAACAAACTAATAGTTACAAGAAGCTAATTCCAGGGGTCAGTCCTCATTCAATCAAATCTTCTCCACCTTCTACGGTGACAAGACTAGATTGTGAAAACTGACGATGTTCAATGAGACCCCTTTGCACTGGGAGTCATGCATGAAAAAAATTCAAATATATACAAAAATATTTTGTTGCTTATGTCTCAAAGAGAAAATTAAACATAAACTCAAACTCCTCATCCTGCTCTTCCCCCTCTCTACAATCACTACGTATGAGTTACTTCATTCCTTAGAAAATTCAGTTGCCCATTCATTCAGAGTAACACATCACCTCAGGGTTGGAAGGGTTTTTGGAGACTATCTTGTCCAACCTTTACTCAATACAATATTCCTGCTAAGTGTTATTCAGTCTTTGCTTGAAGAGCTCTAGTAAGGGTCAATTTACAACCTCTTGAGGCAGTCCAATCCACTTTGAGGCAATGCTAATAGGTAGGAAGTTTTGTTCCTGATATTAAATTAAACTGGACTTACTGAAGATTCCACTTATTTCCAGTTTTGTCTTTTAGGCCAAGAAAAAAAAAATCTTCCATTGACAGCTACTATCATTTTCCTATTGAGTCTTCAACTGATCCCTACATAGAAGAGATTTTTAGCATTTTTGTATGTGTCTTGGATCCCTCTGGCAGCCCAGTAAAGGCTGTGGACCCTTTCTCAGAAAACTATTTTTAGAGGCATCAATTTGAAATCTCTCTCTCTTCTCTCTCTCTCTCTCTCTCTCTCTCTCTCTCTCTCTCTCTCTCTCTCTCTCTCTCTCTCTCTCTCTCTCTCCCCCTCCTCTCTCTCTCCCCCTCCTCTCTCTCTCTCCCCCTCCTCTCTCTCTGCCCCTTCTCTCTCTCTCCCTCCTTCTCTCTGTCTCTGTCTCTCTCACTCTCTCTCTCCATGGAAACCAGGGCAAGAGGCTTGAGTCTTTCTCTTCTCTGCCTGCTTGTCTCGGATGTTCTCCAGCTCATAAATTCATATCTTTTACAGATCTATGAACCAAGGGATATGGGGCCTGAAACTGACAACGTTCAATGATAATTATAACTTAATGAAGAGATTCCCAAACATTCTGACAGGCAAAATAATCATGACTCACTTTTATGTTGTACTTTAAGGTTTCTAAGGTATTTTTCTCAAAGCACCCTTTATGAGGAAAGTTGTGTAAGATCTATATGTATATATACACGTACATGTACAGGTATGTTGATTATTATACCCATTTCAGAGATGAAGACATAGGTTTAGGGAGTTCAATTACTTTCCCAGAAACAAATGACAGCTAGAGGCAGGATTTCACCCGAGTCTCTATGACTCTCAGTACAGGGCTTGTTGCTCTACTCCCCTAGAAAGGAGCCTTGGAGGCCTTGTCTCTTGAGGGTTTTTTCTGCTACAGGAAATGTGCAAATGCCTTCTCAAGCAGGGAGACACTGCAGTGCTTTTAGGTCACATTATGAGCAAAAGCCCTCCACAAGAAGTTCATAAAATATTCAGTCCGGCAGCTCTGAAACCCACAAAGTTGAATATAAAAGCTCTCTGGTTTTTAGGGTCTTCCACAGCATGCCCAGGGTTAGCAAACCAACATCTGGGAGGTCAGAAATCATGTCCTTTCTTGTCCCGTGTCCTGTTCTGAAGTGTGATGTGATTAGGCAGATGACTGGTACTTGCTTCTTTGGGGGAAATGGGCGGAAGATATTGGGTTACATAGGTTAATTAGTGCTGCCCAGAAGTGGCCCGTTGTTTTGAGAAGACCGAAGAGAGATGGTGGCTCACTCCTCCTCCAGAAAGGCAAAGACACAATTTAAAGTAGCCAAAGGGTGAGGACAAAGGTTTAGATTCTTGACTGGGCTACCCAGTCAGCTTTTGGTTCTTTTGGCTACTTACTTGGACAATCTCGTTAGAAAGTGACCTCCTCCCAGAGCATCGTCATCCATTTTGGTTCTGATGTGCAAAGGGTTGTGTTATGCTTAAAACAAACAGTGCCAGTGTTGCTTGAGACTTCTCCTACCTCATTCATATTTCAACCAAGAAGAGCTGGGGGTTTTTTTGGTCATCTTTCCGTACTCAATTTTATGTTATTTTCTGAATTTGTCTTTCAAAAAAAAATCTCCCATTTATTTCTTTCACACATTCCCGACTTAACCTCCTTTTCCTGAGTAGTTTTGTCTTTTGTCTTTGGGGGTTGAATTCTACAATTCAAAATCTTTATAGGTATCCGAAGTATAACACTATTTAGGGTTAGGGTAGACTTTGGAGATAGTAGAGGACAGAAGAGCTTGGCAAGCTGTGGTCCATGGGATCACAAAGAGTTGCACACAACTGAACAACACCTTTTCTGCAATTTATAGTTTTAGATTGCTCCCTAGAACACTGAGAAATTAAATGATGTCAGCCAATATGTATGTGTGGTGGAAATAGAACCCAGATCTTCCTCAATAGAGTGGTTAAACCCAATTTCCTTTTATGAAGAAAATAATGATTTTCTATCCTTTAGAGATCTGGGACCATAGCACACCAAAACTATCCAACAGGTTTTCTTAGCAAAGATACAGGAGTGGTTTGCCATTTCCTTCACCAGTGGATAAAGACAAACAGGTTAAGTGACTTGCCCAGGGTCATACAGTTAGTAAGTGTCTGAAGCCATATTTGAACTCAGATCTCCTGACTCCAGGCCCAGTGCTCTATCCCCTGAGTCACCTAGCTGCCTCCTGTGCTTTACATACTTTATCCCAAGACTGGAAGTAAGAGATATTCTTAAAGTTCATTCTGTGGAAATTATACAGATTGGAACAGAACTACCGGGCAAATTTCCCATGACGTTTACCCTACTGACTCATCAGAAAAACTTTCTCACACTTGAAGTTGTCCCATGGGCTGCCATGGGAAGGAGTGATTTCCCCTGTACTTGAGGTCTTCACGCCAAGATTGGGCAATCACTTATTGGAGAGGTGGTCCAGAGAATTTCTGCTGAGGCATCAATGCGCTGGAGTTGAACTCTGGAGTTCCTCTTAACCTGAGGTTCTAATGTTCTATTATGGGGCAGCCTAGACGTGGAATCAGAGAACCCAGGCTCAAATCCTGTCTCTGCCACTTATTGCTAAGTGACTTTGGTCAAGTCACTTAGCGTCATTAGGCCTCAGTTTCCCCATCTGTAAAAAGAAAGAGCTGGGTTCAATGTGATCCTGTAATCTTTCTGATGCAGTAAAACTGAGATGTTCAGCGAAAAATAAGTGAGGTGACATGTTATAATAAAAAAGAGCTTAGACTCGGGAGTCTAAGGGTCCGGGTTGAATCTGCCCTTCCGCACTCACCTGTGTGACTCTGGCTAATTTCCTAGATATTTCTAAGACTTAGTTTCCGTGTCTCTAAATTGAGGAACTTGGATCATACGGCCCCTGCCTGAGGTCTGTCTCTTCTAGCTCAAGGGCTATGATCTTATGAATAATATATGTTGCAACAAGAGATTGACACTGGCTGTGTCTTTGGAGGATTGTAGTAGAAAGAGACCACGCTGCTCCTAGAGTTCTTCCATGTGCTCTGCCTCCTGGGACGGGAAAAAACCCCCAAAACAACTTGCCAGAAGGGAAGTACAAAATAAAACGAATGCATCATGAATATTACAAGGGACACGTGAGATTCATACATAAAAGAATGTCAAAGTGGAAGAAAACTTAGGGATCATTTATTTTAACCTCCCCTTTTATAGATTAGAAAACCAAGTCTCAGAAAGACAAGGAGAATTTCCTAAGATTCTTACACAGCCAGAGAGCAGAAACAGGACAGAATCCAGGAGTCTTCACTCCAAAAGCCTAACGGAATTATGATCCTGTGGCTATTGATGGAGAGTTGGAAGGGGCTTTTGTCCAATCCCCTAGGTTTGCAGATGAGGCACAGAACTGCAAAGTGACTCACTCTGGGCCACATAACTGGTAAAGGGTAAAGGCAGGATTTAATTCCAGGTCTTCCTGAACTTCAAAGACATTGCTCAATCTATTGGACCTCACTCATGCTGCCTTTCCATTTTTCCAGTTTTTAATATTTGTGTGTATACATATACATGTATGTATGTGTGTATGTATATGCATGTACATACACATACATATATGCAAATAAGTGGCAGAGTGGACATAGCTCTGGGCCTGGAGTCAGGAAGACTCCTCTTCCTGAGTTCAAATCCATCCTCAGACACTTACTAGCTGTATGACCCTGGGTAAGTCACTTAATCCTGTTTGCCTCAGTTTCCCCACCTGTAAAATGAGCCAGAGAAGGAAACAGCAAACCATTCCAGTATCTTTGTCGAGAAAACCCCAAATAGGGTCATGAAAAGTTATACAAGACTGAAACGACCGAACAACAACATATACACATAAACACACACACATGCACAATTTCATTTGGTGCTGACAACCACCCCAAGAGGGAGGCTCTATAGGTACTCTTATCTTTAATCCCCTATGTAGCCCCAAAAGGCAAAGCAGGTGAGCTAGAAGAGATGGAGAAGAGTCTCATTCACCCTACCAAGCTATTTATATCCTTGTTTGACTCATCCAGGAAGGAAACAAAATTCATGAGTCCCAGTGCCCTTAAAACAAAACAACTATAAAACTAGATTATAGCCTGAAAAATTTAAACTTGAGCAGAAAGGAACTATAAGTATGCAGAACACTTACATGTAGCATAAATTCACTGCAAGTAATAAAAATGAATTGACACATGAGTTAACAAAAGCATGTTAGAAAAACACTTGCTCTTATTAAAGGAGGTAAAAAAGAAAAAAAAGATTAGCCTCTTTGTTACCCCAAGGATAATTTCCTTCACTTAAAATAAAAGTCCTAGTTATTTTGGTCATGATCTTTTTTCCTGGTTTAGATCTGGAAGGAGTTGGAGTTAGACTGCGTCTCTCCAGAATGCTTTTGTTTCTCCAGAATCAATTTCACATCAAGATACTGTAGCATTTTAAATTTATACAAAAGGGCTTCAATTTTGTGACCCAGGTGGCCAAAAGTATGGAGAAGTTTGAACTTCTTTTAAAACTCTTTATGCATGTTCTAATCAAATACAAGAATGTTCCAAATCACTTATAAGAACAATTCAAATTCAAATAACCCTGACATTCTTCCACACACCCAGCAATTTGGCAAAGATGACAAAACCTGGAAATAGTTACCGCTGGTGTGACTGTGGGAAGAAAGGCAAACTAAAACCATTTGGAAGTGTCTGTTGGTCTAACCAGTCTGCAAAACAAGGTGGAAAGATGCTAGATGATTGCAGACCTTTTTGGACCTTTTGACCCAGAAGTTCCACTGGTAGGTATATTTAGCCTGAGGTGGTCCATGGACAAAAATAAAAGTCCAATACGTAACAAAATTTGGGGGCAGAAGTCTTTATGATATGAATAAAAATATGGATCCAAAGTGGGTTCCAACTGATTGGGAATGCCAGAGTCAACATCGCCTACGTATATAATGTAACAGTATCCCAGTGTCAGAGATGAGGCATACAAGGAAGTCCATGGATTTGGAGGCAGAAGATCTGAGTTCAAATTCCAAATCTGACATTAATTCATGTGACTTTGGATAAGTCACTTAAGGTCGTTCTGGGCCTCGGTTTCCTCATCTGGGAAGTGAGGGGACTGGACTATATGTTACCTAAAGTTCCTTCCAGCTCAGAGTCTACGGCCCTGTCGTCCTCTGAACTACTTCGGGATGAAGAGAACAGAGCCGAAAGAACATGGCGCACAATGACCCCAACTGTGGGAATGAAAATCACTCCATTCAAACTAATTGCGATGACCACTTTTGGTGCCTCCGAAGACACGGTAGGGGAAAGAGGAGGAAAATGCATGCAAGAGGCACAAAAGAGATTTTTGAAAAGGTTTAGGGACTTTGTAAATATGCATGTGCATGAGTAATGGGATCTCTCCAGGAAGTCTGTTTATGAAAAACATGGTTACAGCACGGAGAGGTCTCGTTGCCATAAACAATTACACGATGTCATTCACGAGCATTAACCTGCACATGGGAAGTCATTTTACTCTAGCACATGGTAAGTTTTCCAGGGAGAGATACACCACTGTGCCAGCCTCAAGACAGGTGCGCCAGGGCACATATATGTACACACATGGACACACACAAATATACACCCCTCCCATGCCTGTTCCATGCTACCCTGGGACTCGGAGGGTCACAGTGTCCCATCTTTCTTCACCTTGCCCCCAGTTCACCTCCTTAATCAGCTCAGGAAGAAATTTCAACAAAACTCTTCCTCTGGTTCCTGATATCTCTGGGAACCAAGTCCATTAAGATATTTCTGACCTCTGCTGGGGCTATTTTGAATGTCTGCTGTACAGGAAGGAACTGATAAAAATAGGAGTACAATGCCCCAACAGACAGACTGGCAAAGGTCTCGACAGTGATTGATAGTTAAGTAGACGAGCAAGTCCTACATTTTAACAGCTTTGGATAGAAGAAGAAAGGGGGGAGGGGGATTCCTTATACTCCCTTCCCCCCAGGCTATACAGTTTGTGTGTATATGTTCATCTGTTCCTTCCCACAGGTTTTGCTAAAAGGAATGTTTTTTGTCTGTCTGTATATATGTTGGTTACTTCCTCCCTTCTCCACTCATTTTGAAGGCACAATGCCTTCACTCCAACAATCATTCACTTAACAAGCATTTATTAAGTGCCTGATGTATGCCAGGTATTATGTTAGGGATACAAATAAAAAATAGTGAAAAAAAAGACTCCTACCCTAAAGGTGCTTATGCTCTATTGAAAATGAGTTTACAAACTACAGACTCAATTATTCCTTTAAACCAGAATCTCTAGATGAAAACTAATAACACTCAAGTAAGTAGCATTTATTAAATTACTACTACATGGCAAGTACTGTCCTAGGTGATACAATACAAGGAAACAAATGAATGGTCCCAGCCCTCAGGAGGAATAAATTCTACCACAGAGAGAAAGTGTGAGAAATATAACTATAAATATTTTATAGGAAAACAAACGCAAATTTCACATTCAAAATGAACATAAAGAAATTTAGGGGAGAGGCACCAGTAGGTGACATGATCAGAACAGACCTCATGTCAGTAATATTTGAGCTAAATTGGAGAAAATGAAGGATTCTGAGAGTGGAGGAAACATTTATCAGTTCAGATTCCAAATGATATTTATAGACAATTATATCACTGATGAGCAATGTTGCATTTTTGCTAATGGGCTGTCCTTGGTGTCTGGAAGACCTTGGGTTCAATATGGGAAGTTGGACTTCATGTCTCACATCTACTAGCTGAACGATGGTGGGTAAAACACTTACCTCTTAGTGCCCCCAGGAAACTATCGAAGATGCTATGACACGGACCTGTGAACTGTAGAGATTGCTAAACTATGCATTCCCTAGCAGGGGTGGGGAACCTGTGACTTTGAGGTCACATGCGGCCTTCTAGGTCCTTGGGTGCAGCCTTTTGACTGAGTCCGAGTTTTCCAGAACAAATCCTTACATTAAGGGGATTCAATCAAAGGATGCACTTGAGGACCTAGAGGGTAACATGTATCCTTATGAACACAGGTTCCCCACCCCTAAGGCTTAAACCAATGAAATCACTGGTCAGAAATGAAATAAATATTTAACTACCAGATATATTTTAAAGTCTGATGTGATAACAAATATAGAAATTAATGGCATTAAGCAGGAAGTCTGAGAGCTAGTTATGGAATGTGAAAGACTTGAGTTCAAATCCTGCCTCTGACACATTCTGGAAATCTCAGTGCCCCAGGAAGCAAAGACTAGAGAGGTTTTGATAACTAATTGATTTCTTCTAGAAAACTAGGCTTATGTCTAACTTGGTAGAGGGAAATTTATTACAAGAGGCCGGTGACATGACAAGACCAGCTTAATAATATCAATAACAACTAGTTTAAGTTTTGTAAAGTACTTTACATGAGATACTCACTTGGTTCTCCAAACAACCTTGTAAAATAGTTACTGTTACCATGCATACTGTACACATAAGGAAATTGGGTCTGAGAGAGGTTAAGTGACTTGCCCAGGATCACACAGTTTTTTAGAATCTGAGGCAGGATTTGAACTCAAATTTCCCTGACTCCAGGTCCAAAAAAATCTATCCATTGTGTCACCTAGCTATCTCAAAAAATCCAAACAATAATAAATAGTAACAATGTATTTCTTTTCAGTCTCTGAAAAGACTGTAAGATTATGGTCCAATTATTAAAAATCTGCCGTGTATCATTTTTTTCAGCCTTTTAAATAATGTCCCCAAACCACAAAGGGAGAAAATGCCTCTTTGGCTTTCTCTCTCCTCTAATCTAAAGTCCATTAGGTTTCCAGGCACTCTTAAAAAATATATGCCAAGTTCGCCTAACTTTCTTCCCAGTTCCTCCACCCCAATTCTGGCCAATTTCATCTTGGTTACAAAGTAGCATTCATTGCCTGTGACTCTTGGGAACTTGGTTCAATTCTTTCTAAGGGATGCCCAGGAGGAACAAGATGGACTTTCCAAGCACTTGGAAAGTATTACCTTTAAGAAATGGCATCTCATCACTTAATGAAGGGAAGACATTTTCCCTATCACTTCCCTTCCCAGAATGGGCTTATAGAGTCTGATTTAAAGCGCAGTAAAATGTGAAGAATATTACCAGAAATGACGATCTGAAAGGAGAGAGTAGAACCTAACAAGATCTCCCTCAGGTTACCTGGGTTATTCCTTTATCCACCATGCTTATCTTCTAGTTAATAGCCTGATAGCATTTTTTTTTTCTATGAAACTTTTTGTTTTTATTAAAGTACTCAAGACTCCCATTTTGGAGTCACAGGACCTAGGTTTTTTATCCAGTTTCTATCACTCACATAGAGTGTGATCTTAGACAAGTCACAAACTCTCTGGACTCTTGTCTCCTCATTTATAAAATGAAAGGGTTGGATTAGATGGCCTCTGAGGTCACTTCTTGCTCTCAAACTGTGATCCATGAACCTTCAAAAACACACTCTGTTTCTAAATAAGGAAGCCCTGAATTGCATGTGAAATGATCCAAAGACAGTAAATAGGAGCACATTTGCATGGTAGGGGGTAGGGAGTAATACATCTCCCAGTCATTTCATCAATGTGGAAATCATCAGTGTGGAAACTCCCTGTACCAAGGTAGAATGGGAACTCCTCTATAACTTATAATCTTAGAAAATTTCCTTGTTTACTCAGAGGCTGTGACTTATCCATGGTCCCACAGCAAGGATCTGGCAGAGGTAGGCATTGTGAACTCGGCTCCTCCTGACTCCAGAGTTACTGTTCTAACCATACTGTCATGCTGCCTCTCTAAGAAAGTCATACCCGACTCTTTGTGACCCTATGGACTATACATAGCATGCCAATACTGCCTATGGGTTTTCTTGGCAAAGATATTGGAGTGGTTTGCCAATTCCTTTGCCAGTTCATTTTACAGATGAGAAAACTGAGGCAAACAGGGTTAAGTGACCTGCCTAGGGTCACACAGTTAGTGTCTGAGGCCAGATCTGAACTCATGAAGAGGAGTCTTCCTGACTAAGTGGGGTTCTCTATCCACTGTGCCACCTGGCTGCCCTGGGTTTTATAATGTTTTCATCCTATTCTATTCTACATGATAGTTATTGCAAAGCATCAGACATCTGTTCCTGATAGATTACAAGCTTCACCGAGTCTGCAACAAATGGTGCTTAATGAATGTCTGTTAACCGAATAAATACTATCCTCCTGTGACAAGCTAGACTTGAAAACATAGTTCTAATTAATCTATTATGTATATATCTGGCACCCAGTACGAAAAGTATCGGACGTGGAGTCAGGAGACACTTGGGTTCACCCAACACTTCTGATGAGTCTTTCTTTGGACTTGTATTCTGAGTGCATAGCACATAGTAGGTATTTAAATGACTGATTACTAACTGCGTGACAGCCTGCGTAAGACTCAGTTTTCTCATCCGTGAAATGGGGTAATATCATACTACACTGAGAATTTATGAAGATCAAGCCAAATAACATCCATAAACGTTAGCTGTTTTTACTTCTACTATTGCCTTCATCTTTGAGGAGATTTTGGTTTCTTTACTTCTCTTTTTTTCTTTTTCTTTCTCAGGCAACAGGGAATCACCAAGATGACTTACTAAGAAAAGAGTATCCCATGTGGTATATGAATGTAATGGAATACTATTGTGCTATAAGAAATGAGGAACAAGAAGGCTTCAGAGAAAGCTGGAAGGACTTATACGAACTGATGCTGAGTGAAAGGAGCAGAACCAGGAGAACACTATACACAGTAACAACCACAGTGTGTGAGGAACTTTTCCGGTAGACTTAGCCCTTCACAGCAATGCAAGAACCCAAAACATTCCCAAAGGGCTCTTGAGGTAAAATGCCATCCACATCCAGAAAAAGAACTATGGAACTGGAACGCAATATGAAGCAGAATATTTCCTCTTGTGTTATGCTTCATTTTTGTTTGGGTTTTTCTCATGGTTTCTCCCATCCCTTTCAATTCTTCTGTGCAACATGACTAATGTGAAAATGTGTTTAATAAGAATGTATGAGTAGAACCCACCTAAGATGGCATGGCATCTCAGGGAGGGAGGGGGAGAAAATCTAAGACCTATGGAAGTGATTGTAGAATACTGAAAACAAATAAATTAATAATAACGATAATAAAAAAAAGAAAATAGCATCCAAGACTCTTTAAGAAAGTGATGACATCACAATAAACAGGATAATGTTAAGGGACTTAAATCGTAGGAGAGGAAAAGTTATTTGTGGAATTAACTACATTCATTTCCGGGCCACATAAAATCAGATAGTGAGCTCGGATGCTTGGTGAGTCACTCTTGCGAGCTGAGAAGACAAGGACTCAAGTCTGACCTCTGCCACATACTGGCTGTGACCTCAGACTGTGATCCAGACAACTCTATAGGCATGCAAGTTATGAGTTACAGATGTTCATTGGTGAAGGGAATTTCTGCTGGGAATTCCCAATAATGAGGAAATCACTAGTTTTTGCCACTCCCTCTCACCCCACCTCCCCTCCCCCCAAAATCAGATATATTGAGAAACTAAACCAAAAAAAAAAAGAGAGAGAGAGAGAAAAAAGACGGAGGAGCCATGGTGTCCTGCTGATTATTTCAACACAGAAAAAGATGTATGTATACATGGATTTCTTTCTCTTCTATTTGTTGTGGCAAGCTAATTGAGAAAGGACAAATAAAGGTCCATGTCCTTTGATGAGTACCAAGCAGTACAAGATGAAGTTGACAAATGGAGCTAGAAGAGATGTCAGCCCAGAGGCTAAAACCCATGTCTGAGGAGCAAAGAGAGTGGGCCATTTCCCCGGAGGGAAGACAAAAAGCCTTCCTGCTCCCATAAACACTGGGGAATAACACCAGAGGGAATCAAGACCATACTGGCCAACAGGGTGGAAAAAATGATGCAAGCAGAGACCTTTTGCATCGCCAATTTTATACTTCTCCAAAAAAGAAGGAAGACTTTCAGTCTTTTCAAACTAGGATCATCAGAAAATTGGCCTGATGGAGGAGACTAAAAAAACCCAACAACTCAGATTTCCTTTCTGTTTAGCCATTACATATGAAAGCAATATTGAGTTTCTGCTCTGTGCCAACCCAATAATTAATCCATCAATCAGTATTTATTTAGTGTCTACCGTGTGCCAGGCACCGTTCTAGATCCAGGGGATACAAAGACAGAATGGGAAAAAAAGTCCTTGCCTTCAGGGGGCTTATAGTCTACTGAGAGACATGTAAACAGTTAAGTAAAATAATCTATAGAAATAGGGCTGTTTCTTTGAGAATCAGGAGAAAAGAGTAT